>CM076967.1:5111491-5401491 GCA_039105355.1 Benthosema pterotum
TTATTTATTTATTTTTTATTTTTTAGAACACGGTTACTGCAGTAGATGCAGGGGGCGGTATTGTCTGGTTTCCACACACGTATGAAAGGGCCTGACACACACACACACACACACACACACACACACACACACACACACACACACACACACACACACACACACACACACACACACAGAGGGAGAGAGGGAGAGAGGGGGGAGGGAGAGGGGGAGAGAGGGAGAGGGAGGGGGGGAGAGGGAGAGCATAAATATCTGCCAATATATGCATCATGTATGTCACATATATGTGGATATTATGTCATACATATCCACATACATGCAGGTCCATTTGGTTTCATGTTTACACTCTCAAGAGTTAAAATATTCATCATCCAAATTAGCCCAAAGTCTACACAACTAGAAGATTAATGTTCCATATTGTGGACAGAAGCAAATGATTCTTTAGTCTTGGGGTCTGTGGGGCTAAAATGTCCTCGAATGGCAGCCTCCAGACTGCGTTACGTTCAAGTTCAAGTTCAACTTCCGTTCATAATTATGTTGAATGTTTATGTTGCCAACAGCAAATGAGTGTGGCACCATTCAAAATAACAATTATTCTCCATTTTCTATTTTTTTTTTTTTTTTTGATGGTTCGCCAACAATCTTCTCTGTATTGTTCCAATTTTAGGACTGACTTGGAAAGATATAAAATTGTTGATGATCCAACCTGTAAGCGTTGGTAGTAATTGGTCGATCCACATGTTTTGCAGATCTAATCGGCCATTCCACATGTTTTGCAGATCGAATCGGGCTAATTGACATGTTTTGCAGATCTGATCGGCCCATACGCATGTTTTGCAGGTCTAATAAACCATTCCACATGTTCTGCCGATCTAATTGCAGTAATTGGTCAATCCACAGCTTTTGCAGATCTAATGGGTCCTTCCGCATGTTTTGCAGATCTAATCGGTCACTCCACACCTTTTGCAAATCTAATCAGCTATTCCACATGTTTTGCAGGTCTAATCAGCCATTCCACATATTTTGCAGATCTAATCAGTCCATCCACATGTTTTACATATCTAATTGCAGTATTTGGTCAATCCACACCTTTTGCAGCTCTAATTGGCCCATCTGCATGTTTTACAGATCTAATCGGTCAATACACATTTTTTTACATATCTAAAAGGTCATCCCATGCGTACGGACCGAGAGGTCGCCGGTTCGAGCCCTGCTTTAGGCAAGGCCAAGGTTCGACTCCCACTCGGTCCGAAAGTAAAACGACCCTGATAGGGTCTCATGCTGTGTTTGAGATCTTTTTACACTTTGACAAAAACGCCCGATTGTCATTCGCATCCCAATAAAGCTTTATTTTTGATTGATTGTAGATTGTTTTGGGAATACAAGTTCTCAACATTCCGATTTTTTTAATAGCTAGATGATGTTTTATAGGCTTTAAACTACCTCGGTTACATGTGACAACGGTCAGCAATTACAATGATATTGCATCATTATGGACCAAAGTTTACAGCCTTTTTTTTGCTCTTTTTATGATTCTGACAAATCCAAAGCTAGTACAAAAGGGGGGGTACGGACCGTGAGGTCGCCGGTTCAAGCCCTGCTTTAGGCAAGGCCGCGATTCGACTCCCACTTGGTCCAAAAGTAAAACATGCTGTGTTTGAGATCTTCAAATCATTATGGACCAAAGTTTATAGCCTTTTTTTTGCTGATTTTATGATTCTGACAAATCCAAAGCTACTACCACATTGTTATTTGCTTGGAATGGAATATCAATGCAACAATCTATGTACGTTCACGAGTGAGTGCATCCTCCACACAAGAGAGAGACAATGGCATGAGGGAACAAATAAAGATGTTTTATTGTCCACAAAGTGGAAATTTGTCTTCAGTCTCATGTATAGCAGATAACAAAACAACAACAACAACAACAACAATAACAACAACAACAACAGAAACACTTAGGGACAAGCACAAGACAACACTGGCAAATAAAGTACAGACCGATTCAGTGGGGCATTGAAGCATTTATTACATTAATAGCATTAGGGATAACTGAGTTTTTAAAGATGTACGGTTAGCTTTTGGTACTTTATACCGTCTACAAGAGGGGAGTAATTCAAACTCACTGCAGAGGGGATGGGAAGGATTGTTTGATATGTTGATATCTTTTTTACTGAATCACTTCCTCATAGATGCCACTTAATTGTTTGTCTCTTGCCGATTATTTTTGAGGCAAGGTTAACTATCCGCTGTAACCTTGTTTTCCCTTTTACATTAAGGTTGCCATACCACATTGTCACGTTAAAAGTCAAGATTCCCTCTATCAGGTTCTTATAGATTGTTTACATAATATTTTTTGCTCACACAAAACGAGTTAACCTTATGTAATAGGTGCAGGCGCTGGTTACAGGTTTTAAAAATATATTCGTTGTTTTCATTGAAATTAAGTTTACTATTAATTTTGAGAGCCTAAGTATTTTAAATGGTCAACTACCTCCTATGTTCATAATAATAATAATGGTAATAATAATGATAATAATAATAAATCATCGCACACTGTTACATATTTTTGACAAAATCACACTTTGCAATAACTACTTGGGTTAATTGCAAAAAGAGAAAATGGGACACTTACTGTATAATAATGCATTGATGTATTGTGCTCTCTGTGCAGTAAGCAAATAAGGCCACAGGGTGTCACCACTGGAGCACATTACTCTGGTGCTGACTCCCTTTCTATTTGAATCATCAATATTCTATTCGGAATTGTCCTGAGTGTTAATTGATATAAGGTTGTGCTTGATCTTACTATAAAAGTAATATAATTCCATTTGAATACATTAATTTATTTAATTTATTCTCTATTCTTGCCATGTTGCTGTTACATACTTGTGTATGTAGTGTGTGTGGTTGGCCATGAACCTGACTGCAGCTTTCAATCCCAGGTCCTGTGCACGCTATGCACGCCTCCAATCAGCCTGGACCAATCGTCTGCCACCGCCCACCTATTTAAAGAAGAGTCTGCACCTGTGTTCTCTGGCAGTATGACTGATGAGTTGTTTCAGATTCAGATTCAGATTCAGATTACTTTATTGATCCCAAACTGGGCAATTCATTGCAACTATGGTGCTTAGTCATACAAACAGTAAAAAAAAAACAGTAGAAATATCCAGACATATAACTGACAAATTCATTCGACAACGGGCAAGGTGGATGGACAAGCTCAAAGTGTCCCATAAATATGCAATAAATAAATCTAACAACCTGCATCAAGAAATAAATAAATACCGTGGACCTGCCACCTCTGTGTAACTGGACAACCTACACTTGGATTCCCCTGGAATTTAAGCATCTGATAGCAGATGGAATGAAGCTGTTGGTGTAGCGATTAGTCCTTCCTCGAGGGGTCATATAACGTCCAGAGGGCATCATTCTAAATTCAACCGATAGAGGATGATGAGGGTGGCTTATTATACACTTGGCCTTCCTCACTAACTGGTCTTCCCAGAGGGAACGCAGATCTCTCTGTCTGACACCGATGATCTTGGAGCAGACATTTACAATGTTAAACAAGCTTTTCTTGTCCTTTATAGCTAGACTGTTGAACCAACAGACAAATGAGAAAGTTAAAAGGCTTTCAATAAATGCCCGATAGAAGTTGGTCAAGATTCTTTCACTGACGTTGAAAGTGGTGCTCATGCTGTCCAGCTCTAGAAACCCCACATTCTGAGGAATTTGCTGTTGGTCAACTAAAAGTTCAGTGAGGCCTCAGACACTGTGCAGTAGTACTTGGTACTTGCTTTATCTTCAGAATTACCTGCTAGAAATAACCTGTTATATAATTGGGAGCCTTGCTTAATGTAAAAGTCATTGTTTTGCCAGATATAGGCTAGAGTAGCCAGCCAGACTTAGATTTGATCATTTTGTAACTCTTTTTTTTTGTTTAGTTATTAGGTCAGCAGGTTGGTTTATTTAGGTTGGTTAGGTTTAGTTACTTTTGATTGTTTCATTGATTTGCTCCCTTGTTTTCTGTTAACTCCTTACCCGCCATGTATGTAACCCTTTTAAGGTGACTTAAAAGAGCCTACAAGGCCACAAATAAAACAGCGCTCAACCCAACCGACCTTGTTACGGTCCATTTCTGCACCCCTAGACCCTGTGGGTCGTAACAGTTGCTGAACCTATTGCTCTTCATAGGCAAGTCACTGGAGGATTCAGGGTTGACTATACTGGATTTTCACACCAGCATGGGATGTAGTCTGCAGTCTTTGTCAATTGGAATTTATCGTTTGTGTCAGAAGGACATCAACACTAACCCATTAATGTAGATTTAATGTAGATTCTCTCGCACACTTAAAATAAATATATATTGTTTTTTACTTAAGACAAGGATAACCACAAGTGGCAAACATATGACATAAAAACATGCTTTAAAAGAGGTCAAGTTAATTCAAAGTTTAGCACACGTTTCAAAAAGCAATTCTACAAGGAAATAATCTAATGGAGCAGATTTACAGTAGAGATGCATTTTCCATGGAATCTTGTTGTGGTTGCAGAATTAGAGCTGATAGATAATAGTGCAGTTGTCTGTGGAATAGACCGATGTTAGTCAGGTGTCTCGTCCCAGACCTGCCTGCCATGGGTGATCCTGCGCAGTTTAGCTCTGAGAGTCGTCAACACACTCAAGCCTCCATACCCCTTCAAGGTCTCGGTCCACATGGAGGGAAGCACACTCAAACTATGTACAAGAGGGAACGTCCATGACCACCTAGTGAAGTGACTTTCTGTGTCCTTTTCTGCACATCACCTGTCCTATAGCGTCTCTGAGTTCTGCAGCTGATGGGGAAGAATAGACAGCCGCTTCGACCTCTATCCATCGATTGAATAGACACTTATCAACAGAAATGTTACGATCCAATCGTGCCGGTATAGCAGATATTCAGATACCCGCCGGGCAAGTAGATATTTTGTATTCATTGCATCGGTGGATCACGGATACTACTAGTAGGGCGGGGCGAAGCATAGTTTTACTGAAGTTTTGTTTAGGGTTAGTTACCGCATAAAGCACCGTCTAACCCTAACCCTAGCCTAATCCTAAACCCTAAACATAACCCCAGTAAAACTAGGCTATGCCTACACCTAACCCCAACCCTAAACTTAACCTCAGTAAACTTATGCCTAAACCTAACCTAACCCTAACCATAACTTCAGTAAAACTTCCTTCGCCCCGCCCTACTAGTAGTATCCGTGATCCACCGATGCAATGAATACAAAATATCTACTTGCCCGGCGGGTATCTGAATATCTGCTATACCGGCACGATTGGATCGTAACATTTCTGTTGATAAGTGTCTATTCAATCGATGGATAGAGGTCGAAGCGGGTGGAATAGAGGTCTACAAGTAAGTCTGTGTGTCTGTGTGTGGGGCACGGAGAGCTGTCAGAACTGGCGCTGGGGTGGGCCATCTTCATTTGGTAGCCAGGCGTGGAAGCAAAATTCCACGCCTCCGGTCGTGGAGCAGTAGTGCTCGCTCTTGTAGCGAGTGTGGCCAGTCTCTCTTTCTTTAGGTTGGCCACAGCTTTTACACTTGCGGGTGGCGCCGGGGGCAGGTGAGGTGGTGCCAGGAGTGGATGTGCCTGGCGTGGAGGTGGCAAGTGGACCAGTGCTGGTGATTGCAGCTGTAGAGATGCCAGGTTTGGAGGTGCCAGGAGTGGTGGGTTCCAGCCCTAGGAGTGCTCACGTGGCTCGTGCTCACTGGAGTGGGGGGCAGAGCTGTGTGCAGGGAGCTAGACGGAGCAGCATGCAGTGCTGGTACCACAGGGACTCTTCTGCTCACACCCAGACCAGCCTGGTCCTGTGGCACTTGGAAGGCAAACGGCTGGTCTGGCTGCACTACCTCCAACTCCTTCGCCGGTGTGAGGGCTTCTGGAGCCGTGTAGTCAGCACTGGGTCCTGCAATGCCAACAGACAACACCTCCCTGGATAGGTCCTTGCTCTTCTTGTTGTACCTGATGGAAATTAATCAGATAAAAAAAAATCATTTACAAAAATAAAATCACTTGTTAATATTGTTTCTCATGCGTTGCTTGATGAAACAAGCCTTACCACAGGCGAACGGTGCGCTCATTGACACGAAACAGCTGCATGGGGGCATCACGCCTGAGGGTCGCGTTTTCCAACACCAAGACTCTGATTCCGTGGTAGATGCGCACAAGGATACCCCATTTGAGCTCCTTGTTGCTCCACATGCTGCTGCCATGGTAATAAATCCTAGACAGCTCCTGGAGGATGGCTGCAACCAGCCTGCTGTCCTTGGGTGATGCTGCCGCACCTCCCCCTGGTCCCAGAGCACTGCTGGATACACAGAAGCATCCCATGTTAGATAATGGCATTGTCAATAATTACATCTAAAAAAAAAACTCATTCTCATGTACACTCACCGCTTCGTACTCTCCACGCCTGGCACGGAGGCATTCCGGCCAGTTTTGCCTGCCCTGAACCTGCACTTGGTTAAAGTGCTCTGGTGTCGAGGAGGGAAGGAGATCTTTGCCTTGTCCCAGTCAGGAAGTTTTCGCCACAGGGCAACGAGCTTTGCTTCCTGAGTGGGACGCACAAAGCGGGCTTCCCGGAGCTTCGCCAACTCCACGGCCAGACGCACCACGTGCTGGTAGCCACCTCTACCATCAGGGCCTGGTACATCCTGTGACACGAGAAGGCAGATAAAAAAAATGTTATGATGTGTCACTAACATTTATAGCTAAGAAAAGAGAGTGATCATGTAAGCCTTTGATCTCTTCACCTCATCCTCCTCCTCCTCATCCTCCTGGGACAAAGCCGGGCCAGGGGACAAGATTGGAAACTGGCGGGGGAACTCGAGGTTCTCCCACGGGGAGAGTGATGCCAGCGCATCCTCAAAGCCCTCGTCATCCTCATCCACCCAGGCCTCATTCAACTCCACTCCGTCAGGAGCATCAGGATCTCTGCCTGGGTCCTCCAGCACCACGCCCGTCTGGGAGAACAGGTACTCCACACCAATGAGTTCACCTAAACACAAGACAACACGGTTTACATGGCTTTACTTGACACAAGACTGACTGCAAAATAAAGGTTGCTATCCACAATATCTTACCTGTATACACCCTGGGCTGGGTGTACTCTGCAAGCAGCTTTTGACCCATGACCTCCTGGCTGAGCTGGTTCAGGCAGTGCCGCAGCTTGGAACTGAAAGGAGAGAAACGGATTAATTCATATCATACATTAAGTGTACGTATGCATGTGTTTGCGTGTGTTATTGCCTACTTACTCGTAGCAACGCAGCTTTGAGCTGCTGGCAGCCTGCACTGCATCTCTGCCACGGTCCTCATTCCACCTCACCAAGCCCTCCAGCAGGTACACCTGGAAGTGGAGGTCATTGGCTGACGTGCCTGAAATAAGGAGGACAATGGCTTTACAAAACATCACGTGCATTTATCCTCTCTTCTCTTTCTACAAAAAATACAAATCACCAGCATGACATAGTATTTTGTCAATTTCTGGCAGACAAGTGCGCATCTAAAAACAAATCTGAAATACAGTGACAACACATACCTGGAACGAAGCGGCTGAGGTGGAGGTGAAAGGACTCCAGGGAGGTGGAACCTCTAGCACAGCGGTACACAGGGAGCTTGACCCCTCCCTTGGTCAGCTCCCCTGTCCTTGTGTAGAGCTCTACCCCCTCTGGGTCTTCGATGCAGGACAGATGGCGACGCTGCTCATCCCAGATCTTCTCCATCCGGGCACCATCGATCAGCCGGACGCCCAGCTCGTCCGTCCGGTTCCAGTAGGCCTCCAGCAGCTCCTGGATGAGCCTCTCCACCTCTTCCGCACTGCGCGTGCGGCGGCGGAAGTGACAGGCGACCTCTTTAATGGGCAGTTTAATGGGGGCGTCCCTCTCGTCCTTAGACGTCTTGGCCTCTTCCAGGCGGGCGACATCGTCCTTATCCCATTCGAAGAAGGCAAACGATAGCCGTGCCATGAAGGGGCCGTACAGACTGTGGCTGTCAGTGGTGACACCCCGGGCAAAGCGTCTCATCAGGTGCCACGCGTCCAGCCTGACGATCAGCCCGCCCCACTCGTGGTACAGGGATGCCACCTTGCTCGGTCCCCTGGCAGAGCAGCAGTCACGGTCCACGTAGATGACCCTGGGAGGGGTCTGACCAGCGCCACGGTACCGCCGCATCAGACCTTCTGCCATGGGCACCAGGCCCTCACCTTCTTTCTCAGTGAGGACGGAAATGAGCACCTGCCCACGCTCATTGCCCACGTTGGTCACCCAGGCAGCTTCTTGGTCATCTAAATACAGGAAAGTAAACGAAAACATTAACAATGATGCCTGTAATGTTGATGCAATATGTGAGTGAGTGCGTGTACTCAAGTTTTACAAAAGCTTTGACACATACTTTGTGAATGTTGGCAGAATAATATCACCACCAAGATCACGCCTTTTGCCTAGAACAGGCATTCTACATGCTCTCAGCACAACACTGAGCTTGTAGATCAGGAATTCTCCTTTGGTACCATTGCTAAATGTGTGTAAATATGAATGACAATATAATCTCTACTTGCCTTCTTGGTAGAGTCCATCTTCGATATGTCCCCGAAGATGGACGTCACCTTGGCCCTGGACTCCTCTATTCTGCTGCAGGCATCCCTGACATAGACCGACAGGAGCCAGGGCACAGTGGGAACTGGGGGCATGGGGGGGACCTCCACCGGTGTTTGCATCACCACCCCAGGAAAGCGTGACACCTGAAATGAACATGGTAGACATTGTTGTATACAATTGTAATGCATTATTGATGTTGTCCACACAGTTTGCAGTATTGAGTTACGGTGATAGAATTGTACGGTAAATGCCCAAGCTGTTAATTAAAAAGTACATTATTTCATTCATACCTTCTGCATCACCGACATGTAGTGCATCGCCCGAGTTGCCCAATCCTCGGTGTGTTGCTCCACGAGGGTCTTATGCAGCCGAGTTGGACGGTTGCCCAGGGTCCTCTCACGCAAGGGGACAATGACACGCTTGTCAGCGGACAGCCTGGTACAAAAAAATATTTGTAAGCAATAGCACTGACTCAATCTATGCTCTGACATTTCACTGTTGTTTGCTCTAAAGACTGTCAATTGCTTCTGCTTACTTGTACGTGAGTATGGCTGGGAACATCCTCCTGTGAGCAAGGTCCAAGCTGGCCAGGACGCCCACTTGACCTTATACTGGTGGCACTCAAGGTACTCCGTCCCCATGTAGTACCAGCCGCAGGACCTTACGCACTGTCTGGTAAAAACCAGCGGCTGTGAGGTGTTGCGCCTGGCCCGTGACGTGGTGGAGACAGGAGCGGGGGCAGGTGAAAGGATATGCAAACATCCTGTACAAGTACAATGCATGTTACACATTTAGAAACCTGCACAGTACAACAAACCACACTGCACAAAATAGCCTGTTGATAAACCCCTCAACAGCCCCAATTGTCACAACTGGGGCTTTATAGACTGAACAGAGCACACAGACAAGCATTTCTCTCAACAAAACAAGCATTTGTCTCAGCACATAAACACCAAAGCCTATACAGATGAATTCTTGTGCATGTCCGTCATTCTGTCATTCATCTGAATATCCCATTTTTGGACTATGCTTATGTTGTTGTAAATGGAGCTTTCTTGTCCAGCCTTAAAATCATCTGTTATGTGTCAAGGATCATCAACCCCTTGAGCATGCCATGGCTCTCCATTGCAACCAATATCTGAGAGTGCCATACTCTGACAGGTATGCTAGCATTGGAGCGCATAGAATCTGGCACCCCCTTTCCAGTCACATATTTTTTTACCATCACCCATGTACATCATACCTTTTGGGGAGCCACAAGAAGATAGATTTGGCTCCCCAAATCTATCTATACATCCATATACACATATATATATATATATATATATATATATATATATATATATATAATATATATATATATATATATATATATATATATATATATATATATATAAAACACACAATAAAAAGTGTGATTTCAACACCTACCTCTCTCCCCTTAGCCGTGGACGATGAGGCAGACGTCCCCTGAGACGTGGAAGACGAGGCAGACGCTTGCGAAGAAGTGCCAGCCCTCGCTTCTGCAAACGACAGAGACAGTCACACACCATTTCACAGGAATCACAGTTTTGCCAAAGCAAAGTAAGAGTACTGTATGTGTCATCATGCCTTGGTACACATCATGCCTTGGTGCACATGACTGAAAAATGACATGGTGCTAATTATGTTTTTTTTATATCTACTATTGAGCGAGAACTGGCACAGCATGGCAACAGGACACAGTGACACGAGTGGCAGCCAAGGGAGGTTGAACATGAACTACTACTGTATTACTAGTAGTTGAGATTGGATGTGCAGTGACAACATCACCACTTAGCTACATGGAAGTGCAGGGAACAACACAAAGCCACAATCAAAGCATTCTAGAGCAAAGTGGAGCATTCATAAGAGATGGTGGAATTAATTTCCCAGAGCAGGCATGCAACTACAGCTACAACTACAGCTACAAGGCGTGCAGCTACAGACAGCCTACACTCACCCGCTACTATACCCACTGATATTTCCAGATTGTCAATCAACGTTATCCTTTGAAAGCCAGTACATATGAATAAGTTATGTTTGAGAAATATGCTTATATATGAAAAGTATGCGTGTGCACAGAAACACTCACCCAGAGCCTCCACTTGTTCGGCTGCCCTGATCATCTCCATATCGTCCACCTCCATGTCCTGCTGACTGGTCGTAGCTGGTGCTTAAACAAATAGGACAAAAAAAATAACACCACTGCAAACTGTTGGACTTGGTTGTGCACTTTGTCCACAACTAAATTACTTACTTGCTTGTCGCCGGGTGAGGACTGGCTCCTCTGCACTCCACGCCAACATGTAGTGCTTGAGCTTGTCAACCATACTACCCTTCTGCCTGATTTCGACGCGCTTCAGCCATTCCACATACCTATACAGAAATGAACACATGTCACATCATCTTCAGCAATCAATTAAAGTACTGTGTTGAATGAGCCTATTATTGCTGTTATTACTCTTGCTCTAAAGAGCTGTACAGAACTTCAAGGTATACAACAGCAGCCAACATTTGAAAACTAAGTAACGCCATGAGCCTTATTTGCATTTTGTTCTCCAACTCTCCAACTTACGATGCGGCTTCCTTGTCTTTCTTCCTGGCATTGTACAGCATCTTGAAGGTGTAGTCCTTGAAATCACCCACTGTCACCATCATCGTCATTGGCCCGTGCTGGCAAGGAGCCCTCCATGGCCCTCTGGGACTTGATGAGACCCATGAACTTGGGGAACAGCTTGGCATATTCCAGGAGGGCGTCTTTGTTGCACATGAGCGGCGAGACACTCTGTCAGTCTCTCTCTCCTTCTGGTGGGACACGAGGAGGGAACGGGCCCAACCCACGTCATTGGACAGGAGCCACTGGAAGGACTGTCCCCTGTACTGTCCAAACTGGATCTCAGACTGACTGAGAACCAGCTTGTTGCAGTTAGGGTTTCCTCCATCCTGGCAGAGAGAGAAAGACAGTAATGACACTTATAACAAACCAATGCCTTTGTGTATTCACTAGTCTATGTCTAGAAGTACACAAACATCGTATGAACCAAACCTAGAAAGAGAATGTTAGAAGAAAGTTTAGTGTGTATGACACTTAAGTGAGAACATTCCTCGTTTTAAAATTACCTGTTGGATTTTAGCCCTGGATTCATTGGCCACAGTCCAGTGGTCCTTAGGCTTGTCCGGTACCGTACTCCTCGAGGCGACCACCCTTACTGCTTCAGCTGAAGCAGCAAGGGTAAGCTCGCCGTTGTCTTGCACATGGAAAGTAGGACGGAAATCCATTCTGCCAACGGTTCACAAAAATAAATAGTGATGTTAGCAAACAAAAGTTTATTCAACAAGATAAGCATGTGCATGCAGTGTTTGCATGTTACGATTTTGTGAAATAACATCTGGTAGAATGTTGAATGAATGACAGTATATTTCTAGACAACTCGCAGTGTGTTGTGAAACCTCTACAATAGTTAGTAATGACAATAATAATAGTAGCAGACTAAGTTACTGGTATGTGTCGGGATCCCAGCACAGTGTCTCAAAAAAGGGATGTCCACTGAGAACAGCACAGGAACTAGACACATGGGACAACTCATTCTGAGCTGTTTATATGCTAGCCCTCTGTTTTGGTTATTGGACAGCAGAGCCGAAGAAATGCCTGCAGTACAACCTAACCTCAGGGGTGCCTTTTACTGTAAGTATGCATAGATTATGCTTTTGTGTGTCCAAGTATACTTGTCCTAGATATTGCACTCATGGATAGATGATAATGATCACCAGCATCCAAGAAGTCCCTGTCTAGACTACAAAGTCACACTTCTATGCACAAGGAGAGGAAGTACAGTGGCCATGCAGCCTCTACAAAAGGACAAGTACAATGGAGCAGGACTGGAGGTGTGATTTCCAGGAAGAAAGCCCCTGGATGCACAGTAACATCCATTCAGAACTATAACATCTAAAAAGTACAACACACACATAGACCCAAGAAAGTGATCATTGTGTCCTACACATCATTACAATAAATCATGGGTGCAAAACGGATGAAATAAATATAGTAGGCATGCACAATAGAACAGCTATGACTGCCATTTAAATGTTTTCATATTACCTCTCCTGATTAATAGTTATATTATTACTATGGGGTTCTGAGAGACCTAACTTCACACAACAACAAATGTTTGGGGCGATAAAATGTTTTTTGAACTTATCAGGCATTGTAAACCCTTCTGAATAGGCTATACGTGTCCGCAATTGAGTGTTCACGCGAGTTGCAAAGCCCACTATCACAGAGAGACAAAATCAACCACGATATCATAGTATTAACAATTGTTAAACTCGCCAACAATGAAACTGCATGGGGAGCCTGATTTATCCCCTATCCCTTGAAAACGGTAAACATGTTGTAAGCTACTCATTAGTGTGGAGTTTAGGACACACTCGTTTGTGCACACACCGGCTGCGTACCGCGCGCCAGTACGCAACCTCCTCCATTATTTCCAGCGGACCTAGCCCACAGGGGCTCCGGCAGCCGCGCGCGGTGCCTGGCGCGCGGCTGCAACATTGGGAAAAAACGTAAAAACCTCCAGCCATCCGCATCCTATATGTGTTGCTGCGCGGCAGAGTCGCAGCACCGCGGCGCGGCGCGCCGCACCGCACCCGTACGCATCCACTAGCCTATGCTCAACAGCCTAAAGCAGGGGTTTTCAACCTTTTTGATCCCAGGGACCACCATTTATTCAGGATTTGAGCTACGGACCACCATTTGAGGATATTTTAGCCCCACAGACCCCAAATCTAAAGATTTATTTTGCTTTTGTCCACAATTCCAGGCTGGATTTGGGAAACAAAAGAAGCAAAACATACATTCCAAAATTGCTAATTCAGATGATGGATATTTAACTCTTGAGAGTGTAAAAATGAAACCAAATGGACCCGCAAGGGTCCATTTGGTTTCATTTTTACACTCTCAAGAGTTACATCTGGTTAACCAACTTAGCTGGGGACCACCTGGAACCCTCTCAAGGACCACTGGTGGTCCCCGGACCACCTGTTGAAAACCCCTGGCCTAAAGCCTAGAGTAGAGATACACAGGCCCCGTGTACCTCGGACACGGGACTTATCATTATTCGAAAGTCAATGGAGATTCATGCAAATATGAAACATGCAATTGCAAAATGCGTCTATGTAGACCCTAGTACTCATAACCTCCGTATTTTTTTGCCATGTTTAATTAAGAGAAATTATATGTCTGTACATTTCACTTTCACATTACCTTCTGAGAGCCTAATCTCCGGCAAAAGCGGAAAATGGAAAAAGCGGCCCAAAACAAATCACAAAGGCCTCGAGGCAGCATTTAGACGCTAACAGTTGAATCTCCATTGTATTTCTTCTTGTGTTGCACCGAGGGAATGAATTAAAATGCATGCGTCCACTTACCTCGGACTGTTTGAAAAAGAGCTGACACAGTGAGCTGGAAACGAGCGTGGTTTCAGTCGGTGTTGTCAAAGAAGATGGCACACTGAGCTGGAAACAAAATTATGCCTGGTCTCGGTGTTATCGAAGAAGATGGCACTGAGCTGGAAGCAAAATTCTGCGTGGTCTCTGTGGTGGCAAAGATGACACTGAGCTCTATGGAAGCACTGTTTTTAACTACAGTGAATGCGCAAGGGGGTGCGGTAGGCTGACTGACATTGACCATACCCCTGGGACCAATAGTGGTTCTTCCGGTCGATGCAGCTTGCTGATTGGCCTAAAGGGTCTGTCATTCTTTTATTTGTATTTTAGGCGAACTAACGACTGAGTTTAAACTTGCTTAAAAAATAATTAAAAACAAAAACAGCAACCGCACTGCGTCTTTACACTGCAGCTCACAAGTTTTCAACATTGTTTCAACACATAGAGTGCATTGAGGAGCAGTGTTGGGACATGTGCACTACGTAACTTAATATATTACAAAATATATTACCAACATGCAGTAACTAAAAAAACCCTAATATATTACCCTTTTCTTTCTGCATTACTGCATTAATATTACTTTCTGTCAATCTGTCTCGTTGCAAGTGTTCTTGTGAAATTATATTGACAACTGCAGAAATTAAATAATTACTTATTTTCTATTATTTGTCATCAAATTATTTAGGCTACTTGCTTCCATGAATTTAAGTAATGCATTTAACTCCTGTGGTTAACTGTCCATAGTTGAGTAGGATGAGGTAGGTCAACGCCAGGACTGTTTTCAGGAGTGACTTTTTTCCAAGTTGATTTCACATGGATTTGGCCAGATAGCCAAGTCCGCTTGCAGGGATTAAAGTTCTCAGTACTGGGTAGGCTACTGATTTCAGTCCTGAGGATTTCATAGGGGTCATTTACTAGCTCAGTGCTTATTTGCAAAAGATCATTTTCAGTCTCAAGATTATTTTTTTACTTTAATCCCTGCGCTTGCTTTATTGTAGGTATGCCACTGGCCTACGCAATATTTTTTTTAAAGTAATATGTAATAGTAATATTAATATATTACACTTGCTCAGACAGTATTGTAATATAATATCTTGCTTTAAAATGAAGGTAATAATTAATACGTAATATAACAAGGTAAAGTAATATTCCCAACACTGTTGAGGAGTACATCCACTTGGATTCATTTAAAAAAAAATCCTCAAAGCAAAACAAAATAAATATATAAGCTACATTTTAGAGAAGCTGGGGACATGACACCGCTGCTTCAAGAATAAGCCTTTGCCCAATGTCTTTGTTTCTGGTGAGTAGATACGTGGATTGGTTTAATTTTGCTGCACAAAGCTAGTGCTCAAAAGTGAGTGTTAGCAGTGGGCAAAGGGTAGATTGACAGTCGTCTCTGGTTGGCAACATACCGGTAACGAGCTGTTTGCTCTCCATGCTTTCTGCTTTTTAGCATGCTCATATGCATCGATCCTAGGCTATTTCCATACTGAGGCACACAGGACAGCTGGGCGTTATCTCTGTTTGAGCAAAAACAAAGAGAAAACAAAAGAACTGTACATATGACATTTCAAAATCTATATAAAGAATGACAATACAGAGTGGATCTTATACTGTATAATCAATGGTGAATTCTGACAAGGGGGTCTAAAATCCTAATAGTTCTAACTTAAGTAGCCTAAATGTTTAGTTCCGGAAAGAATAGTATCCTCAATAAGAGGGTAAATAAAGATTCCTTATAAAGGAAAAAGAAAAAAAATGAAAATAGACCTGAATTGTCTAAAAAAAAAAACACTTATCCTATGGTGGTGTTAATTTTTCTTGTTAGTTTCACATTGTATGTATAAATGTAATCATGGAAAAACACCTCGTTGTAGTCAAACTACACACTACATCCTCTCAGTATGATCATTCTACTGTAGTATGCTAATGAACTACCCATTCCCTGCGCCTTGATGTTCGCTTCCACTATACCGGTGATGGGCGGCACGGCAGCATCAACAGCGTTCCGGCTGCGTCTCGGCCATCCTGTCCTACACTTTCACACCAGTGGGAGGGGGGGGGGAGGGGGCGGGGGGTTGGCCCACAACCTGCCTGCTACAGACAGCACGCACAGCCAATCAGAGAGCGGTGCGCGTCTCTGTTGCTACCCGCACTGCGAGCTCGGTGATGCAGCGACCTGCACTTAACTGAATGGGGTTCAAATGTAGGCTACTATGCTTATCTACGCTTAAGCAACTATAAACATTCACCCTTGCCCAATAATAAAACGTAGGCTATACAACGGCTATACCAAATTACGAAAACAAATAATATAACCGTTAGGATAATAAATAATATAACCATTACGGTAGTTGGCTAAAAAGTGTGGGGTTGTTTAAGTTGAGAAGCTTGAAAGGCTTAATATTCGGTAATAGGCCCACATTAAGACAAAGGCAAACACTGCTCGTGTACAGAACAAAATAAATTAAATGTGCAAATTAAATTTGCTATACATTTGAGTTTATAAAGTGCAAAACTCCACACGTGTGTGTCACGCGTTTGCTTGCGTGCGTGCGTGTGCATGCGCCTGCTTGCGTCTATCTGTCTGCCTGCCTGCCTGCCCGTCTGTCTGCCTATCCGCGTGCCTGCCTGTCTGTGTGCCTAAACGCGTGCCTGCCTGCCTGCCTGCCTCCCTCCCTCCGGTCCATCCTGGGGGCAGGGTCTTCCAGGGGCAGGGTCTCCCAGGGGCCTTCAGAGGCTTTTAAAAGAAGCTCAGTTCTGTTAGGATTTCACTTGTTGCAGAAATCATTTCACTCACTTGTTGCGGAGAAATCATTTCAATTGTTGCGGAGAACATGGACAACTACGGGATCAACATGAAGGCGTGCTCCGTCAAGCTGACAAGATTTCCTTGTTTCTTGTGTGCAGGTTTGTTTCTATTATCTGTTATTTTACTATCAGATACACTTAAAAATTTTCAGGTAACGATAGTGTAACGACACTACCTCCTAGAAAATAGTAATAATATTACAGTTACTTCTACTAATATTACTTCGTTACTTTTGTCATGCTGCTGCATTCAACAGTATTGCGTTGGTGAAGGGAGATGAGCTAATGCGACTTTAGTTTGATCGGGGGAAAAGAGCAGCGTTTAGCCTATTATTAGGCAGACGTACAAAGACATCTGGTGTCAAAGCTGCGACATTGAGGCGTCAGAAACCTAGCGCTCGAAAGCTGTTTGTGCAGCATGTTGTCCCTATTTACTGTCCCGATCCTCAATAGAAGTCTATGTAGAAGAGCCGCCCTTGGACTGGCCACTTAAAGAGAACGGAGTTGGCGCTATACTGCTCTGCTTTGCGCTTACCTTTCTGTTGAGATTCCAATCGAAAAAATCTCAGTCCATTCTCACCCGATTGCAATAATTCCAACTGTGGTCAAAGTATATCCAAGGATATTTTCATTAGCTTATAAGTTATGCGTTTATAATATGTGTTTTATCACACAATAGCTGGGAGAAATGTCACATTGTTTAAAGCGGCACACTCGTGCGCTGGTTTATCTGGGGATTTTCCGTACACAGCTGTTTTAAACTAATAAGGCTACGTGATGCCAGTCTGTTTGATCAGTATCATAAATTAAGCCACTGGAGCGATCTATAAGCCCTCATATACTTTTAATTTTGCATTGAAACATAGTTGACCGGAACTGTGACCAAATAACAATCCTACTGACTAAAATAACAGCCTACTGCAACTACAGTATGTAATCTGTAGGCTAGGCCTATATGTTAATCATGTGTGGCATATAAATATTAACATATTTTAGTATTTTTTTTCCTGGGTGGGATGTCTGTATTCATTCATCTAAATCAGGGGTTTTCAACCTTTTTGACTCCAGGGACCACCATTTATTCAACATTTGAGCCACGGACCACCATTTGATTACATTATCACACCAAAGACCTGAAATTAAAGAATTATTTTGATTTTGTCCACAAATCCAGGCTGTATTTTGCCCACAAAACAGCATACATTTCTTAATTAAGTGGTGCTAATTCAGATGATGAATATTTTAACTCTTGAGAGTGTAAAAATGAAACCAAATGGACCCGCAAGGGTCCATTTGGTTTCATTTTTACGTTCTCAAGAGTTACATCTGGTTAACCAACTTTCCATCATTTAGCCTGGGGACCACCTGGAACCTTCTCAGGGACCACTGGTGGTCCCCGGACCACCTGTTGAAAACCCCTGATCTAAATACATTTATCTAAATACATCCATCCATCTTCACCTGCTTATCCGTAGTCGGGTGATGGGGGCAACAGTCACCCAATTGATGTTTGGCTGATTGGTGACTCTTGTTATTCTTCTTCTTTAGATTCAGCTCTAAAAGAAGCTGACAGGTTGTGTAGTTGTAGATAATTCCCTTTTTTCAGGGATCTGGGTGCAAAAGTAATATGTAATATACTACATATTACTTTTGCATCCAAGTAATGATTAGTGTAATATTATTACTTTTCTAAAGGGGTAATAAGTAATAAGTAGTGTATTACTTTCCTAAGTAATATTCCCCAACACTGGTGGCAGGACATACAGAGTACTTATGGTGTTATTATATATCTGCAGGTAATGAACAATGTCCTGCAAAGCTAAAAGCCATGGAAGGGGCCACCAGGACTACACAAGGTGAGTATCTCAATCACTGAATTGCAAAATGCATTTTGTTTGAATATATTTATAATATCTAACAAGCTTACTATTCATGTTATCTATTACAGCCCAAACGGAATCTACCCGTGCAGGCATCAAAACTGAAGGTGCCTCGGACGATGAAGACAAGGCCGGCATTGCAGTGAAGACTGAGGCTGCATGGGAGGGAGACTATGGTGCCAGCGGTGCAGTCCAGACGGGCACGCAGACCGAGGAAGGCTCGGTCAAAATGGAACCTATCTCGGGAGAAGACGAGCCTGAGTCTTCCTCGGGAGAAGAGTACTGTCCCGGCAGTACTGACGAAACCGAGCCTTCCTCCACAGAAGAATACAGTGCCAGCAGCACACCGGACACTGAATCTTCCTCGGGAGAAGACAACACAGTGTCTAAAAAAAGACGACGCAAGAGAACAGGTAAATACATTGAACAGATCAGCTATTTGCTTTGCTTCGTGTGTGTGTGTGTGTGTGTGTGTGTGTGTGTGTGTGTGTGTGTGTGTGTGTGTGTGTGTGTGTGTGTGTGTGTGTGTGTGTGTGTGTGTGTGTGTGTGTGTGTGTGTGTGTGGGGGGGGGGGGTGGCTGAGTTTATTTGGGTTTAACTTTGTGTCTGTGTTTAACAAAGTGCGGCTGATTCTAAGTGTATTTCACTGTCATCTCTCCCACTCTGTGCTCCATTCAGGACGTCGTCCAGCGCGATATGCCCCCCTGCCTCGCCCTAGCGGGGGCCGTGGCTCTGACGACGCTGGTGAGGGCCCATCATCGTCTGCCTCCTCCGCTGTCCCCGCCCGTCGCACCCGTCGCCGCCGCCGCCGCCGCTCTGCTACCCCGACCCGACTCACCATCTACCGGAGGAAAATGAGAGCGGCTAAAGATAAGGCGGTTATGGTTGAGCAGCATCTGGCCGGCGAGGAACGGAAGCCCCCCGGTTCACTCTGCGACGACTGCGGCCTCTCTCGGAGAAAAGCTACGGGCCATGCCTATTTCAGGGGCACTTTCTTCTGCAGTATGGTCGACATGTACCAGCGGAGCCCAGACGAGTGGCTGCAGGACATGGGTGCTGACGAGGTCGGGGATGCCAATACCACTGCCTGGCGAAAAAAGAAGGGCACGAGTAGAGGCCATAGCTACTCTTGCCGGCTTTGTGGACAACCAAAAACCAAAGACTATGGACACAGCTACCAAACTGGCGTTGGGCGCTTTTGTGCCATGCACGAGTGCATGTCTGTGGACACTTGGCTGGCTGAGACGCGGCTAGGAGGAAGGAGGAAGTAAACATGTTGTGCATAGGGCGCAAGTAGAGTGTACATAGTGTGTGATTAAAAAAGTGTGACGGTTTTTTACGGTGAGGTTTTATTAGTGTGATGTTTGTGATTTGCAAATAAAGAAAAAATAAAAAACATAATCCTCTTGTTTCTTTTATGGTTTGAAAATCATACTTTCATGCAATTTACAAAGTTCCAAACTCATGGTTGTCATATAGGCTATAGCTTGGTTTATTCAGTACAAGTTAGTTGTATTTAACACAAATAGCATTAAATTTCATGTCACAGAATATAATAAAAAAGCCATTAAATGCGACGCCAAGGTTGTCATAGGACTATTCAGTATAATTTCGTTTTAATTAAAACAACTAACATTAAATATCAAGAGATACATTAAAAGGGCTTTAACATACAAGCACAATGTTATCAAAGCTTGAGTTATTCAGTACAAGTTCGTTTTAGTTCACACAAATTACATTTAATATTATGTCACATAATAATAACGAAAAGCATCATTTAAATGCAACACCAAGGTTATCAAAGCTTGGAATATTCAGTATAAGTACGTTTTGGTTCACAAAAAATAACATTTAATATTATGTCACATAATAGTAACGAAAAGCATCATTTAAATTCAACACCAAGGTTATCAAAGCTTGGAATATTCAGTATAAGTATGTTTTATTTCACACAAATTACATGTAATATTATGTCACATAATAATAACGAAAAGCATCATTTAAATGCAACACCAAGGTTATCATAGCTTGGAATATTCAGTACAAGTACGTTTTAGTTCACACAAATTACATTTAATATTATGTCACATAATTATAACGAAAAGCATCATTAAAATGCGACATCAAGGTTATCAGAGCTTGGAATACTCACTATAGGTTAATTTTGGTTAACACAAATAAGATTTAACCCTATGCCTTAAAGAACAAAAAAGACAACATTAAAATACAATATCAGCAATATCAGCTTATTATAATTATAATTATAATTATAATTATAATTATAATTATAATTATTATTATTATTATTATTATTATTATTACTACTACCCTTATTAATTTATTTTTATCTGTCAAAAGTATCTCTCAAACTTTGGTTTCCCACGCAGGCTAAAATGGGACTGCAGACATAAGGATAACTCTAACCTGTACTCAAATGGCAGGAGAGCACAGAGAGCACAGCACACATAGGCCTATAGTTCAAAAACAAAAACTAAACTGTCTTTAATGTCGCACTAAACACTATAATTCCTCAGTCTGAAAGCGCCAGAGTTTCTAGGCCAGTAGTCCCCCTTCTCCTTTACAATGGACTGCAGGAGGCTATACTCAGTAAGTCATGGGGCATTCTTCTGTACTATGCTAATGAAGGACCATTTCCTGGACGTGCGTGCTGTCCAACTACTGCCTTTCACACCTGCAGTCAGCACACCCATCCAGGATGAAAGAGAGCGTCCCCATCCTGTCCCACTCGCTTTAGCATCAGACAGGGGAGGGAGGGACGACACAACCTGCATGCTACTGTCAGCACGCACAGCCAATCAGCGAGCGGTGCGCCTCTGCTACCCGTACTGCAGTCTCTCACAGGAAATCAGTTCAAAGGAGAGAGAGAGAGAGAGAGAGAGAGAGAGAGAGAGAGAGAGAGAGAGAGAGAGAGAGAGAGAGAGAGAGTGAGAGAGTGAGAGAGTGAGAGAGTGAGAGAGTGAGAGAGTGAGAGAGTGAGAGAGTGAGAGAGTGAGTGAGTGAGTGAGTGAGTGAGTGAGTGTGTGTGTGTGTGTGTGTGTGTGTGTGTGTGTGTGTGTGCGGCAGCTTGCGTCTGTCCGTCTGTCTGTCTGTCTGCCTTCCTTCCTTTCATGAGATGTCCTGTAGATCCATGAGGGATGTAGGGGGACGGTCTTTTTCTCACTTGCGTTGCAGAGATGGACAAGAGCGAGATGAAGACGAAAGCCTGCTCTGTCCAGCTGACAAGAACTCCTTGTTTCTTGTGTGCAGGTTTGGTGGAAAAAGTACAAAAATATATTACTTAAGTAAAGGTACAGATTTTCCACTTGAAAGTTACTTAAGTAAAAATACAAAGTGCCCATTAAGACAATTACTTAAGTAAAAGTACAAAAGTACCTCAAATTAAATGTACTTAAGTATCAAAAGTACAGGGTGTTAAAATGTACTTAAGTACAAAAGTACAAGTAAAAAGTACAAGATGCTTTTTCCTACAAAAAAGCCTGTCAAAAGTGGCTTAAATTATTTCAAATGTTGCAATATAGAAATAGTGTACACCACCACTGTCTACACCAATGGCATTAAATTACAGAACCCCTACAGAATATGCATAAAACCCCATACCCAGAAGTGAGGGGCGCGCTTATCATTATCATCATACAAAATGATATTTAGAGCCATTTCTGTCCCCACTCCTTAATTTGTCTCTAATGTTCGCCTTCAAAATTTACATGTTACACTTCATACTCAAAACTGTGCTTTAAATATTTGGGTTATACTAATTGGCCATTCATCAATAGCATTTAATGTCTGTGTTAGGACAATGCTGGTGTTTACCTACAGTCCAGTCAAATGCATATTAGTAGAGGTCCCTAAATTGGGAAAGCTATTGTTAAACAAAACAGACACCATAGGCCTATTAGCCCTTCACACCTCACCCACTACTTAGGACAAGCTGTGATTCTGTCACCCCCAAGATGTAGCCTATGTTCAGTGATAGGATGTTCTCTTTATAAATAATCGGTCATTTCATTAGCAAGGACTTGAAATGCACAGGCTGCAGTAGGCTGTGCACTGGGCAAATGTTGATGACATTTTTAAAACACGTAGATGAAGAAAGCTGAAACAATTTAACAATTTTAACTACCGTCCGGTTCGACCTGCATTTTCATCAGAGACTCATATCATATATAGAGTCACGACAACTCCATTCACTTCATGGTGCCAGTCCATAGAGGCTTATACGTACTTCTATTGAGAATAGGGACAACCGGGAATTATGTAATGCATTGGAGTCTATGGGTTGGCGCGAGTTTTCCCTGAATATCACAACTCTTCTACTAGATGGCTCCGTTTTTCGTCACAGCGCAGATCTAAGCCTGGAGATCGAGGATATAGTTTTTCGTGCATTGCCATCACCTGCGTGGGTCAGTCGTGTAACTTTCCCGAAACGATCTGTGTTTGTGTTCTACAACACAGAAAGCTGTGATGATGAGCTGGTCCAAAATGCCGACACACACACACGTGTGTGAGTGTGAGCGAGAGAGAGAGGAGAGAGAGAGAGAGAGAGAGAGAGAGAGAGAGAGAGAGAGAGAGAGAGAGAGAGAGAGAGAGAGAGAGAGAGAGAGAGAGAGAGAGAGAGAGAGAGAGAGAGAGAGAGAGAGAGACAGAGAGACAGAGAGACAGAGAGACAGAGAGAGAGGCGGCGCAGCACAGACGCTTCTCTGTGTGTGTGTGTGTGTGTGTGTGTGTGTGTGTGTGTGTGTGTGTGTGTGTGTGTGTGTGTGTGTGTGTGTGTGTGTGTGTGTGTGTGTGTGTGTGTGTGTGTGTGTGTGTGTTGCCTCTATGAAAGTGCAAAAGTAGGAAACGGTTGGTATTCAACCCTTGCGTTGATTTTCTTAGTAGATTGGATGATTGTACTCTCCCACAAGAACACAATGTTAACCCCAGGGATCTGGAACTCACTGGAACACACCTCCTCATGCTGGTCGCCAAACCCATTTTGAAACTAAAAGCTTCATAAAAACTAAAACTAAGGGTATTTTGGGTATAATTTCAGTTAGTTTTAAGTTGTTTTTAATGGGTGTTCTGAAGTCACACACACACGCACACGCACGCACGCACGCACGCACGCACGCACGCACGCAAGCTATGGAACCCTAGGCTACATTCTTGACAAAGGGATTAATCTCTGTGGCATTCTAAATTGCAGTGTGTGTGTGTGTGTGTGTGTGTGTGTGTGTGTGTGTGTGTGTGTGTGTGTGTGTGTGTGTGTGTGTGTGTGTGTGTGTGTGTGTGTGTGTGTGTGTGTGTGTGTGTGTGTGTGTGTGTGTGAATAAACGAGGGAAGACGATGACTTAATAAACGGGATAAAGCCGGCATTTATCGTATATTTTGCGCGGAAAATGTAGCGAGTAACGAAGGCTCTAATTTTAATGTAGCGGATAAAAATACGATTTTTTGCTAAAAAATGAAACGAAGTAAAAGTAAAAATTCACGGAAAGAAAAATATAAATAAAAGTACAAATTCTCAAAAAATGTACTTAAGTACAGTAGCGAAGTACTTGTATTTCGTTACTTTACACCACTGGTCAATATTAGATCTTATTTGTGTTAACCAAAACGTACTTATAGCCTACTGAATATTCCAAGCTTTGATAACCTTGGTGTTGCATTTAAATTTAAATGATGCTTTTCGTTATTATTATGTGACATAATATTAAATGTAATTTGTGTGAACTAAAACGAACTTGTACTGAATATTCCAAGCTTTGATCACCTTGGTGTTGCATTTAAATGATGCTTTTCGTTTTTATTATTATGTGACATAATATTGAATGTAATTTGTGTGAACTAAAACTAACGTGTACTGAATATTCCAAGCTTTGGTAACCTTGGTGTTGCATTTAAATGATGCTTTTCGTTACTATTATGTGACATAATATTAAATGTTATTTTTTTGTGAACCAAAACGTACTCATACTGAATATTCCAAGCTTTGATAACCAGTGTTGGGAATATTACTATACCTTGTTAATGTATTACTTATTGCTTATTACCTTCATTTTAAAGCAATATATTGTATTACAATATTACTGTCTGAGCAAGTGTAATATATTAATATTACTATTACATATTACTTAAAAGAAAAATGTTGTACAAAATATATAATTAAATATTTAGAGTCACTATTAATCAAATATTGTGTAGGCCAGTGGCATAGCTACAATAAAGAAAGCGCACTTGGCTATCTGGGAAATCCATATGAAATCAACTTGAAAAAACGTCCTCCTGAATAAATAATTTGATGACAAATTATAGAAAATAAGTAATTATTTAACTTCTGCAGTTGTCAATATAATTTCACAATAACATTTTCAACGAAATAGATTGACAGAAAGTAATATTGAAAGTAATGCAGTAATGCAGAAAGAAAAGTATAACATATTAGATTGTTTTGGTTCAGTAATATATTTATATTACAAGTTACTGCATTTTGGTAATATATTATGTAATATATTGAGTTACGTAGTGCACATGTCCCAACACTGTTGATAACCTTGGTGTTGCATTTAAATGATGCTTTTCGTTATTATTATGTGACATAATATTAAATGTAATTTGTGTGAACTAAAACGAACTTGTACTGAATAACTCAAGCTTTGATAACATTGTGCTTGTATGTTAAAGCCCTTTTAATGTATCTCTTGATATTTAATGTTAGTTGTTTTAATTAAAACAAAATTATACTGAATAGTCCTATGACAACCTTGTCGCATTTAATGGCTTTTTTAAATATATATATTCTGTGACATGAAATTTAATGCCATTTGTGTTAAATACAACTAACACTGAATAAACCAAGCTATAGCCTATGACAACCATGAGTTCGGAACTTTGTAAATTGCATGAAAGTATGAATTTCAAACCATAAAAGAAACAAGAGGATTATGTTTTATTATTATTATTATTATTATTATTTATTTGCAAATCACACACATGACACTAATAAAACCTCACCGTAAAAAACCCGTCACACTTTTCTAATCACACACTATGTACACTCTACTTGCGCCCTATGCACAACATGTTTACTCTTGCTCCATCTCCTGCTGTATCTCTTTCTTTAACCTTCCTCCTAGCCGCGTCTCAGCCAGCCAAGTGTCCACAGACTTGCACTCGTGCATGGCACAAAAGTGCCCAACGCCAGTTTGGTAGCTGTGTCCATAGTCTTTGGTTTTGGGTTGTCCACAAAGCCGGCAAGAGTAGCTATGGCCTCTACTAGTGCCCTTCTTTTTTCGCCAGGCAGTGGTCTTGGCATCCCCGACCTCGTCAGCACCCATGTCCTGCAGCCACTCGTCTGGGCTCCGCTGGTACATGTCGACCAGACTGCAGAAGAAAGTGCCCCTGAAATAGGCATGGCCCGTAGCTTTTCTCCGAGAGAGGCCGCAGTCGTCGCAGAGTGAACCGGGGGGCTTCCGTTCCTCGCCGGCCAGATACTGCTCAACCATAACCGCCTTATCTTTAGCCGCTCTCATTTTCCTCCGGTAGATGGTGAGTCGGGTCGGGGTAGCAGAGCGGCGGCGGCGGCGACGGGTGCGCCGGGCGGGGACAGCGGAGGAGGCAGACGATGATGGGCCCTCACCAGCGTCGTCAGAGCCACGGCCCCCGCTAGGGCGAGGCAGGGGGGCATATCGCGCTGGACGACGTCCTGAATGGAGCACAGAGTGGGAGAGAGATGACGGTGAGAATATAGCTAAAGTGAAATACACTTAGAATCAGCCGCACTTTGTTAAACACAGACACAAAGTTAAACCCAAATAAACTCAGCCAACCCCCCCCCCCCACACACACACACACACACACACACACACACACACACACACACACACACACACACACACACACACACACACACACACACACACACACACACACACACACACACACACACACACACACACACACCACACGAAGCAAAGCAAATAGCTGATCTGATCAATATATTTACCTGTTCTCTTTTTAGACACTGTGTCGTCTTCTCCAGAGGAAGATTCAGTGTCCGGTGTGCTGCTGCCCCCACTGTATTCTTCTGTGGAGGAAGGCTCGGTTTCGTCGGTACTGCCGGGACAGTACTCTTCATCCGAGGAAGACTCGGGCTCGTCTTCTCCCGAGATATAGGTTCCATTTTGACCGAGTCTTCCTCGGTCTGCGTGCCCGTCTGGACGGCACCGCTGGCACCATAGTCTCCCTCCCATGCAGCCTCAGTCTTCACTGCAATGATGCCTGCACGGGTAGATTCCGTTTGGGCTGTAATAGATAACATGAATAGAAAGCTTGTTAGATATTATAAATATATTCAAACAAAATGCATTTTGCAATTCAGTGATTGAGATACTCACCTTGTGTAGTCCTGGTGGCCCCTTCCATGGCTTTTCGCTTTGCAGGACATTGTTCATTACCTGCAGATATATAATAACACCATAAGTACTCTATATGTCCTGCCACCACCATACACACAGCCAGTGTTGGGGAATATTACTAGAATATTACTTAGGAAAGTAATACACTACTTATTACTTATTACCCCTTTAGAAAAGTAATAATATTACACTAATTATTACGTGGATGCAAAAGCAATATGTAGTATATTACTTTTTTATATTACTTTTGCATTCAGATCCCTGAAAAAAGGGAATTATCAATCTGTCAGCTTCTTTTAGAGCTGAATCTAATTGTTTTGAATGAAGAATAATAACAAGAGTCACCAATCCGCCAAACATCAATTGGGTGACTGTTGCCCCCATCACCCGACTATACGGATACGGATAAGCAGGTGAAGATGGATGGATGTATTTAGATGAATGAATACAGACATCCCACCCTGGAAAAAATACTAAAATATATTAATATTTATATGCCACATGATTAATGTAACGAAATGTAATTAATTTTCATTTGTTTATTTGTTTTTGGTTTTCATTTATTTTCCATTAATTCAATAATAATCCAATTAAGCATACTTTACAGTGTCTTTGGTCCTTTATGGTTCATTATAATTTCCTTTTAAAACAACCTCTGTCGCAGTACTGGTCCTAATCATACATTTTCTCACATATATGCTACATTAACATATATGCTACATTAACATAATACCCTACAGATTAGGCCTACATAGTTGCAGTAGGCTGTTATTTCAGTCAGTAGGATTGTTATTTGGCCACAGTTCCTGTCAACTATGTTTCAATGCAAAATTAAAAGTATATGAGGGCTTATAGATCGCTCCAGTGCCTTAATTTATGATACTGGTCAAACAGACTGGCATCACGTAATTAGTTGAAAACAGCTGTGTACGGAAAATCCCCAGATAAACCAGCGCACGAGTGTGCCGCTTTAAACACTGTGGCATTTCTCCCATGCTATTGTGTGATAAAACACATATTATAAACGCATAACTTATAAGCTAATGAAAATATCCTTGGATATAATTTGACCACAGTTGGAATTATTGCAATCGGGTGAGAATGGACTGAGATTTTTTCGATTGGAATCTCAACAGAAAGCTAAGCGCAAAGCAGAGCAGTATAGCGCCAACTCCGTTCTCTTTAAGTGGCCATGGCCAGTCCAAGGGCGGCTCTTCTACATAGACTTCTATTGAGGATCGGGACAGTAAATAGGGACAACATGCTTCACAAACAGCTTTCGAGCGCTAAGTTTCTGACGCCTCAATGTCGCAGCTTTGACACCAGATGTCTTTGTACGTCTGCCTAATAATAGGCTAATACGCTGCTCTTTTTTCCCGATCAAACTAAAGTCGCATTAGCTCATCTCCCTTCACCAACGCAATACTGTTGGATGCAGCAGCATGACAAAAGTAACGAAGTAATATTAGTAGAAGTAACTGTAATATTATTACTATTTTCTAGGAGTTAGTGTCGTTACACTACTCGTTACCTGAAATAGTAGTAATATTACTCGTTACTCGTTACCCCCAACTCTGCACACAGCGAGGTATATTCTTCAAATTGTAATTGTATAAAATAACAGATAAATAGAAACAAACCTGCACACAAGAAACAAGCAAATCTTGTCAGCTTGACGGAGCACGCCTTCGTGTTGATCCCGTAGTTGTCCATGTTCTCCGCAACAAGTGAGTGAAATGATTTCTGCAACAAGTGAAATCCTAACAGAACTGAGCTTCTTTTAAAAGCCTCTGAAGGCCCCTGGAAGACCCTGCCCCCATGGAGTGAGGGAGGGAGGCAGGCACGCGTTTAGGCACACAGACGGGCAGGCACGCGGATAGGCAGACAGACGGGCAGGCAGGCAGACAGATAGACACAAGCAGGCGCATGCACACGCACGCACGCACGCAAGCAAACGCGTGACACACACAAAGTCCCCGGCGCACCGCACACAGAGAATGTGGAGTTTTGCACTTTATAAACTCAAATGTGTAGCACATTTAATTGGCACATTTAATTTATTTTTTCTGTACACGAGCAGTGTTTGCCTTTGTCTCATGGGCCTATTAGCCTACCGAATATTAAGCCTTTCAAGCTTCTCAACTTAAACAACCCCACACTTTTTAGCCAACTACCGTAACGGTTATATTATTTATTATCCTAACGGTTATATTATTTGTTTTCGTAATTTGGTATAGCCGTTGTATATAGCCTACGTTTTATTATTGGGCAAGGGTGAATGTTTATAGTTGCTTAAGGGTAGATAAGCATAGTAGCCTACATTTGAACCCCATTCAGTTAAGTGCAGGTCGCTGCATCACCGAGCTCGCAGTGCGGGTAGCAACAGAGACGCGCACCGCTCTCTGATTGGCTGTGCGTGCTGTCTGTAGCAGGCAGGTTGTGGGCCAACCCCCCCCCCCCTCCCCCCCCCACTCCCACTGGTGTGAAAGTGCAGGACAGGATGGCCGAGACGCAGCCGGAACGCTGTTGATGCTGCCGCCCATCACCGGTATAGTGGAAGCGAACATCAAGGCGCAGGGAATGGGTAGTTCATTAGCATACTACAGTAGAATGATCATACTGAGAGGATGTAGTGTGTAGTTTGACTACAACAAGGTGTTTTTCCACGATTACATTTATACAGACAATGTGAAACTAACAAGAAAAATTAACACCACATAACCATAGGACAAGTGTTTTTTTTAGACAATTCAGGTCTTTTTTCTTTTTTTTTTTTTTTCGTGAAAAATAATAAAACAAGTTAGAACTATTAGGATTTTAGACCCCCTTGTCAGAATTTACCATTGATTATACAGTATAAGATCCACTCTGTATTGTCATTCTTTATATAGATTTTGAAATGTCATATGTACAGTTATTTCATCAAGTTCTTTTGTTTTCTCTTTGTTTTTGCTCAAACAGAGATAACGTCCAGCTGTCCTGTGTGCCTCAGTATGGAAATAGCCTAGGATCGATGCATATGAGCATGCTAAAAAGCAGAAAGCATGGAGAGCAAACAGCTATAGTTACCGGTATGTTGCCAACCAGAGACGACTGTCAGTCTACCCCTGGCTGCCCACTGCTAACACTCACTTTTGAGCACTAGCTTTGTGCAGCAAAATTAAACCAATCCACGTATCTACTCACCAGAAACAAAGACATTGGGCAAAGGCTTATTCTTGAGGCAGCGGTGTCATAACCCCAGCTTCTCTAAAATGTAGCTTATATATTCATTTTGTTTTACTTTGAGGATTTTTTTAAATGAATCCAAGTGGATGTACTCCTCAACAGTATTGGGAATATTACTTTACCTTGTTAATATATTACTTAGTAATCATTACCTTCATTTTAAAGCAATATATTATATTACAATATTACTGTCTGAGCAAGTGTAATATATTAATATTACTATTACATATTACTTTAAAAAAATATTGCGTAGGCCAGTGGCATACCTACAATAAAGCAAGCGGACTTGGCTATCTGGCCAAATCCATATGAAATCACCTTGAAAAAACGTCACTCCTGAAAACAGTCCTGGCGTAGACCTACCTCATCCTACTCAACTATGGACAGTTAACACAGGAGTTAAATGCATTACTTAAATTCATGGAAGCAAGTAAATAATTTGATGACAAATAATAGAAAATAAGTAATTATTTAATTTCTGCAGTTGTCAATATAATTTCACAAGAACACTTGCAACGAGACAGATTGACAGAAAGTAATATTGAAAGTAATGCAGTAATGCAGAAAGAAAAGTGTAATATATTAGGGTTTTTTGTTAAGTAATATATTTATATTACGAGTTACTGCATGTTGGTAATATATTATGTAATATATTAAGTTACGTAGTGCACATGTCCCAACACTGCTCCTCAATCACTCTACGTGTTGAAACAATGTTGAAAACTTGTGCGCTGCAGTGTAAAGACGCAGTGCGGTTGCTGTTTTTTGTTTTTGTTTTTTAATTATTTTTAAGCAAGTTTAAACTCAGTCGCTAGTTCGCCTAAAATACAAATAAAAGAATGACAGACCCTTTAGGCCAATCAGCAAGCTGCATCGACCGGAAGAACCACCTATTGGTCCCAGGGGTATGGTCAATGTCAGTCAGCCCCCCCCCCCCCCCGCCTACCGCACACCCTAACCACACCCCCTTGCTCATCCTCCCTTGTCGCCTTCACTGTAGTTAAAATCAGTGCTTCCATAGAGCTCAGTGTCATCTTTGCCACCACAGAGACCACGCAGAATTTTGCTTCCAGCTCAGTGCCATCTTCTTCGACAACACCGAGACCAGGCTTAATTTTGTTTCCAGCTCACTGTGTCATCTCTTTTTCAAACAGTCCGAGGTAAGTGGACGCATGCATTTTAATTCATTCCCTCGGTGCAACACAAGAAGAAATACAATGGAGATTCAACTGTTAGCGTCTAAATGCTGCCTCGAGGCCTTTGTGATTTGTTTTGGGCCGCTTTTTCCATTTTCCGCTTTTACCGGAGATTAGGCTCTCAGAAGGTAATGTGAAAGTGAAATCATATGTGTTATTACAGACATATAATGTATCTTAATTAAACATTGAAACAAAACAAAAATACGGAGGTTATGAGTACTAGTGTCTACATAGACGCATTTTGCAATTGCATGTTTCATATTTGCATGAATCTCCATTGACTTTCGAATAATGATAAGTCCCGTACGTGTCCGAGGTACACGGGGCGCCGCCCGTGTATCTAGGCTTTAGGCTGTTGAGCAGAGGCTAGTGGATGCGTACGGGTGCGGCGCGCCGCGGTGCTGCGACTCTGCCGCGCAGCAACACATATAGGATGCGGATGGCTGGAGGTTTTTACGTTTTTTCCCCATGTTGCATCCGCGCGCCAGGCACCGCGCGCGGCTGCCGGAGCCCCTGTGGGCTAGGTCCGCTGGAAATAATGGAGGAGGTTGCGTACTGGCGCGCGGTACGCAGCCGGTGTGTGCACAAACATGTGTCCTAAACTCCACCACTAATGACATAAAGTAGCTTACAACATGTTTACCGTTTTCAAGGGATACGGGATAAATCAGGCTCCCCATGCAGCTGAATTGTTGGCGAGTTTAACAATTGTTAATACTGATATCGTGGCTGATTTTTTCTCTCTGTGATGGTGGGATTTGCAACTCACGTGAACACTGAATTGCGGACACGTATAGCCGATTCAGAAGGGTTTACAATGCCTGATAAGTTCAAAAAACATTTTATCGCCCCAAACATTTGTTGTTGTGTGAAGTTAGGTCTTTCAGAACCCCATTGTAATAATATAACTATTAATCAGGAGAGGTACCGGTAATATGAAAACATTTAAATGGCAGTCATAGCTGTTCTATTGTGTATGCCTACTATACACTCAATCGCTATTTCATCCGTTTTGCACCCATAATTTATTGTAATGATGTGTAAGACACAATGATCACTTTCTTGGGTCTTCTATGTGTGTGTTGTACTTTTTAGATGTTATAGTTCTGAATGGATGTTACTGTACATCCAGGAGCTTTCTTCCTGGAAGTCACACCTCCAGTCCTGCTCCATTGTACTTGTCCTTTTGTAGAGGCTGCATGGCCACTGTACTTCCTCTCCTTGTGCATGGAAGTGTGACTTTGCAGTCTAGACAGGGACTTCTTGGATGCTGGTGATCATTATCTATCCATGAGGGCAATATCTAGGACAAGTACTTGTACACACAAAAGCACATCAATTGTTCCTTGCGTCCTGAACATCAGTTAAATAAGCTGTGGTTGCTTTGTTGTTTTTCAATCAAGTTATTACTGTCATGGTTCATTTTTTCAAATTAACCTCAAAGTCAAACAACGCCATTTAGCCCAGGTGCCTTGCTAATCTATGCATACTTACAGTAAAAGGCACCCCTGAGGTTAGGTTGTACTGCAGGCATTTGTTCGGCTCTGCTGTCCAATAACCAAAACAGAGGGCTAGCATATAAACAGCTCAGAATGAGTTGTCCCATGCACTGTGTCTAGTTCCTGTGCTGTTCTCAGTGGACATCCCTTTTTTGAGACACTGTGCTGGGATCCTGACACATACCAGTAACTTAGTCTGCTACTATTATTATTGTCAATACTAACTATTGTAGAGGTTTCACAACACACTGCGAGTTGTCTAGAAATGTACTGTTTACATAAAGTCATTCATTCTACATTCTACCAGATGTTATTTCACAAAATCGTAACATGCAAACACTGCATGCACATGCTTATCTTGTTGAATAAACTTTTGTTTGCTAACATCACTATTTATTTTTGTGAACCGTTGGCAGAATGGATTTCCGTCCTACTTTCCGTGTGCAAGACAACGGCGAGCTTACCCTTGCTGCTTCAGCTGAAGCAGTAAGTGTGGTCGCCTCGAGGAGTACAGAGTAAAACGACGAATGTTCTCACTCAAGTGTCATACACACTAAACTTTCTTCTAACATTCTCTTTCTAGGTTTGGTTCATAGGATGTTTGTGTACTTCTGGACATAGACTAGTGAATACACAGAGGCCTTGGTTTGTTATAAGCAGTGTTGGTCAATATTACTTAGGAAAGTAACTTCTTTACTTTACTCTTTACCGCTTAGACAAAGTAATATCATTACTTTACTTATTACCGGAATTGAAGAGTAATATATTACATATTACGTTATTACTTTCCCAAGTTCTCAACACCGCCTTTGAAAAAATAGAGATGTACAACATAATCTGTTTAGCGAGCTCTTTTTAGAACCGAATCCAATTTATTGGAATAATAATAGTCTCCAATCCCACAAACTGCACCTGAAAACAAAGCCAACAAAATCTGTCTCTTTTTAAGCTTTTTCATAATTGTTTTCAAAGACAGTTGAGGTCTTGTATTTAAAAATAAAATACAAAATAAAGCAGCAAGCGATTTGTAGTTTACATTACTGTGCGCAGGATGCAGCATGTGAACTCGACATCTCAGTTGTTACAGTACCTGTTGATAGCTTGTAAATCTGTTCTATTTTTGCATGCAACAACAAGCTCATTTTAAAAAAGTAACTTGGCGTTACTTGCAAAGTAATGCGTTACTTATTACCCATTTTTGCAGAGTAATCTCGTTACTTTACTTTTTGGAGCAAAAGTAATAATATTACAGTAATATGTAATCTAAAAGTAGTTACTGCCAGCACTGGTTATAAGTGCCTCATTACTGTCTTTCTCTCTCTGCCAGGATGGAGGAAACCCTAACTGCAACAGGCTGGTTCTCAGTCAGTCTGAGATCCAGTTTGGACAGTACAGGGGACAGTCCTTCCAGTGGCTCCTGTCCAATGACGTGGGTTGGGCCCGTTCCCTCCTCGTGTCCCACCAGAAGGAGAGAGAGACTGACAAAGAGAGTGTCTCGCCGCTCATGTGCAACAAAGACGCCCTCCTGGAATATGCCAAGCTGTTCCCCAAGTTCATGGGTCTCATCAAGTCCCAGAGGGCCATGGAGGGCTCCTTGCCAGCACGGGCCAATGACGATGAGTTGGTGACAGTGGGTGATTTCAAGGACTACACCTTCAAGATGCTGTACGATGCCAGCAAGAAAGACAAGGAAGCCGCATCGTAAGTTGGAGAGTTGGAAAACAAAATGCAAATAAGGCTCATGGCATTACTTAGTTTTCAAATGTTGGCTGCTGTTGTATACCTTGAAGTTCTGTACAGCTCTTTAGAGCAAGAGTAATAACAGCAATAATAGGCTCATTCAACACAGTACTTTAATTGATTGCTGAAGATGATGTGACGTGTGTTCATTTCTGTATAGGTATGTGGAATGGCTGAAGCACGTCGAAATCAGGCAGAAGGGTAGTATAGTTGACAAGCTCAAGCACTATATGTTGGCGCGGAGTGCAGAGGAGCCAGTCCTCACCCGGCGACAAGCAAGTAAGTAATTTAGTTGTGGACAAAGTGCACAACCAAGTCCAACAGTTTGCAGTGGTGTTAATTTTTTTGTCCTATTTGTTCAAGCACCAGCTACGACCAGTCAGCAGGGCATGGAGGTGGACGATATGGAGATGATCAGGGCAGCCGAACAAGTGGAGGCTCTTGGTGAGTATTTCTGTGCACACGCATACTTTTCATATATAAGCATATTTCTCAAACATAACTTATTCATATGTACTGTACTGGCTTTCAAAGGATAACGTTGCTTGACAATCTGGAAATATCAGTGGGTATAGTAGCAGAGGGTGAGTGTAGGCTGTCTGTAGCTGCACGCCTTCTCAGCTGTAGTTGTTCTCTGGAGTTGTATGCCTGCTCTGGGAAATTAATTCCACCATCTCTTATGAATGCTCCACTTTGCTCTAGAACAGGGGTGGCCAACCAGTCATAGACTAAGAGCCACATTTTTCACCGTGTTACTGCAAAGAGCCACATCAAACGGTCACAACGGTTATAAAACCGCTGTGACGGCCATCATGGTCGCAAATAGATTTCCCCTCTCCTGCCATGAGACATGCCTGAAAGACACACTATTAAAACTTATTACATGGCTTGAATGAATGCTCCAATCAGAAGCCAGCGTTCTGGTCATTTGAGCGGTCAAATATTAGACTATAATCACCACTCCGCGCTATATTTGACCGCTGCATAAACAAGTTCCCCAAAGTGCAAACAGCTGTGTTCATATCAATCCGCGCTGCGCTTCTGCATTTAGTTCCAGCATGCCGTTAGCGGGTCCATTTGGTTAGCTACGTATTTGGTTGTTTACATGCCGTTGCCGTCACCCTCTCAAGGACCACTGGTGGTCCTCGGACCACTGGTTGAAAACCACGGTGCGCTTCCCGCTTCCGCATTTAGTTCCAGCACGCCGTTACCAGGTCCATTTGGTTAGCTACATATTTGGTTGTTTACATGCCGTTGCCGTCACCCTCTCAAGGACCACTGGTGGTCCTCGGACCACTGGTGTTATCCCTTACATATAGACTTGTATTTAGAAACGGGGTTTACAATCCAAAAGTATATGAAAAGTCAAAAAATATACACCTACACCTCCGTGGTCGACTAGGAATCAGTCCATGATCGAGTGGTTAGGCACCACTGTATAGGGAATGAATGACTGCGCCAGGCCGAGCGTTTTTGACGGTTTCATGTGGAAGCCCCGTAAGAGCCGCATGTAACCAGCTGAAGAGCCACATGTGGCTCGCGAGCCACAGGTTGGCCACCCTGCTCTAGAATTCTTTGATTGTGGCGTTGTGTTGTTCCCCCGCACTTCCACGTAGCTAAGTGGTGATGTTGTCACTGCACATCCAATCTGAACTACTAGTAATACAGTAGTAGTTCATGTTCAACCTCCCTTGGCTGCACCAAGGCATGATGATACATACAGTACTCTTACTTTGCTTTGGCAAAACTGTGATTCCTGTGAAATGGTGTGTGACTGTCTCTGTCGTTTGCAGAAGCGAGGGCTGGCCCTTCTTCGCGAGCGTCTGCCTCGTCTTCCACGTCTCAGGGGACGTCTGCCTCATCCTCCAGGGCTAAGGGGAGAGAGGTAGGTGTTGAAACCACACTTCTTATTGTGTTTTTTATATATATATATATATATATATATATATATATATATATATATATATATATAGATAGATAGATAGATAGATAGATAGATAGATAGATAGATAGATAGATAGATAGATAGATAGATAGATAGATAGATAGATAGATAGATGTTTGCCTATGTGTATATGTTTAGAGGTGGATTTCCTCTCACTTTCTAACTGATTGAATTCTGTTGTAGGATATTCCCAAAGCCTGGCTCAAGACCCTTCCAGTGGAGCAGCAGGAATGGCTTGGGCCGGCCATGTTCAAGTTGGTGGGGGGTAAATGTGAGCTGACGGAGGAGAAGATGTGGTGGATTCCCCCTGGACCTCGGGCACTCTACACACAGCCTCCCACCTCGGCCAACGTCTTCTTCCAACGGACATTCTTCTTGTGGCTCCCCAAAAGGTATGATGTACATGGGTGATGGTAAAAAATATGTGACTGGAAAGGGGGTGCCAGATTCTATGCGCTCCAATGCTAGCATACCTGTCAGAGTATGGCACTCTCAGATATTGGTTGCAATGGAGAGCCATGGCATGCTAAAGGGGTTGATGATCCTTGACACATAACAGATGATTTTAAGGCTGGACAAGAAAGCTCCATTTACAAGGAAAAAAAAAAAGGAACACAAGTAGGGCTGGGACTTTACCTGATTAATTGAGATTAATTAATCACAGAAACAATAACGCGATTAACAAAATTAACTCATTTTAATCGCCACACAGACCCCCAAAAACTAAAGATTTCTTTTGCTTTTGTCCACAATTCCAGGCTGGATTTCAGAAACAATGTCACAGTCAAACATACAGATCAAAATGACCATTAATCTTCTACATTCTCGAGTTGCGTAGAATTGGACTAATTCAGATGGTTTAATATTTTAACTCTTGAGAGTGTAAACCTGAAACCAAATGGACCCGCAAGGGTCCATTTGGTTTCATGTTTACACTCTCAAAGAGTTACATCTGGTTAACCAACTTTTGATCTAGTTAACCAAATTTTGATCTGGTTAACCAACTTGCAGTCGACACAGTTTTGATTTAGAAAAACTCTCACATGCTACACAAGCATGTTTTAATTGACAAAAAAATGCTTCTTGGGTCAAATAGTGGTATGTGAGTAATTGAGATTAATTAATTACAAAGCTTCAAATTAATTAGATCAAAATTTTAATCGAGTCCCACCCCTAAACACAACATAAGCATAGTCCAAAAATGGGATATTCAGATGAATGACAGAATGACGAACATGCACAAGAATTCATCTGTATAGGCTTGGGTGTTTGTGTGCTGTTGTTTTGTGAGACAAATGCTTGTCTGTGTACTCTGTTCAGTCTATAAAGCCCCAGTTGTGACAATTGGGGCTGTTGAGGGGTTTATCAACAGGCTATTTTGTGCAGTGTGGTTTGTTGTACTGTGCAGGTTTCTAAATGTGTAACATGCATTGTACTTGCACAGGATGTTTGCATATCCTTTCACCTGCCCCCGCTCCTGTCTCCACCACGTCACGGGCCAGGCGCAACACCTCACAGCCGCTGGTTTTTACCAGACAGTGCGTAAGGTCCTGGACACCAGCGGCTGGTACTACATGGGGACGGAGTACCTGGAGTGCCACCAGTGTAAGGGCAAGTGGGCGTCCTGGTCACAGGACATCCTTGACCAGCTGGACCTTGCACACAGGAGGATGTTCCCAGCCATACTCACGTACAAGTAAGCAGAAGCAATTGACAGTCTTTATAGCAAACAACAGTGAAATGTCAGAGCATAGATTGAGTCAGTGCTATTCAGTGTTGGGAATATTACTTTACCTTGTTAATATATTACTATTAATTATTACCTTCATTTCAAAGCAATATATTATATTACGATATTACTGTCTGAGCAAGTGTAATATATTAACATTACTATTACATATTACTTAAAAAAATACAAAATATATAATGAAATATTTAGTATCACTACTAATCAAAAATTGTGTAGACCAGTGGCATACGTACAATAAAGCAAGCACACTTGATATCTGACCAAATCCATATGACATCAACTTCAAAAAATGTCACTCCTGAATGAATAATTTGATGACAAATGACAGAAAATAAGTAATTATTTAACTTCTGCAGTTGTCAATATAATTTCACAAGAACATTTTCAATGAGACAGATTGACAGACAGTAATATTGTAAGTAATGCAGTAATGCAGAAAGAAAAGTATAATATATTAGATTGTTTTAGTTAAGTAATATTATATATTTATATTACAAGTTACTGCATTTTGGTAATATATTATGTAATACATTAAGTTACGTAGTGCACATGTCCCAACACTGGTGCTATTGCTGCTTACACATAATTGTTGTGCCAGGCTGTCCGCTGACAAACGTGTCATCGTCCCCTTGCGTGAGAGGACCCTGGGCAACAGTCCAACTCGGCTGCATAAGACCCTCGTGGAGCAGCACACCGAGGATTGGGCAACTCGGGCGATGCACTACATGTCGGTCATGCAGAAGGTATGAATGAAATAATGTACTTTTTATTAACAGCTTGGGCATTTACAGTACAATTCTATCACCGTAACTCAATACTGCAAACTGTGTGGACAACATCAATAATGCATTACAATTGTATACAACAATGTCTACCATGTACATTTCAGGGGTCACGCTTTCCTGGGGTGGTAATGCAAACACCGGTGCAGGTCCCCCCCATGCCCCAGTTCCCACTGTGCCCTGGCTCCTGTCGGTCTATGTCAGGGATGCCTGCAGCAGACTAGAGGAGTCCAGGGCCAAGGTGACGTCCATCTTCGGGGACATCTTGAAGATGGACTCTACCAAGAAGGCAAGTAGAGATTATATTGTCATTCATATTTACACACATTTAGCAATGGTAACAAAGGAGAATTGCTGATCTACAAGCTCAGTGTTGTGCTGAGAGCATGTAGAATGCCTGTTCTTGGCAAAGGCGTGATCTTGGTGGTGATATTATTCTGCCAACATTCACAAAGTATGTGTCAAAGCTTTTGTAAAACTTGAGTACACGCACTCACTCACATATTGCATTAACATTACAGGCATCATTGTTAATGTTTTCGTTTACTTTCCTGTATTTAGATGACCAAGAAGCTGGCTGGTGCCGCTGCACACACGGCTGCCTGGGTGACCAACGTGGGGAATGAGCATGGGCAGGTGCTCATTTCCGTCCTCACTGAGAAAGAAGGTGAGGGCCTGGTGCCCATGGCAGAAGGTCTGATGCGGCGGTACCGTGGCGCTGGTCAGACCCCTCCCAGGGTCATGTACGTCGACCGGGACTGCTGCTCTGCCAGGGGACCGAGCAAGGTGGCATCCCTGTACCACGAGTGGGGCGGGCTGATCGTCAGGCTGGACGTGTGGCACCTGATGAGACGCTTTGCCCGCGGTGTCACCACTGACAGTCACAGTCTGTATGGCCCCTTCATGGCGCGGCTATCGTTTGCCTTCTTCGAATGGGATAAGGACGATGTCGCCCGCCTGGAAGAGGCCAAGAGGTCTAAGGACGAGAGGGACGCCCACATCAACCTGCCCGTTAAAGAGGTCGCCCATCACTGCCGCCGCCGCACGCGCAGTGTGGAAGAGGTGGAGAGGCTCATCCAGGAGCTGCTGGAGGCCTACTGGAACCGGACGGACGAGCTGGGCGTCCGGCTGATCGATGGTGTCCAGATGGAGAAGATCTGGGATGAGCAGCGTCGCCATCTGTCCTGCATCGAAGACCCAGAGGGGGTTGAACTCTACACAAGGACAGGGGAGCTGACCAAGGGAGGGGTCAAGCTCCCTGTGTACCGTTGTGCTAGAGGTTCCACCTCCCTGGAGTCCTTTCACCTCCACCTCAGCCGCTTCATTCCAGGTATGTGTTGTCACTGTATTTCAGATTTGTTTTTAGATGCGTACTTGTCTGCCAGAAATTGACAAAATACTATGTCATGCTGGTGATTTGTATTTTTTGTAGAAAGAGAAGAGAGTTTAAATGCACATGATGTTTTGTAAAACCATTGTCCTCCTTATTTCAGGCACGTTAGCCAATGACCTCCACTTCCAGGTGTACCTGCTGGAGGGCTTGGTGAGGTGGAATGAGGACCGTGGCAGAGATGCAGTGCAGGCTGCCAGCAGCTCCAAGCTGCGTTGCTACGAGTAAGTAGGCAATAACACACGCAAACACATGCATACATACACTTAATGTATGATATGAATTAATCGGTTTCTCTCCTTTCAGTTCTGCATCCTGCGGCACTTCCTGCACCAGCTCAGTCAGGAGCTCATGGGTCAAAAGCTGCTTGCAGAGTACACCCAGCCAGAGTGTATACAGGTAAGATATTGTGGATAGCAACCTTTATTTTGCAGTCAGTCTTGTGTCAAGTAAAGCCATGTAAACCGTGTTGTCTTGTGTTTAGGTGAACTCATTGGTGTGGAGTACCTGTTCTCCCAGACGGGCCGGTGCTGGAGGACCCAGGCAGAGATCCTGATGCTCCTGACAGAGTGGAGTTGGATGAGGCCTGGGTGGATGAGGAGGACGAGGGCTTTGAGGATGCGCTGGCATCACTCTCCCCGTGGGAGAACCTCGAGTTCCCCCGCCAGTTTCCAATCTTGCCCCCTGGCCCGGCTTTGTCCCAGGAGGTTGAGGAGGAGGAGGATGAGGTGAAGAGATCAAAGGCTTACATGATCACTTTCTTTTCTTTGCTATGAATGTTAGTGACACATCATAACATCTTTTTATCTGCCTTTTCGTGTCACAGGATGTACCAGGCCCTGATGGTAGAGGTGGCTACCTGCACGTGGTGCGTCTGGCCGTGGAGTTGGCGAAGCTCCGGAAAGCCCGCTTTGTGCGTCCCACTCAGGAAGCAAAGCTCGTTGCCCTGTGGCGAAAACTACCTGACTGGGACAAGGCAAAGATCTCCTTCCCTCCTCGACACCAGAGCACTTTAACCAAGGGCAGGTTCAGGGCAGGCAAAACTGGCCGGAAAGCCTCCGTGCCAGGCGTGGAGAGTACGAAGCGGTGAGTGTACATGAGAATGAGGTTTTTTTAGATCTAATTATTGACAATGCCATTATCTAACATGGGATGCTTCTGTGTATCCAGCAGTGCTCTGGGACCAGGGGGAGGTGCGGCAGCATCACCCAAGGACAGCAGGCTGGTTGCAGCCATCCTCCAGGAGCTGTCTAGGATTTATTACCATGGCAGCAGCATGTGGAGCAACAAGGGGCTCAAATGGGGTATCCTTGTGCGCATCTACCGGTGCCATGTCATTATTCCGACCTCCCATAATTCCGACCTCCCATAATTCCGAAAAAAGCAAAAAAAATAAGAACTCCCATAGGTTCGACCTCCCGTTTTCCCGACCATCGGAAGAACGGGATTTCGGGATTATGGGTTGGGTTTTATGCTGAATAAATTAAGGCTATTCAATAAGTGATTGACTTTGTTCTACTGTAGTTTAATAAATGCTGTCCCTAGACATGTGTTTGACTTCATTATGCTGCATTTTCTTTTACATTTCTGTCATATGCGTTCATAGACTACATGGGAGTATTGATCCTATATAGCCTAGTATAGCCTACAATGTGATCGCCAGTAGGAATTGACTTTAAATAACAAGTCGTTCCTTGTTGTTATATTATTACCCTTATTATTATTATTTGTTGTAGGCTATGTATTTCTTTCTACTGTCGATCAAGATCCCTGCAGCAATGAGGCTCACGGGGATTCCCCGTGCGTTGCTGGTTAGAGCTCTGCGTAGCGAGGTGAATCAAAACTGCGCGACAAAATCTTTGGTTTTCAAACTAATCAGCGGTCCTGAGAGGGTTGTCAAGGTAACCAAATGTAACTCTGTAAAATGAATCCAAATGAACCCGTAGGGTACGGGCTCATTTGGTTTCATTTTACGCACTCGGTTTGTACTCAAAGGCTGGGTCTGAGAGGCTAAATGGTGGTCCGTGGGACACTGGTGTCAAAATGATCGAAAACCACAAGTCTTAAATGTATTCCTGTTTGTAGGCTAGATTTATGCACTAAATAGCCTATATAAAATATTATGCGATCATCGGGCACCAACGCACATGGCATTGATTTAAACAGGTCGGTATCGACAGCAAATGGTCTAAAACTCAATTCTGTATGCTTTCTACTTAAAATAATAATGACAATAATAATGTCCACTGACGGATTTTGAAAATAAGCAGTCTTCATTTCACAATATTGCTTTTATTCACTCAAATAAACAAGACATATAGGGCAAAAAAACAACAAAAACAGCAACATTTCAGGCATGAGGTCAGAACATCATTGTGGGCTACTCATCTAGGATACAGGCCTCCATGCGCCAACATTGACACCTTTATAAGGGTGATGATCACTGGTCCTCTGGCACAATTAAGTGTGTTAAAAGAGCATCACTTTTACAAACCTTTTTATTAAAAAAAAGAAAAGAAAAACAGTCAAATTGCATTTGTATGAAAATAATAACTGCAGGTGCAGTAATGCTCAAACTGAACTCTGACGGAGAGACTCGGATTGGCGCATATGAGAAACATAAACATACAACCACGCACAGTGTTGATAAACTTTGTATTGAACATGAGTGGGCTGAAACATATGGTTACTTTCGATATTTATTATTTATAGTTATTATTTTCACATAAATGCAAGGGAATTTAATTGTTTTTCTTTAAACAAAGTTTGTAAAAGCCATCCTCTTTTCCACACCAGTGGGCCAGTGATCATCACCCTTATAAGGTGCCAATGTTGGCGCACGGAGGCCTGTAGCCTGTGAATACAATGATTTTCTGACATCAAGCCTGAAATGTTGCTGTTTTTGTTGTTTTTTTGCCCTATGGCTTGTTTATTTGGGTGAATAAAAGCAATATTGTGAAATGAAGACTACTTATTTTCAAAGTGCATGAGTGGACATTATTATTATTACCCTTATTAATAACCCATTATTTACCCATTATTTTAAATAGAAAGCGTACAGAATTGAGTTATAGGCCATTTGCTGTCGACAGCCTTTATCCACGGGTGGGCAATTATTTTTCCCAAGGGGCCAAATGAGATGCATAAAATGTTGTGGAGGGCCAAGACTAAAGGCTGAACTAAAGTCTGCTTAATAATAATTTAATTTCAATATAAAAGTGAGAGTAATACTAACAATTTCTATTTATTTAGTATATGAGCCACGGACCACCATTTGATGACATTTAGCCCCACAGACCCCAAAACTAAAGATTTATTTTGCTTTCGTCCACAATTCCAGGCTGGAATTGTGGACAAACAAAACACACAAACAAACAGGCAAAGATTGATCAAAAATGACCAATCTTTTACATTCTCTGGCTAATTCAGATGAGTAGGCTATTTTAACTCTTGACAGTGTGAACATGAAACCAAATGGACCCGCAAGGGTCCATTTGGTTTTATTTTTACTCTCTCAAAGAGTTAGCCTACATCTGGTTAACCAACTTTCCATATTTAACTGGAACTCTCTCAAGAACGATTGGTGGTCCCTGGACCACTGGTTGAAAACCACACTACCCTTTCACGGGCCGGTCAGAGTCAGCGAAAGTGCCGCATTAGGCACCGGCCGCATCAGGCGCGTCATTTCTGTGGGGGCTCAAGGACCCGAGCCCCCATGAGAATTTCAGACTTAAGGGGCTCTGGGGCTCGGGTGGCCTGAGCCCCCACCCCCACCCCACAGATTCTCCGCGCCTCGGGGCTGTTCACACCATCGACCATCGCCTATTGTTGGCTGTGCATTGAGACACCTATAGGCAACAGGGCCATCAAATGCTAATCAGGTCATAGACGTGGCTCTAGCATCGCTGAACAGGTTTAGCCCTACTGTGTACAGGCACATGCACACGCAGAGAACTTTCTGGTGGGGAAGGGCGACGTTGTTGTTGGGGGGGTCCGGCGGGGGGGGCTGGTGTTTTCTTTCAGCCCCCATGAGCACGGACGCAGGATAACGCCCCTGGGCCGCATAATGCCCACGTACTGTATGTCTTAATCAATGCCTTGTGCATTGGTGCACGATGATCGCATAATATTTTATGTATTTATTGTAGAAAGGTACAAATAGGAATACATTTAAGACCTGTGGTTTTCAATCATTTTGACACCAGTGTCGAGTGGCACTATGGCACGGACCACCATTTAGCCTTTGAGTACAAACCGAACGCATAAAATGAAACAAATGAGCCCGTACCGGACGCGTTCATTTGGATTCATTTTACAGAGTTACATTTGGTTACCTTGACAACCCTCTCAGGACCGCTGATTAGTTTGAAAACCAAAGATTTTGTCGCGCAGTTTTGATTCACCTCGCTCAACCAGCACCGCCTCATTGCTGCAGGGATCTTGATCGACAGTAGAAAGCAATACATAGACTACACCAAATAGCCTAATAATAATAAGGGTAATAATATAATAACAAGGAACGACTTGTTATTTAAAGTCAATTCCTACTGGCGATCACATTGTAGGCTATACTAGGCTATATAGGATCAATACTCCCATGTAGTCTATGAACGCATATGACAGAAATGTGAAGAAAAATGCAGCATAATGAAGTCAAACACATGTCTGTAGGGACAGCATTTATTAAACTACAGTAGAACAAAGTCAATCACTTATTGAATAGCCTTAATTTATTCACCATAAAACCCAACCCATAATCCCGAAATCCCGTTCTTCCGATAGTCGGGAAAACGGGAGGTCGAACCTATGGGAGTTCTTATTTTTTTGCTTTTTTCTGAATTATGGGAGGTCGGAATTATGGGAGGTCGGAATACTGGGTGGACACCGGCTGGTCTGGGTGTGAGCAGAAGAGTGCCTGTGGCACCAGCACTGCATGCTGCTCCGTCTAGCTCCCTGCACACAGCTCTGCCCCCCACTCCAGTGGGCACGAGCCACGTGAGCACTCCTGGGGCTGGAACCACCACTCCTGGCACCTCCAAACCTGGCATCTCTACAGCTGCAATCACCAGCACTGGTCCACTTGCCACCTCCACGCCAGGCACATCCACTCCTGGCACCACCTCATCCACGCCACTGACGCCAGGCACATCCACTCCTGGCACCACCTCATCCACGCCAGGCACATCCACTCCTGGCACCACCTCACCTGCCCCCGCCGCCACCCGCAAGTGTAAAAGCTGTGGCCAACCTAAAAAAAGAGAGACTGGCCACACTCGCTACAAGAGCGAGCACTACTGCTCCACGACCGGACGCCGCTCGGTGGAGGAGTGGCTGGCTGAGAAGAGAGCGGCTGACAGTGCAAGGCCCAAAAGTAAGTAAAAGTAAGTAGAGCTATTTTGTGCCTATCATCTTAGTTTTCATGCGTTTGTTAACGTCATATTGTAATGTCAGGAATAATCAACAACCTCTGACATTCCTATTTGTAAAACTTTTCTTTCTACAGAGTGAAGCCTGCCAACCTGCCAGCCAGCCAGCCAGCCAGCCAGCCAGCCAACCAGAAAAGCAGCGTGACCGGTTATTATTATTTTGCTTCCACGCCTGGCTACTAAATGAAGATGGCCCACCCCAGCGCCAGTTCTGACAGCTCTCCGTGCCCCACACACAGACACACAGACTTACTTGTAGACCTCTATTCTTCCCCATCAGCTGCAGAACTCAGAGACGCTATAGGACAGGTGATGTGCAGAAAAGGACACAGAAAGTCACTTCACTAGGTGGTCATGGACGTTCCCTCTTGTACATAGTTTGAGTGTGTTTCCCTCCATGTGGACCGAGACCTTGAAGGGGTATGGAGGCTTGAGTGTGTTGACCACTGTCAGAGCTAAACTGCGCAGGATCATCCATGGCAGGCAGGTCTGGGACGAGACACCTGACTAACATCGGTCTATTCCACAAACAACTGCACTATTATCTATCAGCTCTAATTCTGCAACCACAAGATTCCATGGAAAATGCATCTCTACTGTAAATCTGCTACATTAGATTATTTCCTTGTAGAATTGCTTTTTAAAACGTGTGCTAAACTTTCAATTAACTTAACGTCTTTCAAAGCATATGTTTTTATGTCATATGTTTGCCACTTGTGGTTATCCTTGTCTTAAGTAAATGTAAAGAAATGGACCGTAACAAGGTCGGTTGGGTTGAGCGCTGTTTTATTTGTGACCTTGTAGGCTCTTTTAAGTCACCTTAAAAGGGTTACATACATGGCAGGTAAGGAGTTAACAGAAAACAAGGGAGCAAATCAATGAAACAATCAAAAGTAACTAAACCTAACCAACCTAAATAAACCAACCTGCTGACCTAATAACTAAACAAACAAAAAAAAAAAGAGTTACAAAATGATCAAATCTAAGTCTGACTGGCTACTCTAGCCTATATCTGGCAAAACAATGACTTTTACATTAAGCAAGGCTCCCAATTATATAACAGGTTATTTCTAGCAGGTAATTCTGAAGATAAAGCAAGTACCAAGTACTACTGCACAGTGTCTGAGGCCTCACTAAACCTTTAGTTGACCAACAGCAAATTCATCAGAATGTGGGGTTTCTAGAGCTGGACAGCATGACCACCAGTGACAAACAACCAGTGTTGGGACATATGCACTACGTAACTTAATATATTACATAATATATTACCAAAATGCAGTAACTTGTAATATAAATATATTACTTAACTAAAACAATCTAATATATTATACTTTTCTTTCTACATTACTGCATTACTTTCAGTATTACTTTCTGTCAAAGTGTCTCGATGAAAATGTTATTGTGAAATTATCTCGACAACTGCAGAAGTTAAATAATTACTTATTTTCTATCATTTGTCATCAAATTATTTACTCAGGACGAGTGACATTTTTTCAAGTGGCCACTGGCCTACGCAATATTTGATTAATAGTGATACTAAATATTTCATTATATATTTTGTAAAAAGTTTTTTCAAGTAATATGTAATAGTAATATTAATCTATTACACTTGCTCAGACAGTAATATTGTAATATAATATACTCCTTAAAATGAAGGTAATAATTAATAAGTAATATATTAACAAGGTAAAGTAATATTCCCAACACTGTAAACAACTGAGTCATGAATACTGCCAGAGAACACAGGTGCAGACTCTTCTTTAAATAGCTGGGCGGTGGCAGACGATTGGTCCAGGCTGATTGGAGGCGTGCATAGCAACCAGGTAGACTCCTCCCCTAGCAACAGGACCTGGGACTGAAAGCTGCAGTCAGGTTCATGGCCAACCACACACACTACATACTTGGGCACACAAGTATCTAACAGCAACATGGCAAGAATAGAGAATAAATTAAATAAATTAATGTATTCAAATGGAATTATATTACTTTTATAGTAAGATCAAGCACAACTTTATATCAATTAACACTCAGGACAATTCCGAATAGAATATTGATGATTCAAATAGAAAGGGAGTCAGCACCAGAGTAATGTGCTCCAGTGGTGACACCCTGTGGCCTTATTTGCTTACTGCACAGAGAGCACAATACATCAATGCATTATTGGAGGCTGCCATTCGAGGACATTTTAGCCCCACAGACCCTAAGACTAAAGAATTATTTTGCTTCTGTCCACAATATGGATTTAGGAAACAAGACATTAATCTTCTAGTTGTGTAGACTTTGGGCTAATTTGGATGATGAATATTTTAACGCTTGAGAGTGTAAACATGAAACCAAATGGACCTGCATGTATGTGGATATGTATAACATAATATCCACATATATGTGACATATATGATGCATATATTGGCATATATTGGCAGATATTTATGCCCCCACCCTCTCTCCCCCTCTGTGTGTGTGTGTGTGTGTGTGTGTGTGTGTGTGTGTGTGTGTGTGTGTGTGTGTGTGTGTGTGTGTGTGTGTGTGTGTGTGTGTGTGTGTGTGTGTGTGTGTGTGTGTCAGAAAGCAGAGTGTCCCCAGTGCAGTTTCAGGCCCTTTCATGCGTGTGTGGGAACCAGGCAACACTGGCCCCTGCATCTACTGTAGTAACCGTGTTCTAAAAAATAAAAAAAATAAATAAATAAAAAGATTTTGTGGGGCCCGTCTGGATATGGCAGACTGAGACAGACCAGAGTTCAATAACGCCATAACAACTGTCAGTGGAATAACAATAAATTGGACAAAATCATACCGTACCCAAGCTATATGTACTGCATATACACAAACAATACAATGTGAAAGAATGATCAATAAATATTTGACGAAGAGCCGCTGAATTACTATTGCTCTGCATTCATGTTTTTTTTTTTTGTTTGTTTGTTTTTTTTGTTTTTTTTTTCTTTACACCAAATGCAACCTTTAGAGTGCAAAACATGAATAACTGGCTTGTGTGTTTTTAACAGAATGTGGCAATGTAAGTATGTTTCTAACAAATAACTAGGCTAAGTTAGCCTGGATTCCGCCTAATTCACTTTGATGCTTTAACGCAATCTGCCGTATCATATACAGTAATACAGATCAAGAAGCCAACATTGTTAATGATGGTTAACATTAACAATGTGGTTAACATTAACATTGTTAATGTTAACCATCGTAATGATTTTTTTCAGACCTCCATTTCATTTACCTTGCCCACACAGCATCTCTAAGGTATATTAATGACATAAAAGGTTAGAAATGGGTGAAATTCCCCCCTCTAAGTATCCCTAATAATTCACCTAGTAAAATGCTCATACTTTCAGGAATTCATTTCATGTCCTCATATTGTTTACAAACAATTTCACCTGTTACAATTCCAAACATGCAAACGTGAATCGTTTTCATTTCTTTAGTCTAGTGGTTTTCAACGTTTTTCATACCAGGGTCCACCATTTATTCAGAATTTGATCCACGGACCACCATTTGATGACATTTTCATCTCGCAGACCCCAAAACTAAAGATTTCTTTTGCTTTTGCCCACAATTTCAGACTGGATTTTTGGAGAAAACAAAACAGGTAAACATACAGATCAAAGTGACCATTAACCTTCTAGTTGTGTAGATTTGGGCTAATTTAGATGGTGAATATTTTAACTCTTGAGAGTGTAAACATTATTACGCTCTCAAGAGTTAACATCTGGTTAACCAACTTCATCATCTTCATCTCTATCATTTAGCTGGGGACCACCTGGAATCCTCTCAAGGACCACCGAGCCTGTTGAAAACCCCTGCGTTTGTCCATTTTGGCCGAATGACTATAAACCATAGGCTATTGTCTTCTTTTATGTCCAGTGTATTTGAAATGAAATGAACATATTGACTGGACAGCGACCCACTCGCCCCAAACTCTTCTCCCTCCTTGCCTCTATAACTCTGGAATAAACTTCCCATTGCATTTTGTTTCTGTGTGTATGGCTGTGTGTAGTACAGTGGAAGTGTGATTCTATTTCAGATAGCAGCAGTTTCTGGTAAAACGTTCATTAACAGCAGTTATGATCAGTGTAAGGGGTGGGGGAATGCCTCTATCTGTAGTTTCATTATGTATTAATGACATGAACAAGTCATCAGGGGCGGATGTAACATTTCCCAATGGAGGGGGGGGGGGGGGGGGGTTGGAGAAATTACAGGACTTTTATTAGGCAATTAAGCATTAATAATATCAGTTGTTGTTCGAGTTGCAACAGCCATGCAGCATGCATAAAGCTAAAGGTCTGACTCAGAGAGTTTTCTATGATGAAATGCTGTTGGTTTAGTGGTGACACAGCTGTAGTTAGTTAGTAGCAGTAGTAGTGTTTCACAACATTTTTAAATATAAGCACTTTCATTTGAAATGTCTCGGGTTGTTTTGCATGACATCATGTTTGGTGGGGCAGTCTGGGCATTTAGGGGGACATTATTCCCCCCCCCCCCCCCCCCCCCCCATTGCCCATGCCTAGATCCGCCCCTGCAAGTTATGCATTTCCTGATTGCAAATAAAAGATAATATTTGTCAGTACAACTGACATATACAGTATACATACGGTGTGATAAGTCACTCTGAGCCTCACACTACTGACCGACTACAGTTTGGACAAGACACTTCTCTGATCGACGTCTCTTCATCAACACTGACTAAAACAGGTATAGCTCTTGATTTTTTACTTCATCTATTGCAGGGGTTTTCAACCTTTTTGATGCCAGGGCCCACCATTTATTCCGAATTTGAGACATTTTAGCCCCACAGATCCCAAAACTAAAGATTTCTTTTGCTTTTGTCCGTCTTCTAGTTGTGTAGACTTGGGCCAATTCAGATGATGAATATTTTAACTCTTGAGAGTGTAAAAATGAAACCAAATGGACCCGCAAGGGTCCATTTGGTTTAATTTTTATGTTCTCAAGAGTTACATCTGGTTAACCAACTTAGCTGGGGACCACCTGGAACCCTCTCAGGGACCACAGGTGGTCCCCGGACCACCTGTTGAAAACCCCTGATCTACTGTATAAACATGTAAGAATGATTGCTATTTAAGTTCATAACCAGGGATGGCGACTTTCATGACACCGATGATATAGTAGTTTTTGATATTTCATTTTAGTTTAAGTTTTTACATTTTATTTTCTAATTCAGTTAGTTATAGTTAGTTTTTTTATTTAGGTGAAATTGCTCAGTTTTAGCTACTAGAGCATGCAGTCTGGGAGACAACTGGCATTGATTTAACTTCATATAGGATATGTTAAGTTTTATTCCTATTCAGTAAAAGTGGGAATACATCCTATTTTGATACCACATACGTCAATATGTGTCAGGGTCTGATACTTTGGTCCTCATGTCTCCCAGGCCGTTTTCCTTTTAGAGCCATCTAAAGTATTTTTTTATTTATTTATTTTTTATTTTTTTGGCTAAAATCGTTTTTATTAGTAAAATCAAAGTTCCTACTTTTTTAATATGATTAAAAAAGATTTTAGCCAGAAAACGAAAAAAAAAAAAAAAAAATACTTTAGATGGCTCTAAAAGCAAAACTGCCTGGGAGACATGAGGAACAAAGTACCAGACCCTGACACATATATATGTTTTGCATGACAAAACCAATTCTAATTTTAGAAAATAAATCTTAATTCAATAGTATGAGGATCATGCGTTAAAGGCAGTGGTTTCACTTGCAGATTTTGGTCCTGTAAGCTGTACTTATATGTAGAGGTTGGCGTCATCTGCCTCAATGAGTGAGTGTGTGTGTGTGTGTGTGTGTGTGTGTGTGTGTCGAGCCTCGGACAGCAATTTCAGGCCGAGCTTCGAACCTTCGCTAAAAAAAAAGCAGCATGCTGCGACCCCCCCCCCCCCCCTCCCCGCGCGTGTCTACTAACTCTTAAAATCGTGGATGTTGCCATCGGTAGATAAGTTTTCTACTGCCCTGAGATGTGATTGACATCTGTGAATACACCAGTCATGACACGCTCTCCTTTTCTCTCCTTTCTGATGAGACCGATCCGACACAGCCACGGGTAACATGCTGTTTTGATTGCCAATACATGCCGTCCATCGGCTCGTTTAATTATTTGTTTGCTGTGAACGACTACGTGTCTATTGTATATATATATATATATAGTCTAAACTGCCTGCTTCTGCTGGACAGCTAACCATAAAACCAACATTTCCAAAGGCTTGTTTAATTATTTGTTTGCTATGAACGACTACGTGTCTATTGTATATATAGTCTTAAGTGCCTGCTGCTGCTGGCTAGCCTGCTGCTGGCTAGGTAAATACCATACCATAACCATAAAACCAACCAGTCAGCGTGCAGCTCTATAGAGTACAGACGGAGTTGCGCAAACTCCGTTGACTTACTAGAGTCAGTCTAATGGCGGATCGCCTACATAAACCTCTATTGAGAATGGGACACCTTCAGTGAAAACAATGCATTTCCAACTGCAGTAACAGCGCGTTTCACAGCGAGTTTCTGACCCCTCGATGTCGCACATTTACTAGATGGGGGGAAAAGTTAAATAAATAAATAAATGCGAATGGTTCGGGATCATTAATATTCGTTCGCGTGGCGACCTTAGCGAACGAATGGTTCGAATCCCGAGCTTCGGTATACAGCCCTAGTGGGGGGGGGGGGGGTGTCGTGCATGTTTGGGTGGGTGCATGCGGCCATTCAAATGTCCATTTCTGAGAGAGTAGCTTCCGAAGCACTTGTGTGCCAATGTCGGTGCTTGTACCATCAGATAAACAAATCTTTTGAAATATTTGAATCTGCTCAACTATAAATTGAATTGTTTTGTTGTTCTTTTTTGGGCTTTCAGGACGATGGAGACCATGACCACAGCTGAAGTTTATCGCAACGACTCATACTACGCCGAGTATGGCCGCAATGTGACCATCCCTCACGTGGGAGAATCTGACGGGAATGAGATCTACAAATCCATCAAAGTCATGGCCGTGGTCATCTACAGCGTGGTGTGTGCCCTCGGCGTGTCGGGGAACGGCGTGGTCATCTGGGCGACGGGCTTCCGGATGAAGAAGACGGTCAGCACCGTGTGGTACCTCAACCTGGCCGTGGCTGACTTCCTGGTCACCGCCTTCCTAACTCTGACCGTCACACATAGAGCACTGGACTTCTCCTGGCCCTTTGGCTGGTTCATGTGTAAGATGAACACCATGGTCTTCTACCTGAACATGTACGCCAGCATCTTCACGCTGACGGCCATCAGCGTGGACAGATGTGTCGGGGTGGTGCTCTTCAGCCTTCGCTGAAGAGCCTCCTCGGACCAACAACACTCCCACCACAGACCCAGCTGTCACCTCCCCAATGACTGCCCTGTCTGATACACTGGTTTAGGGTTCAGAGACTGTCTGATACACTGGTTTAGGGTTTAGGGACTGTCTAAGACACTGGTGTAGGGCTTAGAGATTGTCTGAGACAATGGTTTAGGGTTGAGAGACTGTCTCCGACAGTGGCTTAGGGTTTAGAGACTGTCTGAGACTTAGAGCAGGGGTGCCCAAAAGGTAGATTGTGATCTACCAGTAGATCACACAGGCCATGGAGGTAGATCACATGACTGTCCCCCAGCACTTGGACTATAGATCTGTAACTCTTGAGAGCGTTAAAATGAAAATGAAAATGTTTCATTTTACCGCTCTCAAGAGTTAAATTATATTTTAACATCTGAATTACCTAATTTTCAAGAGTCCACACAATTAGAAAATGGAGAATAATTGTTACTTTGACCAACATTTTGCCAGTTCTCTTTCCCAATTTTGGACAAAAACGTGAAAGTTCTTAGTTCACAAACTCTCAAGTCAAACCTCAAATACTGTTTATTTCAAACATCAGTAATAGAGCATATACAGGAAAACCTTCCAATTCTCCCCCTCTATTTTTCATTATAAGTGCATTATTCTTAAACACTATAACAGTAAGTTACACCATGACCAACTATTTCAAAGCTCAAAGTTTCAATGGGGGACTTGAAATGGATTTTCATGGATTTTTTTGATTCATTACATTTTTGTTGTGTAGATCTTGTTGAGCCGGTCATTTTGAAAGTAGCTCTCAAGTCAAAAAAGTGTGGGCACCCTTGGTTTAGAGACTGTCTGAGACACTTGTGTGAGTCGGTGTATGAGTGTGTGTGGTGCCTCTATGAATGTGCAAAAGTAGGAAACAGTCAGTATTCAACCCTTGCTTTGAGTTTCTTAGTAGATTGAATGATTGTACTCTCCAACAAGAACGCAATGTTTACCCCCAGTGATCTGGAACTCAGTGGAAGGCACCTCCTCATGCTGGTCGCCAAACCCATTTTGAAACTAAAAGCTTCATAAAAACTTTCAGTTAGTGTAGTTAGTTTTTAGTTGTTGTTATCTTTTTAATGGGTGTTCTGAAGTAAATTTGTCAAGCAAGATCTGCAGCACACACACGCACACACACACACACACACACACACACACACACACACACACACACACACACACACACACACACACACACACACACACACTCTCTCTCTCTCTCTCTCTCTCTCTCTCTCTCTCTCTCTCTCTCTCTCACACACACACACACACACACACACACACACACACACACACACACACACACACACACACACACACACACACACACACACACACATGGATTATTGATATATTGTTGTACTGTTGTATTGTTGTATTGTGCCTTTTTTAGACCTCCCCTTGTGCCAAACTTAGTGAAAAGTTCCTGGTGGAAATGTGGTGCTTTTTTGCTGTGAGTTGGGGCAAAAGTCACCAGGCATAAAACCCTCTTTTTTCAAATCGTTTTAACTCCTATGAGATAGTCCTTCTTTCCTAGCATGAGACAGTCACATACACACATTGCATGCGGCGCCCTTATGTACAGATATGCAGTATGTCACAAAAGTAAGTACACCCCTTGCATTTTTTCAATTATTTATTCATATATCTTTCTGGGAAAACTTTGACGAAATGACACTTCAGTACAATATAAAGTAGCCACTGTACAGAAGCAGAAGTAGACATTTTTCCTCCCCAGTTCCATGTGACTTGTTAATGTTAACACAGTCTCAGGTGTGAGAGGTGACCAGGTGTGTTAAATTTGGTAATATCGCCCCATACATCTCATAATGGTCAGTGGAAGTTCAACATGGCACCTCATTGCTGTTGCTCTAGATAACATGGGCCTCAGCTATAAGAAGATTGCCATCATCCTGAATTTAAGCTGCAGCACCATGGCCAAGGGCATACAGCAGTTTAAGAGGACAGGATCCACTCAGAACAGGCATCACCATGGTTGACCAAAGAAGTTGAGTGCACATTCTCAGCATCAAATCCACAGGGAGACGTCCGGAAATGGTCGTAGGAGTTCTGTAAGCATTTCTACAGAGTTTGGAAGGGTGGGGGGTCAACCTGTCAGTGCTCAGACAATACGCCACATGCTGCATCAACTTGGCCTCACTGTCTGTTATCCCAGAAGAAAGACTCTTCTCATAATGATGCACAAGAAAGCCCTCAAACAGTTTGCTGAGGACAAGGAGACTGAGCGTATGGATTACTGGAACCAAGTCCTGTGGTCTGATGAGGCTAACAAACATCTTGAGGGCTTTCTTGTGCATCATCATGAGAAGAGGCTTACTTCTGGGATGACAGCCATAGAGGCCAAGTTGATGCAGCATGTGGCATATTGTCTGAGCACTGACAGGGTGACCCCCCACCCTTCCAACCTCTGTAGCAATGCTGACAGAACTTCGATGACTATTTCCCTACGTCTCCCTGTGGATTTGATGCTGAGAATGTGCACTCAACTTCTTTGGTCAACCATCTTGAAGCCTGTTCTGAGTGGACCCTGCAGTCCTCTTAAACTGCTGTATGCCCTTGGCCATGGTGCTGCAGCTTAAGCATTTTTTACAGATCTTTATTCAGTCCTTATATACAACACAGGCAATAGACAAGATTGATGATAAACAGTAGCAACGTGTTGATAATTGATATAATGGATTCAAATAATAAAAAGAGGAAAGGTGGCGCTTTAGCACGAGAGGGACAAGTAAAGAGGTCCTTGAGGAGAAAGATAATGTTACAAACTAACTATATTAAAGGGGAACTCCACCCATTTTCAACATTTTAATATGTCCTTGTGTTTAATATGTCCAATATACCTTAGAGATATTGTGTGGTGATGATAAAAAAGTTCCTCCAATTATGTATTTCCAAAAAATAGAGGTCTGAAAAAATCATTAACATGGTGAAATACATCTGATGACATCATCAAGATGTATTTTACCATGTTAATGAGTGGAATTCCCTTTAAATATTTGGCAGTACCCGGAACCACACACACGCACGCGCACACACACACGCACACACACACGCACACACACACACACACACACACACACACACACACACACACACACACACACACACACACACACACACACACACACACACACACACACACAGCCCACTAAATCATTTAGAAATTTAAGTTGGCCTCTGGCTCCCTCTAGTGTTCGTTTTGTGTCATAGGCCAGTTAGTTCAGACCTGTACACATGCATTATTGATATTGATTGTATATATTGTTGTACTGTTGTATTATGCTTTCTTGTTATATTATGTCATTGTGCTTTCTTGCTTTTGTTATGAAATGTTTGGTCTAAGCTTGTTTTGCTTTACATATGTACCTCCATCCATTGTTGAAAACTTGGCGGATTTGTCTCTCTAAGTAGCTTTTTTCCAGACCCTCCTAGTGTAGCAGGTGGCTACAGCCTGTTGTGATGGCCTCCAAAGTCTAGTATCTGCCCCCAGACCAAGGGAATGTCCTCTTGGTCTAGTGGTTAAGATGTGGGACTTTCACGCAGGAGACCCGGGTTCGAATCTGGGGCGTTGCACTAGCCCCAAAAATGAGTGGAAAAACTCCTGGTGGAAAATCTAGTGCTTTTTTAGCTGGTGAGTCGGGGCGAAGTTGATTGGCAGGCGCCAGAGATAAAACCCCTCATTCTCTGTGGTTTTCAACCAGTGGTCCCCAGGCTAAATGATGGGAAGTTGGTTAACCAGATGGAACTCTTTGAGAGCGTAAAAATGAAACCAAATGGACCCTAAAAGTGTACATTGTTTTATTAACAATGAATGAAAAAGGTATTGTTTGGTAACTTTAAAAGCCCTGTCTGTATCTTGTTTTTATTTATTTTTTGTATTTATTCATTTTAAAACACTGATGATGAGAGAGGCCTGCTGTTATATTCCGTGTTGCATATACTGTTGTAGCAAAAATAGCATAGAATGGCCCAGTGCTTGGAATTTTAATCGTCTTTAATGCATTTTAATCGTCTTTAATCGCTTCTTAGTGGACAGTGGGACGTGTGGATATGTCCCGAGATTTAACTATTTAGATAATCGTTCATGTTTTTAACTGTCATAAATGGTAATAGGTAATAAAGGTACACATATTGTGTATACTATGTTGTGTGTCATACATTTGCGTTTACATGCTTGAATTTATTGTTGAATAAACAAATGTAATGTGATTTCCTTGCAAATCTCTGCAGTCAGTCAGTCCTGAAGATTTTGACAAACAAATCCCAACCACATGGTTGTGCACACAAAGACAAGGTTGCCTGAACCATGTCTGCTTGACATGATCATTGTAAAATATATTCACTTAAACACATCAAGATCTGCCTCGTAGCAACCGTTTTCTGTCAAGTGCAAACTCTGGGTCCGGAAATGGCACTTTTGGCATGTGTGGCGCCACTAGAAAGCCCAGCACTCGGAATTTCTTCCGAGCGCCATATATCATATATTTTTGTTTACGTACTTGAATTTATTATTCTAATGTGCAAATTAATATATTTTTTGTTTCATTCAGCAGGTTCTTTTATTCTGAAGGGCGAGGCCACTGGAAGTCTTATCCTATAGCTCATTCAGTCATTTACATGTGACCTCAATGTGTGTGTGTGTGTGTGTGTGTGTGTGTGTGTGTGTGTGTGTGTGTGTGTGTGTGTGTGTGTGTGTGCGCGCGCGCGCGCGCTGTCTGCAAGGCAGATTCAAGCAGAACGTCTTTCTCTCTTCAGTCCAGCCTAATAACAACATTGCATTTTAGGGACTTTGGGCATCTGATCTACAAGCTCCCAACATGTCATGCTGCAATTTTGCCTATGTGGGCTTGTAGATCACCGTTTTCATAAATATTGACAAAAAATGCCCCAGATTAGTTTTCTTCTTTGAATGTTCAAATCGACAAAGCTTGTTTGGCACAGAATAAAGCTTTGAAGATTACTTTTTTTGGAGAATCACAGACTGCGCTTCTCACAGTAGGCCTACCATGCAGCATTCTACTACAGTATGGGCTCCATTTTCGTCACCTCTAAACCCCTTATCCCTTAACTTCTTTGCCTTTTTAAACTATAAAAAAATACATTTGGAGAAACTGGAGCAGTATACGTTTAGCCTGGCTCAGCCCTGAATCAGCACCTTAAAAAATACTAGCTATTTTTTTTCCCCCTGTGATTCAAGGACTGACTTTGCTGCCTTTGGAGCCGTTTGAGCCGGTTGGAAATCCAATCCCAGCACCTGATTGGCCAACATCCTTGTGGGGTTCATATGAACCAATCACTGTTAAGACTGCTGCTTTGGTGCCGCCCATCCTAGAAACTGCTGTGGTGGAGAGAGACTTATGAAGGGAATAATGAAGTGAAGTGAAATGAAATGACAATTCAGACTGAGGTCAGGCTAGTACTGTATATGTTTGCACTTGAATAGAAAAATGCTGCATTTGATTAGGTTTGATTGAGTCAGATGTCGCTTTTTTCTGAAACAATGTTGATGCTTATTTCTTCTTAGCTTTTCAATATATCTCAAGGATTTAATATTACTGTGAAAAATGTGGCTTACTGCTCATATTAGCTTTAATATCTTTTTCACTATGATGACTTATTCACTCCTAGTCTCCTGGTGTCCTCCCACATTTTGGTAGCCCTGAATTTTTTTTCACGCCCCCGTGATGCATCATTTCCACACACACTGTCACCTTTTTCATCCTCTGATTATGGTCTCAACATAATAAACAAATCACTTTTTTTTTTTTTTTAAAGAAAATGCAAACGTCAATCAGGGGCCATGTCCAGTCCTAGTTAAATTCTTCTAAGTTCTAACTAAGTTCTTAGTTATACTTACCCACCACTCCACCACTAAAAGACAGACAGACAGACAGACAGACAGACAGACAGACAGACAGACAGACAGACAGACAGACAGACAGACAGACAGAGACTATAGGCATTGAAAACACAATGCCAGCTTGCTTTCGACCAGATCAAAGCAGCAGCAGCAGCAGGTGCACATGATGATGTGATCAGTGTGCACAAGGTGCGTCGATGGAAAAGTCACAATAGAGCACATGCAAGGCCTTTGTGCGCGACCAATAATCACGTGCACGCCAGACAAAGGAAGGATAAACCACATAAGACACATATTGTTGCGTATGAATAGCTATTATTTTTTTTCCACTTCATTTCAAACCTAAACCTTTTTCACTGCACGAAAGGCACCCAGCCAGTGACGGTGAGTGCAGACAGCCAACTTAAAAAAAAAAGAAAACAACGAAAAAAACTAATACATAAGCTAGATACCAAATGTATTGGTTAAACACAATGGAGCTGCATGAGCACAGCACACTGTACACGCCATTTCGGAAAGAAATCGGGCCCCTTCCCTATACGTCCTTCCCAGGTGTTACCAATGATATTAATGAAGGCTCTGTTCCATTCTGGTCGAACAGAGTCAGTGTTTAATGATACTAATGAAGGCTCTGTTCCATTCTGGTCGAACAGAGTCAGTGTTTAATGATACTAATGAAGGCTCTGTTCCATTCTGGTCGAACAGAGTCAGTGTTTAATGATACTAATGAAGGCTCTGTTCCATTCTGGTCGAACAGAGTCAGTGTTTAATGATATTAATGAAGGCTCTGTTCCATTCTGGTCGAACAGAGTCAGTGTTTAATGATACTAATGAAGGCTCTGTTCCATTCTGGTCAAACAGAGTCAGTGTTTAATGATACTAATGAAGGCTCTGTTCCATTCTGGTCAAACAGAGTCAGTGTTTAATGATACTAATGAAGGCTCTGTTCTGATATGGTCCAGGTTGTCCCACTGGGAACACTGTGCTAGTTTCCTACTGGCCCCAAGTGGAATCAAATGGATTTGTACACTCTCAGAGCTATGGAGGTCCTTGGAATAAAACATTCGAGAAGCATTCATCAGTAACACAGGAAGTAGGGAAGACTCGAAAGTAGTAAGTTATTCGGTGGTAGAGGCCATACAGCCTCGAGAACTGCTAATAATACCACTTAAATATCTTATTTTGCTGACCATTTGAAGCAGCTTTACACCCATGTATGATTGTTTTTTGTTTATTTCCCCGTACTTTCTGCACTTTAACTGTACTTCGTAGAATTTGAATGTTCCGTTTTAAAACGGAGGGTATGGCAGTAACAATGTCCTTGTGTTTAATTAGTGTCATTAGCGCGGGGGAAATGGCTCGTACCCCACGGAGACCAACGCGCTGCTTGTTTGTCACCCGGCGTTCTTCCCCAAGGGGGAGAGCCAGCGAAATCCAAAAGCGCCCTCGCCCGCGGGCGCCCGGTTTCAAAATCGGGCGCCCGATTTTCGAAACCGGGCGCCCGGTTTTCGAAAGCGGGCGCCCGGTTTTGAAACCGGGCGCCCGTTTTCGAAAGCGGGCGCCCGCTTTCACAAAAACGGGCGCCCGGGGGCGCCCGCGGTCGAGGGCGCTTTGGATTTCGCTTCAGTTTTGAAACCGGGCGCCCGTTTTCACAAACGGGCCCTCCTTCCCTCCTTCCCTCCCTCTCTCCTACCCTCCCAGGTGTCTGCTGTTAAGACGCTGTGAATAAATGAGTTGATGTGTTGAAGAAAACTTTTAAAACGAAATATCTGGTATCATCTGTGATCATCTGTGTTGAAACAGAGCCATAGAGTATAGACAGAGTGACAACTCCATCCACTTCATGGGGTAGTCCAATGGCGGCTTTTCTGCTTAGACTTCAATAGAGAATGGGGACAACTCCTGGACCTGAATTAGGACCCAGGCAACAGCCCAGCGTTAATGATCTTAAATCGCTTTATTTTAGATTGTTTTTAGTGATAGTACAACACAAACATGTCAACGGTAAAATAACAACGTTACTGTACCTTTGACTGTTGAAAACCTGCCTAAAGTCCCTATTCAGCTGCATCATATAAGCTGCATGAACAGCAGCTCAAGCGCTCAGTTTCTGACCCCTCAATGTCGCAACTCTTCTATGACCAGAAGAGTGCCCGCGCATGCGCCGTTGTTTTCTCTGTTGGCTGCCTATAGTGTACTCTAGGTGGACAAGAGTTGCGACATTGAGGGGCCAGAAGCCAAGCGCAAATGAGATAAAGTGACAAACTGTTGGAAATACATTGTTTCTCAACGAGGGCGGCACAAATAAGGGCTAATTTAGGAATCTGTTCATCATGACAACTGTTGTAAGGTATTGTACAGGCTTACTACAAAACTATCATAAAAGCTGGGCCGTTGCTTGAATCCATTGCAAATACTACTTCCATTCCAGAACGTGTCCCCTTTTGTTGTGCTAATTCAATAGAAGTCTATGTAGAAGAGCCGCCATTGGACTTGCCCCATGAAGTGAATGGTGTTTGCATAACTGTCTATTACCCTCTTGCACAATTTGCTGGAGTGGGCGGGGGGAACTTCCGCTTCACACTTCACTTCCGTTTTGAGTCCCCATCCAGTACTGTATTGACTTTACATGGAGCAGAGCCTGGAGTTGGCCGAGTCGTTTTTCTACAGACATACAATTATTTTCGCGTCATATATTTCTATTTTCACCACTTTGTAACATAACTTACATTAGTATGCTTCATTAATTTACCGTTCGTTTTGATTGGAATTCGGTTATTGTGTGTTTATTTACAAAGCAAAACATGTGGATTCTGCCCCCACCACCACACTGGTCTACTCTAGGCTGCTGGCTGCTGTGTAACAGGTAAACATTCATTATTCTATTATAATCTAACGTTTATTTACTGCTTTTATCAATGTTGTCTTGGCTTTGGTGAGTCATTTAATGTACATAATGACAATAACTATTATAATACACAGACGATTATGCCTACTGTTATGTTGATTTAGAGCTGCTGGCTTTGTGTAGATCATTGAGACATTAACCATCGCGTTTTCTTAAGACACCTATACAGACTAGCTTGGTAATACAAAAGACAGTGTTGCCTGCCATTGGCCATTATACCGTATATCCCACTTGTGATAATGCATTATTCATATCCCAAGAAGTTACATTAGAGCAGACCAAACGTTTTCATGTCGTGGATAACCCAAACCACCCCAGTTTGAATCCAACCAAATGTAGGGTCCATTTGGTTCCAAGCTATATTTAGCTAGGGACCCATTTAGACTACTACTATTTACTCAAAGTCTCAAGAGTACCCTGCTTCAATGATAATATTGAATAATAATTTGGTTTTGTCCTCAAAGTAGCAGAGTTTGTATTGACTTCTTTTTCATGTAGTAAATTTTAAAAAAAGTATTTCAGTATTGAGAATAATATGTAATGCACCCATGTATGGTACATACTAGTTACATGTAAACATCTGCGGTACATTCATTTTCAGACCTATCCACACGTTTTGTAGAAATTACCAATATTGAGGTGCCAACTCTGCTGCCATGACACTGGACAACAGAACATATCAGTCATTTTACCTCAAAGTTCAAAATTCTTTCCACATAGGAACAAAAATAACTTTCTTTTGTTTCTTTGTCTTTCAGGTTACCATGGTCTCCAGGAGATGTACATCAATACAAATCAATACAAATCAATTCTGCTCTTCATGGTTTTAACTTTTACATGCACTTGAAGTATATGTTGTAATCCATCATGTCAGTCATTTCAATTAAAACACATAGATGTCTGTCAGTGTCAGCTTTATTCAAATACACCTGGACAATACAGATACTATCCTCTTGCATCTATAGTTAGCCATGTATTGAGGAAAATAGAATGAATGTTGTATTTTGGGTGGATTTTCTTTGTACAATGCGACTGGAATTGAATACAGAGATGTTCTGAATAATGTAATTATAGTATACACATACAGTAGTTAGGTCAAGTAAAACGTGTGTGGTGAATCAAATCAATAAGTTAAATGCCACCTCATTGTCTTGGTACATAACTGAGATGAACAAGTATGCTACAGTCCACAACAACCTCCCTCAAAAAGGAACAGAGAAGAGAACAGTTTGATGCTGCATTCTCCAAATCGAACGGCTGCTTCTCACTGCTGCTGGAATCCAGATCACCGAATGCTGAATGTAGTCATGTCATCACAATTCCTGAAAGATACAAAATACACCCAAAATGATGTATACTGCATTGTATTTTTACTACAGGTACATTGGAAGAACAAATCATTGTACCATCTGTTTGCATTGAATTTAGTCTGTAGTCTACAGCAAATTTAACTCCTATGGTGTATACGTACAGATTTGATTTAAGTATTTGGTTGAAAAAATGTACAGGTATGGGTAGATTTCAAACTAAAGGGTCTCTCAATTTCACTTCCTAAGAACTAACCATCGTGTACACTTCCATCCAACATTGAGTTAGGGGTCCAGTCTTTAAGTAAATGATAGTTTGGAACCAAATGGACCCTTGTGGTTCTGTAACTCTGAGGGTGTACAAATGGAATTATATAGATTTAGTTGACTTTTTCTCAGAGTTACATTAACATTTAAATGGGTGCTAAATGGTGTCAACTTTTGGAGCTTCTAGGGATATGAATAGGCCTAATGTGTTTTCACAAGTGGGATATTTACGATATAATGGTCAATCTGTTTTGGTAATGTGATGCAAATTTAGGTGTCTAAGAAAACGCGATGGTTAATGTCTCAATGATCTACACAAAGCCAGCAGCTCTAAATCAACATAACAGTAGGCATAATCGTCTGTGTATTATAATAGTTATTGTCATTATGTACATTAAATGACTCACCAACACAGATGATCACAGATGATACCAGATATTTCGTTTTAAAAGTTTTCTTCAACACATCAACTCATTTATTCACAGCGTCTTAACAGCAGACACCTGGGAGGGAAGGAGAGAGGGAGGGAAGGAGGGAAGGAGGGAAGGAGGGCCCGTTTGTGAAAACGGGCGCCCGGTTTCAAAACCGAAGCGAAATCCAAAGCGCCCTCGACCGCGGGCGCCCCCGGGCGCCCGTTTTTGTGAAAGCGGGCGCCCGCTTTCGAAAACGGGCGCCCGGTTTCAAAACCGGGCGCCCGGTTTCGAAAACCGGGCGCCCGGTTTCGAAAACGGGCGCCCGCTTCGAAATCGGGCGCCCGGTTTTGAAACCGGGCGCCCGCGGGCGAGGGCTTGAATGGATTTCGCCCCTGCTGGAGAGGGGTGTGTTGCAAGCACTTGTCGTCGGGCAGGAACACCTCGTATCTCCATGCCTCAACTTTTCTTTCTTTTTTTCTTCTTCTTTGTCGATGCAGTGTCATGCTGCATTTGTACGGACAGATGCAAAGACCTTTTTATCACTTAAATATGAAGTTAAACAAGAGTGCTTGTACTTTGGCAAGTACTACTTCGGTTCCATGGGAACATAGCAGCTTTCTTTGTACTATAGATACTCAAGGTGTAAACTTAAACAAAAGCAGAAATGCAAGCTACAAAGAGCTTCAAAGTGAATGCATGATCAAAGTGGAATTCATGACTTCATAACAATTAAAAAAATAATAATAAATCTCTGCTTTGTTGAAGGATTTTTTTTTTTTTTTTTTTTTTTTGAGAAAATAAAAACTACAGTAATAAAAGTTACATTCCGTTTGTTTTATTTACTTGGGTCAAAAGAGAGAGAACAAAAAGGGAAGAAGTTATTCTTTTCCACTTCTTGTAGAGTACGAAGGTTTGACATACGTGCTTTCCAGATGCAATGTGTGTTAACACAGGAAGACAAGTCTGTTGATGTATTGTCGCTATAGGATACATACATTACATCACTGCATTGTTCTCAGCCTCGGGTCCAAGTGGACCTTTCACTGGTCCATTTGGTTCGGTTGCCAGTTCAAGTCTGCAGGGGGTTAGTGTCAAGGTGTCCTTGAGCAAGACATTACATGAAGTAATTAACCGCTAATGTCTCCCTCCTTGAAGGTTGGTGACTTGCATGGTTTCCTAATTCCTCATCCATTGGTGTGTGAAGGTGTGAATGGGTGAATGAAATGCACCATTGTGTACACTCCAATACAGAGATAGACAAAATAAAATAAAATAAAATAAAATAAAATAAAATAAAATAAAATAAAATAAAATAAAATAAAATAAAATAAAATAAAATAACTGTATAAATGCCTGGGGCAAATTAAAAAAAAAAAAAAAGAACAAAACGGAAAAACAAGTCCAAAGTCTACCCCCCGGTCGACGCCACCTGAATACACAAATGTAATGCGATGTCCTTGCAAATCCCAGTCAGTCAGCCCTGAAGATTTTGACAAACAAATCACAACCACATGGTTGTGCACAAAGACACAGTTGCCTGAACCATATCTGCTTGGCATGATAATTAAATCGTACGCTTTTTGTATTTGGAAACACACACGTGTGACACATGCACGCACGCAGCAAGTAAAATGTATATTGACTTAAACACTAGATTTTCATCACCCACAAAAGCCTCTGCTTTGGCTTTTTTACTATTTTGAAAAACATTTTTGAATAGGTAAAGTGGACAGTCTACAAGCTTCCAACGTGCCAATGTAGAATGTCTAGTTGAACTATTCAAAAATGCTTTTAAATGATTAATTACTACATTATTCCTGTAATATAATTACTTTTTCCAGCAAAAGCAAAGTAAAGATATTACTCTGCCAAAATGTGCAATAAGTAACGCGTTACTCTGCCAAAACACGCCTCTTTACTTATTACTATTGAGCTTGTTGTTGCATGATGTGAGAATAGAACAGATTGACAAGCTATCAACTGATGACAACAGAGATGTGCAGTAGTTTGTAGATCCTAATCCACCGCAGCATTCTGCACACATGACATACAGTACATATGCCATACTAATGCTAATACATACAATTGAACGCAGTTGTCGCTAAACAGATGGTGTTGTACTTTTCTATTTGTTGTCATTTAGTGAATAAAATAACCTCAAAAGTCCTACCTAAATGATCATGATATGGTACTATTGGCCATAACAACCCTATTGGCCATTATGGCCAAGACAGTAGGGATCTTATGGTCTGGTCATGCTGCTGATTATCCGTGCTCAGTGTTGTAGTGGGACTTTTAGAAGTGGGGGGACGCCTATAAAAGAGGAATTCCACCCATTTTTTTTTTCTAAGAGTGTACAAATGTGAACCAAATGGACCCTGGCGGGTCCATTTGGTTCCATTCGTACACTCAGAAAAAAAGGGTCCTAATAGGAAACACAAAATTGGGGCAACTTTTTTATCATGTCCGCACAACATCTCCAAGGTATATTAATGACGTAGGAAAATGATGAAAATGAGTGGAATTCCCCTTTAAGTCACGTGCATGCACGCTTGCATGCACCTGCGCATTTCCGTGCACCCGTGCAACGCACACAGACACGCTATTAAAACAAGTATAGCATGTTGAGAAAGATTTGTTTATGCTCAATGGTATCCATAAAAGTAAATGACAAGACAAAAAAAACATAGGCCTACTTTTACCCCAAAAAATATTCTAGACTTGAGAAATGGAGGGACGCCGTCCCCCTGCGTCCCCCCTCCACTACATCCCTGTTCGTGCATCTCTACGTGAAATAGTATTATGCAATCACTTCACTCTGTCTGTCTGCCCGCCTGTCTGTCTGTCTGCCTCCTATATCTTCCTTCTGCCCCCTCCCTCCCCCTCCCCCCCTCTCCCCCTCCTCCTCCCCCCACAGTCACCTGTGCATCAGGAGAGCAGCATCAGTTGTCACAGAGACAGAGCGGAGGAGAGAGAGAGAGAGAGAGAGAGAGTTACACGATCCAGCTGCATTTCTACAATACACACGCCGGCACAGATCAGGTGAGTACATAATGTACCTATCTATCCTCATATAGTCATATTGTTTTTACCAAAGTAAAAAAGAAAAAAAAAAAAAAAAAGAAATTTACAGATCATAGATTAATATCCCAGCAAAAATAGTGTAATGAATGAAATTACTCTAGACAGAGTAACATATTACATATTACCAAATTTGTCAAACATGCCCCATTACTTATTACAAATGAGCTTGTTGTCGCATGGCGTGAAAGTAGAACAGATTTACAAGATATCAACAGATAACAGAGATGTGCAGTGATTTGTAGTTTTTTTTTTTTTTTTTTTTTTTTTTACATCTTTTGCAGGTTGAAGGGAGAACTTGGCAAAGTAAAAAACAATATCATCAACATATTGCTCTTTGATTCAAGCAGTTTTGGGAATTTTTTTGTTAGGCGAGTAATATCTTTACTTATGTCCCCTTACAAAAACACTACTTGAATCAAAGAACAATATACATATTACTATATTACTTTCCCAAGTCTCCCCTCCCACCCACAAAGGAATAGAGATGTAAAACACAATCTGTTTAGTGACAACTTGCATCCAACGGTTATAACTTGTAGTGTTGTCATCCGTTGATAGCTTGTAAATCTGTTCTATTTTCACATGCAAAAACAAGCGCAAGTAATAAGTCATGTTTTGGCAGATTAACATATTACTTATTAGACATTGTGGCAGACTAATATCTTCACTTTACTTTCGCTGGAAAAGGTCATAATTTTGCAGTAATATGTGATATTTAATTAGCTACTGCCCAACACTGGATTCAAATAATAAGTAACAAAATGTTATGACTTTTTCTAAGGAAAAAGTAATATTGCGTAACACCAGTGTTTTGTAGTGGAACTTTTAGAAGCGGGGCATAAGAAACGGGCACGCACACATTCACACGCATGTACGTGCATGTAGATGTCTATAGCCTATTTGGAAGCAGGGTTTACAATGCTTTGTTGTAGGTATGGGCAGATATATCGGCCATAGGCCATTAAAGGCTTTAAAAATCAATATCGGAAAATATCGGTATGGGGAAATATTTTGTAAAAATATGACTATTTTAGTTTTTTTTTTTTTTTTTAAATCGCCCAAACTACTGAAGGCTCCCATTATTTTTATTTCGGTAAAAAAGTCAATATCTGACATCTCTACTTAGTTGTATAAAAGTAAATGACAAGTCAAAACACATATTTTTGCCACCCCAAAATATTTTAGATGTGCCCCCCTTCCACTACACCGTGCCTAACACTGGTTATAAGTAATAGTAATGATCGTTTTGCTAAAAATTAAAAAAAATAAAACATAACAGAACTGCCATTTTTGAGATTTTGAAGCAAAAGTTTTTTAAGTCAAATCTCTGCTTCTGGGGAGTTCCTATTACAAAATACTGCATTTCCAGAGGGTGGACCATTTTTCCATTTATACATATCATTCTGGCATAGACGGACCTAGGAATTATGGGCCCCACCCCACCACCACCAGACTCAGGCACCCCCTGAGACTTGAGCCCTGGGAGGACAGGATAATCCCCCCCTGTGGTCTGGGGGGAAGGGGGAAGGGGGAGGGGGTCCCTTGACACGAAACAGTTTGAGAAACACTGACTCATAGAAACATGATTGATAACGATTTAGAAGACATTTTGTAGAAAACTGGTCTCAGCCCTGGACGGTTTAAGTTGTGTCTTCTTCGAGGAAGGAGTGAAGTCAAATGAGGAGGCAAATCAGGTTGACCGTCCAAAGCAGACAGCATAAGAAACCACGTGTTATGTAACACCATGTAAATATGAGAGGCGCACACCCTGGCCTGGCTGCGCTGCACTGCGCTACGGATGCGGTTATGTAATGTTTTCACCTGTGCCGTCGTACCTGTATGACATACAGTCACGCCCACTGAGTGGCAAAAGCAGCGGATTCAGGCATGAGGAGGGCTAGGGTTATGCCCTCTAAATACCCAGTCTGCCCCACCAAACATGATGGCATGCAAAACAACCCAAGGTATTTCTAATTAAAGTGCCTATAAACACTACTACTGCAGTGCTAACTAACTGCAGCTGTGTCACCACTAAACCAACAGCAACTCTCTGAGTCAGACCTTTAGCTTTACGCATGCTGCTTGTCTGTTGCAAATTCAACAACAACTGATGTTGTTATTGATGCTTAATTGTCAAATAAAAGTCCTGTAACCAAAAATGTTTATGGGTGCGGCTTCATGAAGCCGCGCAGCCATACCATTTTTTCCTGTACCCCCCAATTGGGAAGTGTTACATCCGCCCCTGGACGCTAACCTCGCCAACACTGCTGCTTCATTGTCCTCTTTCTATCTGCAAATGTTTGGTTTAAAAATCCACCATAGCAACGTCATGTGGTACTGTCTGTCGAGAAATTCCCTCTGGAGTATTGCTTCCAGAGTTTGGAAGGACTCATTTCCGCTACAGCAAGATCCTGCTGCCTTCTGCATTATGTGCAAATTCAGGACAGGTGGTACGGCTGGGCTGGTGAGTGATAGTCAACAAGCGCTTCCAAACTCCAGCACTTCCTCTGCAAGGAAATTCTTGTCAGGACGTAACTTTTTTTTAATTAAACAAACACATAAAACATTGCAAAGATTATAATTCAATCTTTCCGTACAGTTGCAACTTTGGTGAGTTTGACGTCATTTAATACAATATAGCCTAATACACACCTGGGCATTATGCAGCCCGGGGGCCAAATGCGGCCCTTTGGCTGACTCTGACCGGCCTGTGAAAGGGTACTTTGGTTTTCAACCAGTGGTCCGGTTAAATAATCCAGTTAAATATGGAAAGTTGTATAACCAGATATAACTCTTTGAGAGCGTAAAAATGAAACCAAATGGACCCTTGCGGGATAAGTGGTGGTCCCTGGTATGAAAAAGTTTGAAAACCCCTGGTATACAGTATGATGGTTGAGAGCACGAGGGTGAGAACCGCTGGTGGGGAATGTACCACAGTTGTTTTTGTCTCCAGCGCTCCCAGCGGCTTTCCGTCCTCCCGAGTGGAGAATGTTAACAGACTGGTTGCTAGGCGGGTGTACATGTTGGCAACGTGTATGTAGGAGTTTCCATGGAGGAGGATGCGAGCGACACTTGGCCTCTGCCCCGTGGGGCGAACTCGGGGCACACATATATGTTATGTTACGTATATGCCAGCTAAAGAGCCCATAGGCAAGCAAGCAGCAATGCAGCACCGTATAGTATTGTTATGGGAAATATGTAAGGGATAACACCCGACGAGGCGGTGATTGTTTCCTATTAACTGACCGAGGCGCAGCCGAGGTCAGTTAGTTAGGAAACAATCACCGCCTCGAAGGGTGTTATCCCGCTTATTACATGGCTTACGTTACGTCAGTGGTTTTCAACGCCCGAGGACCACCAGTGGTCCTTGAGAGGGTGACGGCAACGGCATGTAAACAACCAAATACGTAGCTGCTAACCAAATGGACCCACTAACGGCGTGCTGGAACTAAATGCGGAAGCGCACCGCGGGCTTACGTCAGTGGTTTTCAACGTCCGAGGACCACCGGTCGGTGGTCCTTGAGAGGGTGACGACAACGGCATGTAAACAACCAAATAGGCTACGTAGCTAACCAAATGGACCCGCTAACGGCGTGCTGGAACTAAATGCAGAAGCGCAGCGCGGATTGATATGAACACAGCTGTGTCGACTTTGGGGACCTTGTTTATGCAGCGGTCAATAATAGCGCGGAGCGGTGAACTATAGTGTATTATTGACCGGTCACATGACCAGAACGCTGGCTTCTGATTGGAGCATTCATTCAAGCCATGTAATAAGAAATGTTAATCTATATAGTGTAGTGTTCCATGATGTTTTGCCTGGTTGTGTCTTGAGGCAGCAACTCCTTGGTTTAAAAGCATGTCCCAAGACAATCAACCCTTTGATCAAGCTGTATGTAAAAGATAGTCACACTTACTGTTTGTGAACAGACCCTGCTGAGGGCAGCGACAGACGAGACGAGAGTGTATTGCTTCGTACCTTTATGATTGTTCTGTCAATCTGTGGGGTATAAGAAGGGGTATAAGAAGGGACTTGGGGAGAACCCATATCGGCCGACAGCGCCTCCATGCTTTAAGCTCCCGGCGCTGGTGGCCAAGTTTGGTACTGCAGGCGGGTGGAATTCAGGCACGAACGCCCGAGAGCACGCACGCTGGTTTGCTTTGTGCACGCGGAAGGGGAGTTTGTTTTTAAGTTGTTTTCTGAATAAACCAGCGGTCCTCACGTCATATACTACCTCTCAAAACATAACGATATGAGAGATAATAAGCTCAATGCAAACCCACAAGCTTGTTTTTTGATGCGGTTTAGTTTTTTTCCTTTGCTCGTTCTCGACGACACTCGTTCATGAATCCTTTCCATTCCCATAATCCCTTGCTTCAGCCGTGTTCATGAGGAAATACTTCCGCATTTGGGCACCAAATTTTGGTGCTCAAATGCGGAAATAGGTGCACTTCCGGCAGTCTTCCGGGTGCTTCAAAGCGCCAATGAGGAACTTGTATTGAAACGAACGGTAAGGGGGCGGGGCTATCACTCCAGTCCGCTCTCTATATTTATAACTCTATGGGAGAACCTCAGGAGGTTGGTGGGAAGGAGACCATGCATGACAGAAATATGTGCTGAGGGACAGAATACTGCGAGATGCAGGCCAAGCCTAATAGACCAAGAGATGTCTTGTGCTTGTCGCTGTTCTTCTGAATAAACTCATAAGCTATACCTTCACCTTCTGGTTGGACATATATTATTTCCATAACAGTATGCGCTGCAACAACATACAGTACATAGACTAACTAAGGTGCTGATCTTCCTATACTGACCTGTTTTCCATACCCCATAAGACTTTTGAGTTGTGTTTGAGATATGAGATAAATCGTAAAGTGTTGAAACAGTGAAATTGTGTTCACTGCCACGGAAAGCAGAGGCCAATCTAACACAAGGGTGTTTATTAGCAGTGTTGGAGAGTGACGCCCTACACTAAGTTACTTTACATAAAGAAAGTACTTTTTGCCTTAGCGTGTAAACTATTTGAATAGTCCTATTCAGTGACACCGTTGTGGTTACTGTGTTTCCCTTGAGTGAGTTACAAGTTACGCACATTGCGTAATACCCGTATATCATATCATTAGATTGGATATCGTCTGTGATTGTTGATATTGTACTACTTTTTCATTATTTCGTATTATTATTATGTACTACTATTTATTATGCAATAAAGTATCTAGCAAATGGTATTTTGTAACTAGTAAAGTAATAGGTTGCGGTCCCAAAACAGTCACTATAAAGCATAGTTTGAGAGAGTTCCAGTTAAATATGCAAAGTTGGTTAACCAGATGTAACTCTTTGAGAGTGTAAAAGTGAAACCAAATGGACTCTTGCGGGTCCATTTGGTTTCATGTTTACACTCTCAAGAGTTAAAATATTCATCATGTGAAGTAGCTCAAGTCTACACAAATTGAGAATGTGGAAGATCAATGGTAATTTTTGATCTGTATGTTCAAAAATGAAATTGTGGACAAAAGCAAAATAAATCTTTAGTTTTGGGGTCTGTGGCTCAAATTCTGAATAAATAGTGGGCCCTGGTGTCAAATGGTTGGCCTTAGCTTACTTCTATCTTGAAATTAATATTATATTTTATGTATGTCATTTGGCCCCTTGTGTCAGGAATAAGGGGTTTGTAGGACAGAAATGCAGGACAAGAGGCAGTACTGACAGTGACAACATTTAATAAACAAACACCACAGGAGAACTCTCTCACAATACAGTCGACACCTAACACTCTGGTTACAAACTGGCAAAGGGGGACAGAACATACAAGGCTAATATCACTCAGTAATCATTACACACAGGTGAACATCATCATCAATAATCAACAGGGCAGGGTGGGACAACAGCTGGTAGCAGGGTTACAAGACAGACAGGAAACACTTCAAAACAAGAGCACTTTCTACATCAACAGGAAGTCCTTCAAAATGAGGGTACACCATATGCAGTCCATGACACCTTGGGGAAAATTAAGAGTAACTTTTTAAAAAGGAACTTCCTCAACACTGGCTATTACAGTTGTGCATCAGGCCACGATGGAAACAAGTCCACTGTAGGTCAGTCAATCAAATGCTCACTTTCTTTGCTATTCTATTCTATTCTATTCTATTCTATTCTATTCTATTCTATTCTATTCTATTCTATTCTATTCTATTCTACAGTGTTGAACAGAGCTCTGCCATCATGGCTCCCAGTTGGGGGATGATGGTTGTCCTACTCCTGATGGTCTGCCAGTCTAACACAGAGGAGACCGCAACACACGGAACACCTGTTACTGCTCCAGGTTAGTGTCATGTGCTGCCTTAAATGTGGATTATTTGTTTTTCATTCAGTTAGTTAAAGGTGTACTAGGTAACCTGACTAGTGGTCACTGCCAGTACTGCAGCTTTTAGATCAACTCCTACATTTCCCAGCATTCCTTGCACATTCCTTGCGCGTTTAAGCCATAGATGTCTGCTGTAACGTCAGGAGTGTGTGTGTGTGTGTGTGTGTGTGTGTGTGTGTGTGTGTGTGTGTGTGTGTGTGTGTGTGTGTGTGTTTGATGTAGGTTTCATCACCACGAAGTTCTGCCCTAAACCACCACCTTCCTCGAGGAGTGTGGCCAAATCCTTGGTATTGTCTTTTATTAAATGTATTATTATATAATATTTAATGATGATCGTTGTTCACTGTCTATTGTTTTGTGTCTATAGTGTTGAGCAGTCTTTTTTATTATTATTATTATTGGTCCTCTGAAATGGGTTTCTTAGTATTTTTTAGTTGACTATAAAATTTGTCTTTTAATGCTGTGTTGCCAGAAAACATTTAGCCTTAGTCCTAGATTTGTGTGTATTTCTTCCTCTTTAGTCTTATGAGAACGTTTGATATTTAGTTAAGACGACAAAAAACATACTTTTTCAAACTTTAATCTTGGTCAACAAAATGAACACTGCAAAAATAATAACACTGTTGTGGTACTGATATGTGTCTTACCTCACCTACAGATGATGAAGTGCCTGGAAATGGGTGAGGATATTTACGTATTTAATTTGGCCTTGTGTGAGTGACAGAGTGAGAAAGCTTGTGTGCGTGCGCAAGGTTAAGTAACTTGTTGCTATGTTACAGGACACCACATTCCCATGGTGATGAGGCCAAAGCCGTCTGACAGGTAATTCAGTGCTTCGGCACTTGAAATAAGAGAAATACTGGTAGGCTCAGGATTATGAAATGAAATGTGACTGTTTCTGGCTGAGTCTTTAGGGGACAATTTGGTAGTATACAAATAGGTGAACACATACTATTCAGCGCAAACTCTGTGCGCGAGCTCTATGCACTCTGTACCAGAACGCATGCTGGCCGAGCCAGGTTATTCTAGACTCTATAGAGATGATATGGAAACGATGTCTGTATAAGTGCAAAGGGCAGGCCATAGTCTCTGTGTTGTGACTGTCTGACCTCAACTTTGGAGAAACAGTGAATAATTGTCCAGAGCAAACTGGGTAGTCACTGGGTAGTGACACTTTTTGGACCAAACTCAAGTCATTCATATAAGAACGTTTTAGAGTAACCTGTCCATCCCTCCATCTTCAACTCAATTAGTACTTCAATTAGTAACTTCCTCCTGGGGCCCTATATGAACTTCACAGAGCTAATTCCATTGTAACGACGATGTAACGTGTTGTGTGTCCAGTGGCTCGGAGGAGGATGATGAAGACACATCGTATGACTTCCAGTCTCTCTTGTCCTCTGTGCCTGGTGTGGACACTCGTCCCGACACGTCCAGAGGGAACGTGGCCCAAACCATACCAGAATGGGTATGACTATGTCTAGTAGACAGGTATACCGGTAGTATAGGCAGACATAATGGCCACTTAAAGGGGATATGCCACTCAATCCCAATACCTGAAAATATTGCTTAGTTTCCTAGAAATGACGGTCTTAAGTAAAGCATATTGATGCTGTATTTCCTAGAAATGAGTGTCTAAAAAGTTCCATGATGTCATCCAGATGCCTTTTCAATTTCAAAATGCTTTATTGGCCTAATATATAGTGAAATATGTAGTGCAGTATGTCTAACATAGCCCAAGCATACAGTACATTTAATCGATTTTGGCCGGAAACATTAGCTTTACTTTGAATTATTAGCAATACAAGTAGCATTGATATTAACATCATTATACTTAGCATTAGCATTACTTAGCACTATTAGCATCACTTAGCTTTATTAGCTTTATTAACAATACTCACTTGCATTTGCATTAGTTAGCATTATTAGCAGTATACTAAGCATTATTGGCATTACTTTAGCCATTGAAAAATATCAGATCTACAAGCGCTATCTGGCGCACTATGAGTTTGAGCTATGAGCGAATCTCTCCCTCAAGATGGAGAAGGCCAAAGAGATGAGGACCAAGATGAAGATCAAGTGCATGAGGAACGGAAAATGCAAGATCAAGATTAAACACAGGAACGACGACGATGACGACGGAGCAGCAGCAGCAATGAAGGTTTTAATCCAATTCACACACTGTATGCTTGCATTGGCATCACAAGCATTTTTATATTTTGTTATGTCTCTCTCCCTGTCTCTCTCTCTCTCTCCAGAAAATGACAAAGGATATGTGGAACTGCACAGATCTTCCATCTATCATCAAGATGATGAAGAACGATACGGTCAGTGTTTCACAACTCCAGTTTTCTTTTCTTTCTTAGGTTTTTATATGGACCCTGTGAGTGTGTCCAAATGGAATTTGTTAGTTAATTTACCACTGTTTTTTTTATTGTAAGTCTTCTAAATCAGTGGTTGTCAACCTTTTTCATACCAAGGCCCACTATTTATTCAGAATTCGAGCCACAGACCACCATTTGATGACATGTTAACCCCCAGAGACCCCAAAACTAAAGATTTCTTTTGCATTTGTCCACAATTCCAGGCTGGATTTTGTTCCCCAAACATACAGATCAAAAATGACCATTTTATCTTCTACATTCTCTAGTTTTGTAGACTTGGGCTTATTCACAACTCTCTCAAAGAGTTACATCTGGTGAACCAACTTTCCATCATATAGCCTGCAGGGACCACTTGGAATCCTCTCAGGGACCACTGGTGAAAACTCCTGTTCTAAATGTTTCGTACAACTTGTTGCGTAAAAACCCCTCCAGGGTCCGTCCAAGTGCTTCGGGGAGGCGTTCCTGGCCCCCCTGTCCTGGGCCGCGGTGACGGGCGAGGAGGGGTCCGAGGAGGGGATGCCGGACGGCATGGATCCTGCCGACTACGAGGAGCTGGTGCAGGCCGCCAAGCCCCTGCTCCAGAACAGACCCCCTCCCAAGATGCAGCTGCCCCGCGCCATACGGCACCGCCGCATGATGAAGATGTGAGTGTGTGCGTGCGTACGTACGCGTCAGGGGCGGATCTAGGCATGGGCATGGGGGGGGCAATGCCCCCCTAAATATCCAGTCTGCCCCTAGGGTGACCAGATGTCCCTCTTTGCGTGGGACAGTCCCTCATTTTCAAGATTTCTGAAGCGTCCCACAAATTGAGTCTCTGTCCCACATTGTGACTGACAGGCATCAGTGTTCAAAATGCCCCTAATAATTTGTAGTGCTCTAATAGTTGGATTTCATCATTTCTTGCTATGTTTTTTTTTTTATAATTCCCACATGTGGTACCACTATATTTCCACACTCACTCTAGAGAGGCCACATTGCATACTGTCGTATCAAAAATAGCTGATCTACGATCTCAAAACGCGTCGCAGCGCGACGCGTTTTGAGATCGTAGATCAGCTATTTTTGATTTTAGATCAGCTGTTTTTGCTGTGTGAAATGGAATCTTGTTCGGGACATTTTGTCCCGTTTCCACACTCCACTTGTCCCACGCATGCAACACTTCTGTCCCTCAAATGAACAGTTTGGATCTGGTCACCCTATCTGCCCCCCCAAACACGATGCCATGCAAAACAACCCAAGACATTTCAAATGAAAGTGCTTGTATTTAAAATGATTAGAAACACTACTACTGCTATACTAACTACAATTTTGGCACCACTAAACCGACAGCATCTCAGAAAACTCTCTGAGTCAGACCTTTAGCTTTATGCATGCTGCGTGTCCGTTGCAACTTCAACAACAACTGATGTTATTATTGATGCTTTACTTGACTAATAAAAGTCCTGTAACCCGAAAATGGTATGGGTGCGGCTTCATCGCCCGTGGCGTGAAGTGACACGGGCGATGAAGCCGCCCCCATACCATTTTCTCTTGCCCCTCCAACATGTTCTCTTGCCCCCCCAAATGGGACAGGTTATATCCGCCCCTGGTACGCGTGTGTGTCTTTGTCGTACTACCGAGGATCAGCTATTTTCACAGCTATTGTAGAATGTGAGAAATATAGAGAGAGCACCGAAGTCTGATATTTATTTTTTTAACACCTAACACGGAGAATTTTCACCCGGGCAATTATATTTTTGCAATTTTCATACTTTTGCTGACGTCTGAGGCAGGTGGGTCTTTCAGTAGCTTCATGATGCTCAGTGACATCATAATGTTGTGATGTCTGAGGTGGGAGGGTCTTTCAGTAGCTTCATGATGCTCAGTGACATCATAATGTTGTGATGTCTGAGGTGGGCGGGTCTTTCAGTAGCTTCATGATGCTCAGTGACATCATAATGTTGTGATGTCTGAGGTGGGCGGGTCTTTCAGTAGCTTCATGATGCTCAGTGACATCATAATGTTGTGATGTCTGAGGTGGGTGGGTCTTTCAGTAGCTTCATGATGCTCAGTGACATCATAATGTTGTGATGTCTGAGGTGGGAGGGTCTTTCAGTAGCTTCATGATGCTCAGTGAAATCATAATGTTGTGATGTCTGAGGTGGGCGGGTCTTTCAGTAGCTTCATGATGCTCAGTGACATCATAATGTTGTGATGTCTGAGGTGGGCGGGTCTTTCAGTAGCTTCATGATGCTCAGTGACATCATGATGTTGCTGATGTCTGAGGTGGGCGGGTCTTTCAGTAGCTTCATGATGCTCAGTGACATCATAATGTAGCTGATGTCTGAGGTGGGCGGGTCTTTCAGTAGCTTCATGATGCTCAGTGACAATGTTGCTGATGTCTGAGGTGGGCGGGTCTTTCAGTAGCTTCATGATGCTCAGTGACATCATAATGTTGCTGATGTCTGAGGTGGGCGGGTCTTTCAGTAGCTTCATGATGCTCAGTGACATCATAATGTTGTGATGTCTGAGGTGGGCGGGTCTTTCAGTAGCTTCATGATGCTCAGTGACATCATAATGTAGCTGATGTCTGAGGTAGGCGGGTCTTTCAGTAGCTTCATGATGCTCAGTGACATCATAATGTTGCTGATGTCTGAGGTGGGCGGGTCTTTCAGTAGCTTCATGATGCTCAGTGACATCATAATGTTGTGATGTCTGAGGTGGGAGGGTCTTTCAGTAGCTTCATGATGCTCAGTGACATCATAATGTTGTGATGTCTGAGGTGGGCGGGTCTTTCAGTAGCTTCATGATGCTCAGTGACATCATAATGTTGTGATGTCTGAGGTGGGCGGGTCTTTCAGTAGCTTCATGATTTTATTTGTTTTTGAGGCTTTCTATAAGCCAGTTTAGTTTGATGAATGGAATCGAATGGAAGTCTCTGAAATGGGAGAATCAAGGTGTGCAGTTTGTGCAATAAATATATTAAGCAAGGCATTTTTCGGTGAACTATACTATACTTTAATGGTGCCCATAGCGTTCTCAGAGGACCAGTTCCAAGCACCTCCTTAGGGAGACACTTGAGAGGCATCCTAATCAGATGCCCGAACCTACCTATAGTACACGCTGGCTGTTTTCCTCGCGATGCAGCAGTGGCTCTACCATGAGTCGTAGTTTTAGAGTGAAGAAGATACTGTATATGTAACCCTATAGTTCACGTCTTTTCTTTTCTTTTTTTGCTGCCAGGATGGAGATGCTGAACGAGGCCTTCGGCTCGTTTTCGGAGGGTCAGAGGCTGCAGGTCAGAGACTGGGTGAGGAAACGCTGGAGGAGGTGCCGGAACGGGACCAGACCTACTGACCTCCATGAACTTCAGGAGGACAGACCCACCAGGAGGCCCCCTCAAGATTGGGCACAGGGCTCAGAGAAACCCACCAGGAGGCCTCCCCGTGGGCCGGCGGGCTCAGAGAAACCCACCAGGAACCCTCCTTCTGGTGGGCAGGTTTCACTTCCAGGGAAACCTCCCAGACCCAGACCAACAGGCATGACACTACCTCTTCCATGTTAGGACCAATTTAACATTTGTGTACCCCAGTGTCTTACAAGTAACGTCCTTACGCAAGGGACTACTTTTTCCAGTAACTTGTAAGTAATCAGGGCAGGATTATCCAACGGGAGGATTATCCCCTGCTGTAAATCCTGCTGAAATGCAGATGAGTATCGCACGCCTACATGTCATAATGGACCTTTAGGTAAGCCCCGCCCACTTGTCCACCCTAGGACACTTTCCAGCCAGGCTCATTCACTCCAATGTAAATATCATGGACTTTACACAGTAAATACTGGTTCAGTTTTGGAACCAGACCTTCAAAATCTCTTCCAAATCCAGCAACAAGGCATGCCCTATGCAGTGGAACAATGTGTGTGTGGCATTTATTTTTTAAAACAATGTTTTATCATACAGGAAAGCTATTGGTGGAGAGGTTTGTCTATCACATGGTATGCTTAGCTGTGATTGGACCATAGTAGTTTGGGGAGGGGGTTATCTAAAGCTCTATTGGACAATAGCAGTTTAGGAGGGGCTTAGCTAAAGGTCCATTGATATGCGTGTAGGCAGACACTATGTGTCACATCAGGACGTTGCATATTATTTTAATACTCTCACACAAATCCTCGGAACGAGATTCGGAGCTCCGTGGACTGCAGCAGCAGTTGTGATGATGGGTTTTTGGTTCTCTCGCATTTGGAGAAAAGAACAAGGAAGAGAAAAAGGAGTATATTGGGTTCATGCTATGCTCACCTTCGAGAATAAGGAAGGGTCGTTTCAGTCAGACCTTTATAAGAAGCAAGGGAAGTATGCTGACTGCTTCTTCAGAATTCAGAACTGCTTTTAGATTGCAATGATCAATGTGCCTAAACGATTCATACGCAGACTGTTGCGACACACACACACGCACGCACGCACGCACCCACGCACCCACGCACCCACGCACCCACGCACACACACACACACACACACACACACACACACACACACACACACACACACACACACACACACACACACACACACACACCGCTGGTCTGTAGGCGACCATGGTTATAAGATGGCCCCCATTTTTCAAGGCTCAGTTGTGTAAAAAGTAAATTGAATGTCAAATAATATTGTCTTATAGTCAGGCCAATAGGTCACAGTATATCCTGTTCTCCTATAACCTGCAGGGGTTCCCCAGGGTTCAGTATTGGGAACCCTGACTGAACTATACATTACATTAGATTACATGCATTACAGTGCATTGCTTTGTGTGTGTGTGTGCGTGTATGACAGGAAGTGATGCGTGTCCTCCCAAGCTGATATGGATGAAGATGATGGGTCGCTTCCTGTCTCGCCTGGATGTGAGCGACATCAAATCCATTGACAAAGACCAGGTGTGTGTTATTGTGGTGGAAAGAACACGTTATTCCAACCCAGGGGCGGATTGGCCATCTGGAGTACAGGGAGTTTTCTCAGTGGCCTGCGCCACCTAGTGGCCTGCTGGACAAGATCCAAAATGCACTAGTGGCACTTCTAAAATGCACTAGAATGTGCTAGATGCTCGCCTGGAACATACAGATCAAAATGACCATTAATCTTCTACATTCTCTAGTTGTGTAGACTAAGTTGGGTTAATTCACATGATGAATATTTTAACTCTTGAGGAATATTTTAACTCTTTACGCCCGAGCCCGGCCCTAAAATGTCGGGTCGGGTCGGGCCTGGTCGGGTTCGGGCAGAGTTTGAGAACTTTATTTCCAACTCTGCCTGTTGGTTGTGTCTTCATCCCTCTAGCTGTGTGAGTTCTTCAGCTCTGACCAGTTCAGAGCCTCCTTCAGCGAGGTGAAGGGCATGCGGCCCATGCTGGCCCGGAGGTTCCTGCGCCGCGTGCAGGAGTGTTCCGCCAACAAAACGGACTTCCTGCAACGTCTAGACAGGTACACAAGAGAAGTTTGTAGTAGTAGTAGCAGTAGTGTGTGTGTGTGTGTGTGTGTGTGTGTGTGTGTGTGTGTGTGTGTGTGTGTGTGTGTGTGTGTGTGTGTGTGTGTGTGTGTGTGTGTGTGTGTGTGTGTGTGTGCCTGTTGCTTTGGAATGTTTTCCTTTCTGCTGTAGAGCACTTTGGGCAACTTTGGTTGTTTTAAAATGGGCTTGGGTTATATGAAGAATGATTGATTGATTGATTGATTGATTGATTGATTGATTGATTGATTGATTGATTGATTGATTGATTGATTGATTGATTGACTGACTGCATGTGTTCTTATGTGTCTAGTGAGTACAAGTAAATCAGTAGAAATGGGTGAAATTTGTAGCAAAGAAGAACATAATTTGAGCAAAGCATTTACCACAAACCGTACAAACAAAAGGGTTTCCCCTCAGATCAGGTATATTGACAAGCTTTTGCTACAGCTGGAGTACAATTAAACAAAATGTCTTGTGTGTGTGTGTGTGTGTGTGTGTGTGTGTGTGTGTGTGTGTGTGTGTGTGTGTGTGTGTGTGTGTGTGTGTGTGTGTATCCATCCAGGCTTGGTTCTCTGGCGTGCTACTATGAAGAAGCCCCGCGGAGCGTCTTCAAGGACCCAGACCTCAGCTCTCGACTTCTCTCTCAGCTGGACGACTGTCCCAACTCTGGAGCCAAAAAGGTAGCCTATACAGTATATGTCCTTCCAACACGGTCACACACACACGCACGCACACAGGCCCAGAAATGCACTATTCAGCAGGTATTGTTTCACGGTATGATTGGAATAAATGAATCGATCGATCAATCAACTTACTCTTACTCAAGACATTAAGATCTTTCTACAAATTCTACAAATGAGTCGTTTTGTAAATCTGTCAACCCCTTTACAGTACATAAGCAGGCAACACATTGTATGCATCATCGTAACACTCTAAGATCAGTAGCGTTTCTAAGCAATTTGAAGCCCCTTGCAATATTTTCCCTGGACCCTTAGGGGTCCATTTGGTAAATCTCGTGTGGCGTCATACCTATGACAGGCACAGCAAATGGCGCCTCTCAAGGGATAAACATTTGAGCTATTTTTAAACTAAAGAATATAAATGTTAAATTCTAGTTATAGAGGACAAGTGTAATGTATTTATCCATATGAGGCTTAGCATGTCTGGTGGTCGCCCCGGTGAACCCTAGCCTGGCCCCGCCTGCCCCAGCTACGTCATCACAACGAATTGTGCTTCCATCAGGGTCTGGTGTCGCACCCTCTGACTCTCATTACAACTCACTCGCCGAGTTGTTGACCAATCAAATGGCTGCGTTTGAGTAAACAGACAACCTACGTCACGGTAAAGAGATTCCAAAGAGAGAGTCCCAGACTCTCCTTTGTGGAGAGTTTGGCAGGATCCAGGCAAGGTGATCCCACCCATCAAAGTCAAAGTCGTCAGATTTGTCACTCACGTTACCGCAGTGAAATTAGTTCTCCGCTTTTGACCCATCTCTTGGAGCGGTGAGCTGCAGCGTGCGCCGCACTCGGGAATCATTAGTTGATTAGTAGTGCCAAGCAGGGAGGCATTGGGTCCCATTTTTACAGTCTTTGGTGTGACCCGACCGGGAATTTAACCCCGGCCTCCCCGTTTCAGGGTGGACACTCTAACCACAAGGCCACTGTCTGGTTAATGGCGCCCCAGGCAACTGCCTAGTATGCCTATAATGGCAAAAACGCCCCTGTCTAAGCTATCCATTCATGTCTTCCTGCCTGCGTTCGTCCACAGTTGAGGAAACGTCTGGTGAAGGCGGTGATGGCGGCGAAGCGCGGCGAGGCCAACGCCGACACGCTGAGGTCCCTGGGCTCCGGGGTGACCGCCCTGTCCCCCAAGCAGCTGGGACGCTTCCCCGCCGACGCCCTCAAGGAGGCCCTCGGCAAGCTGGGGCCCAAGTTCAGGTGGAGGGCCAACCAGGCCCGCAAGCTGGCCAAGAAACTGCTACAGGGGACAAAGCAGGTGAGACATATCAGGGCTTGACACTAACACTTGCCCACTTGCCCGGGGCAAGTAAAAAAAATGGTGGGGCAAGTGAAGACTGCTACCTGGTTGCCCGATCGGGCAAGTGTGCAACTTAGTGTACGATAACACAACGCAAGATAAATTTGTCTTGAAGGCAGTCATTGCACTCTGCCTCTGTGTCTTTCACTGCTTTCTAGCTATCCACAATTCCAGGCTGGATTTGGGGAAACAAAACAGGCAAATTAACACATCAAAATGACCATTAATCTTCTACAGTGTAGACCTGGGCTAATTAAGATGATGAATTTTAACTCTTGAGAGTGTAAAAATGAAACCAAATGGACCCGCAAGGGTCCATTTGGTTTCATTTTTACGTTCTCAAGAGTTACATCTGGTTAACCAACTTAACTGGGGACCACCTGGAACCTGGGGGGCAAGTGACCATGACCTGAGGGCAAGTAGAACCTGACTTGCACTTGCCCAATGGGCAAGTGCTTCGGAGACCTTAGTGTCAACCCCTGCAGATTCTCTCTGGTCTCATTGTTCATAATTAACCGTTTCCCTACTAATTGATTTTTTTTTTACATGGGCGAGCTTACCAGTGACGTGGCCGTTGATACTTATGACGTGTAAATTGATTTTGTCTACAATAAAACCTAGTTTTAGCCGTGTTTAGCGTTGTTATGGTCCAGCCAAAATCTGCCGGAAAAAATATGAACCAGAACTACTAGGAGTTTATCCTGTTTGAGTGAAATAGTCATCCAGAGCCATTGAATGGCGCTCTACTGACCCCAGGTGGTGATAATCAGGTAGTGCATTATCCAGTGCATCTATGACCATCTATATGAGTGTACAAACGCTATTTGAATGGGAATAATTTGATGAATAAAAAATGCGAAAACCACTGGTAGGGAAATACTAGGCCTATATACACGCCAAGCACGTCATTGGTTGTTGTTGAGTTAAAAGGGAAGTCCACCCATTTTCAACATTTTACTATGACATTGATGTACCTTTGAGGTGTTGGGTAAACATGATAAAAAAGTTCTCCCCCCATTCTATGTTCCCAAGAAATGGAGGTCTGAAGAAAACCACTAACATTATTTTCACCATGTTGGATGGATTTCTTTAGCTGCTGCTTTTTTTCTGAGAGCGTACAAATGCCATTTGTTCCATTTGTACGCTCTCAGAAAATAAGCAGCAGCTAAAGAAATCCATCCAGAAAAAAATGTTGAAAATGGGTGGAATTCCCCTTTAAATAGCATAAATCTGCAAGCACACAATGCTAGGATATTGAATTGTTATCTGGGTCTATAGTGCAATGGCTTTTTTTTTTTTTTTTTTTTTTTTTTTTTTACTTTGTTTTGAGGTTTCGTCACACCCCTTCTGGGTATGGGATGTATATAGCCCCATGCGCAACGTGGAGTTTGCATGAGTTTACAGTCACAAAGTGCCCAGATGGTTGAACTAACCGCCTGAGCAATTCAATGTAGATTACTAAATGGAGAAAAATACATTTTTCCATTGTATTGCCATAGACTGTAGGTATGCCTACATGATGTTTGAATTATGCTCTAAAAGTGCGGAAAAAATATTTTTCATTCCCCTACATCTTTAACAACAAAATCATATTTTATGGGGGTCTCTCTCGCACAATATTTTCGACTGTGCCTCTGGGATAAATTGAGTTGAGTCGAGTACAGCCCAGGCCAGTTCAGTCCAGTCCAGTCCAATGCAATCGACTTGAGTCGAATCAAGTCGAGCCGAGTCAAGGAGGCAGTTCAGTTGTGCTGTTCAGTTGAATCAAATTGTAACCTGTCCATTCCTTCTCATTCTAAGGGAGGTGTCTGGTAGGTGCCGCTAGCTCTAATACTATTACTAACATGCCAAATGTACATAGCGTTTTTCTTAGGGATAACAGGCTAACCACAGATCAGACACAGGGGTAAAGGGGATGACACTACGGCCATTAAATAGAATGTTGTCTCATGTAGAGTTTGTTTTGTAGTTGCCGGTTGGTGGAATCCATATAAGGTTATATAATTATATATATTTTTCTCTGGTATTGGTATTTGGTATCGGTATCGGCTAACACAGAAATGTTGGTATCGCGATCGGATCGGAAGTGAAAAATTGGCATCGGGACATTTTTTTTTTTTTTTTTTTAATCCCAAAAGATTCCCAAAGATCAGGAGGAGGAGGGCCAACCAACAAAATAGCGACAGCAACAAAATAAAAACAAATTCATTAGAAAACAAACAAATAAATAGATACGTTTCAGCTCTGGTCTCATCGGCCGTTCACTCTGGGAGGTCATCCGTAATGTCTAATATTATCTAACCCAGGGGTTTTCAACCAGTGGTCCGGGGACCACCAGTGGTCCTTGAGAGGGTTCCAGGTGGTCCCCAGGCTAAATGATGGAAAGTTGTTTAACCAGATGTAACTCTTGAGAATGTAAAAATGAAACCAAATGGACCCTTGCGGGTCCATTTGGTTTCATTTTCACACTCTCAAGAGTTAAAATATTCATAATCTGAATTAGCACTATTTAATTAAGAAGTCTACACTGTTTTGTTTGCAAAATCCAGCCTGGAACAAAATCAAAATAATTCTTTTAGGTCTTTGGGGCTAAAGTGTCATCAAATGGTGGTCCGTGGCTCAAATACTGAATAAATGGTGGTCCCTGGAGTCAAAAAGGTTGAAAACCACTGATCTAACCCAATGCAGGTATCTGGGAAGGATCTGCTAGCTCTGGGCTCGGCCATCCGAGGAGTGAAGATCTCCACCCTCAGAGAGGTGATCTCCAGGGAGGAACTGGACTCAGAGCAGCTCAGGAACATCAGCGACAAGCTGAGCAGAGGCCAGAGGAAGGCCCTGCTGGAAAGTGTGAGTAGACCATTGAGTAGAGGATAGAGTCCTCAGCCCGAACCCGACCAGGATCAAACGCGAACAGGCTGGACCTGACATTTAAGGGCCGGGTCGCGCCTAAAATCAGTAGGGACGGGTCGGGCCTCGCGTTCCATGAAAAAATATTAGACCTAAATATTTATTTTTTTATTATAGTAAAATAATAGTTCTTGTCTGTATATACTAAGGCCCCGGCCACACGACTCCGGATCTTTTGCCAAACGCAGAAATATTCCTGCGTTTGGGCCGTTCTACTACACGCAAATGGCATTTTACATCACTCAAACGGAGTTTTCTGCAAACGGATAAATAAGTGAAGATATTCGAAAATATCCGGAGCAGCGGAGCCGTGTAGACACGTGAAACGAAAACGATGACGTCTCATACTTATCAGCTCATGACGTGACCAAACAACTTCCGAGGTGTCCCTATTCAGGCTGCATTGAACAGCGCGAGCGCTCAGTTTCTGACCCCTCTATGTCGTAACTCTTCTACTGGATGTTATATTAAAGTAGTCTAGTAGACTACTTTAATGTAACATCCAGTAGAAGAGTTACGACATTCCCACCTCCCAGAATCCCAGACTTTTATCAGTCCCCATAGCGCATCATGGTAGGAATTGTGGAGCGGCTGCGAACCTTTGTTGTTTTTTTAATTCACAGGAAGGGTATACCCCTCCTGTGCATTAATTAATGTTAAACTGTTAAACTGTATACAGTTCACATTTCCTCCAATATTCAATTCACTTCAATTCAATAACTCCAATAACATAGTCCCTTACTACTACCAGGTTACGTGAAATTTGTATTTGGGTAACCATGGAAACCAGCTAACACCAGCCATTTCTGTGTTGTGCCAAATATTTCTTATCGCCACCTACTGGCTTGGCATACGTGTTGGAGCCCCAAATGTCCGTTTTGGGTTGCATGTGTGGACACGGATATCTTTGTCGTGTGGACAGGATTTTTTTTTTCAACGGGGGAGGAAAAGAACGGATATTTTCCTTGTGTGGCCGGGGCCTAAGGCTGCTAAAAATAACGAGTTAATTAGTTGCAGTAATTTTGTTGATTATTCTGATTTTTACCACAATTATCTCAAGTACACACTGACTCAGCCCACTTTTCATTTTCCTTCACTCTCCACTGTGCATTTTCTCATTGATTTGCACGCAAATGGTTATATTCCTTAGTAAACCTAACCATAGACTCAGCAAAAGTGTGCCTAAACCTAACCCCAAACATAACCTCAGTAAAATGATGCCCAAACCTAACATCTTAGCCCTAAACCTAAGCTCAACTAGATCAGTGCTAGAGCGCATAGTTGAGCACAAATAGGCCATGGCCTATTCGCGCATGAGCAGAGCGAGCTACCGAAACCGACCAGTCGGAGTGATTGGCCGACAGGCAGCAGTGGTGTAGTAAACAAGCGCTCCTTCCCACAAACGTGGATCAGGAATGATCATGACGTATCTAAAAGTGCCCTCAGCCCCTGCCTGTCTTTGCACACGCCTACTAGTCCATATAAATGGTGTATCTTTGGTCCTGTGTTTCACCACAGATGGGCAAAGGAGTGAGCGCGTCCGAGATGGTGAGCAAGGCTCCTGGGGAGCTGCTGTCCAGCATCTCTCTGACCACACTGGACAAAGCCCAGCTGACCTCCCTGGACCAAGTGGAAGGCAAAACGTGGAGCCGACCACAGGTATAACAGCAACGACGTATGGTTCCCAACCCAGGGATGGATTACTTAATACCTGACTCCACCAAAAGGGGCAGTAGGGAGTATACATGTCTGTTACCCTCTGCACACGTTTCATGGATCGTTTCATGGAAACTTGTCTTTTCTTGTCCCACCCAGGCAGCGTTCCTGGCCAAGAAGCTCCTGAGGAAAACCATCAGACCTCGAGACATCAGGTCAGACTCTATGGCAATGCAGAAGATTGTGAGACAATGCATACTGTATTCAGTCCGTTGTTTGGTCGGTCGGTTGGTCGGGTCACTGGGAACAATCTTTGATTGGTTAGGTTAGTTGATGATGTAATGGTGATGTACTGTCCCTCCCCGATCTGGCCTCCAATAGGCACGTAAGAAGACAAGAAAGCTTGACCAGGAAAGCTTGACCTGCATAGCAGCAGTTGCTAAACTATTTAGATTGGCTGTTGGACTAAACTGGTGATTTGAGAAGGGCTAATTGAGATAGCATTTGTGACCCAGCACAACCAAAGTTTAGTCATTGGGGATGTTTTATTTATTTAGTTATTTATTTTTATGTTATGTGAAAGCAATATATCATACCGTAGACTGTCCAGTCTTTGAGATATGGCTTATAGAGTAAACAGGCGTGAAAGGTTCACTTCCGTGGCTTCTAACATTACACCGAGCGACATGTTTGAGCATATATTTCATACAAATTCAGCTCTGATATTTATTTCAGACATGCTCTCGTAACTGAAGAGCCTGACTGTGCTATGAACTCTTTTTGCATAATCTTCATTTTTTCGCTTTAGGCGATGACAAAATGGCAATGTAATAAGGAAATCTGTATAAGCAGAGGTGCCATTTGCTCCCTGGATGCTCCCTCTGTTCGTGCACTAGTGTATTGCTCGGGAATGTGTATTTCAAATCGGCTTCCACGGCGGCGCCCGTTGATGATGTCACATTATGACGCGGTCGACAGGAAGCTGGGCTCGGCCATTCAGGGCATGGTGTGCAAGATGATCGACAGGGTCGCCGAGGACGACGCCATGGAGATGGCCCAGATCATGACCGAGAACCCCCGATGGCTGTCCAGAGCCCAGGTACACACACACGCATACACACACACACACACACACACACACACACACACACACACACACACACACACACACACACACACACACACACACACACACACATGTGCACACGCGCACGCACACACACACACACACACACACACACACACACACACACACACACACACACACACACATGTTGATCAAAATGACATCCTACATTCTACAAACATACATTCTCTAATTGTGTCAAGTTCTTGTAAGTGAAAGTGAAACAATGGATCTGTCTAGCTCTCTTCCAGAGCTCCACTGCTTCTGAGTCTGACTTGCATTGGAGCTCTGCTCTTCTCTGTGCAATCGGCCATTACTGCACCCGACCAGCATTCTCTTCTCTAGTGGATATATAAAGAACGTTTTACCTACTCACCAAAATAAACACGTCTTGTGTCATTAGAAAGCCTATCAGAGACACGTTATGGACAGGTGGCTGAATAAAAAAACAGTGGCCCGACAAGCTCTCAAGTGCGTTGTGTTGTGACGCATTGAGCGTTTGATCTGTAAAATGGGGGTTGTTTGTGTGTAGGTGTCGTGCGCTGCCAGGAAGCTGTTCTCCAGCCTGTTGAAGGACAACAAGGATTACTTCCAGAGCATCACCGAAGAGCAGCTGGACGAAATCCCCACCATGTTCCTGATACGCTTACCGTAAGGCACCGTTCACACATCGCATCGACAGTTACTGTACATCACACACTGGAGACTGAAGAGTGTTGCATAACATGTGACTCCCATCAGAAATGCATTGCGTGCTGGTGACTGTGTCTTTGGTGTGTGACACAACCTCTGAATGTGTCTAATGTGTGAATAGGGCCTAAGACGGTGCCCAACAGTGTTGTGTTTTTTTGCTGCTAATAGTTTTACGTCAAGACTTTTAACTTACAGTAGTTTTTTATAGTCACCCAGAATATTTTATTGTTTCGTCAACTAAATATCAGAAGATTTTAGTTGACTGAATCTACGCTTGATTTGCCTACAAGCTACAAGCTAAAAGTGTTTGTATGGAGACTGGTTATTTTCAGCATGCAACTGGGTGTAAAATTACTTGTGCCTTATATTTATACGCTGAGCTGCCTCTGATTAATGAAAAAGGGAGGACTGGTCGAGTCAATCACGATTAAATATTTTAACTCAAGTTAATGCACAACTGAGTTAGCAATTGAATAGTGAATGCTGCATGCTTAGTTTTTATTTGATGACAAAATCGAGTTTTTTTGTCAGTGAAAAAAAGTCAAACATATTTCATCATATTTGACAGGAAAAAAAACTGGTTCCCAAACATTTTCATGTGAAGGACCTCCAAAGTGATGACTCTCTCTCCCTCTATCCCCTCAGCCCACGGAAGATCATGGATCTCCCAGACTCAGTGTGTCCGATGTTCCTGGACAAGATGTCTGAAGCCAACCTGACCGCCCTGCCACTGAGATCGCTGTCTCGCCGCATTCTGACCAAAAGAGCCCTGGCCTGTCTGACCAATGTACGTGCACACACACACTACCAATGGCTCGGAGCGAAGCCTATTATGTGACTTTTTCTGACTTTTACAGGGCAGCTTTCCATTGTAATTCTTAAATTAAAGCTCCTATATGTAATGTTATTGTCAAAATAATAATTACATTGTTTTGAATTGTTTCAATGTTTTTCGTGAAGTCTTACTTTAATTTAAAAAAAAAAAATCTGGTCTTTTGACACCTACAGTATGTGCACAACCAAATGGACCCGCTAGGGTTTGTGCACTCTCAGAAAAAAAAAAAGAGTGGAATTCCCGTTTAAGGGCTTATTATTAGGCTTACATTTTTTTGCGGCTCCAGACAGATTTTGAATTGAATTTTTGGTCAAAAATGGCTCTTTCAACATCTTGTGTTGCCGACCCCTGTCTTAGCCAAACAGAAAGAGACTCACTGAGCTGCCTCTGATTAAGGAAAAAGGGAGGACTGGTGGAGTCAAATGTGGAGGTGGTGGAGGACTAAGGGCTAGAGGTCTTCACGGGGGGTCCGAACCCGAAAAAATCCGAGTCCGTCCGAGACCCGACGGTTCCGGCGGTGTGTTTTATGACAGTCACTCGGACAGGTTCGGAATCGGACGTATCCCCGTCGGAAGTCGGACCTGTCAATCATTATGTGCAATACCCGAGAAAATCCGACAAGACCCGAGACTACAGCGAGACGTATTCTTTCTCTACGTTTTTTTTTTTGCCTCATTTACCGCGATCGGATCTTCTTTGTTTTCTCCCCATTGCCACGGCTCAAACCAGTTCGATCGGTAAAAAAACACTTATTTTGAAGCTCAGATCTCCTAAACAGCATGTGCTGTTTCTGTCATGCTGTTTCTGTTGTCTTGTCTGACCTCTCTTCTGACGATCTGAGCAAAAACATCCGGTTCACAAGTCAGGAAGAGCAGCGTAGCTCTGGCTGCTTTACCCATGCGCTCACGACATTCAGGGGGCAAACCGGAGGAGAGCCGTTTGAATGCATTGGATTGAATGAATGTGAATGGGAAAAAAAAAAAAAAAAAAAAGTGGTCGCCAAAGGGTCGGGTCTGTCGGACGGTCAAAAATAATCCGACTTCGGTCGGGCTCGGCGAAGCAATTTGGGGAAAATCTCGGAACAGTTTGGAACCGGAAAACCACGCCACGGATCGACTCGGATCCAATTTATTTATTTGAAAATATTTTCGGAACAGTTCGGAATCGGTGATATTGCACGGATTTATTTCGGATTTCGGATGGCATTTTTGAGACCCGTGAAGACCTCTACTAAGGGCCACTGCGTCTCCTATGGTTGTATAGATACTAGATACTTTCAGGAAGTGATCTAATAATGGAACGATCTAAAACAGGGGTCGGCAACCCAGGATGTTGAAAGTGCCATTTTCGAACAAAAATTAAAGTCAAAATCTGTCTGGAGTCGCATTTTTGTTTTTTTTTCCTGAGAGTGTGCAAATGTGAACCAAATGGACCCTGGCGGGTCCATTTGGTTCCATTTGCACACTCTCAGAAAAAAAGTCCTCAAAGAAAAAATCATTAACATGGTGAACCTTTCTTCAGAAATGGAGTTTCTAAAAAAAAAGGAGTTTTACAGAACTCAATTTCTAGTCCACACAACATCTCTAAGGTATATTAATGACATAGTAAACTGAGTAAACCTTTGAAAATGGGTGGTTCAGATTGAAAGCTCCACCTCTGATAACTGCTGGGCTTTTTTGACATGGCCAAGTGTTACAGTTGTACTTTAACTGGCAACTGTCAGACAGCGCAACGCGTTTTGGGTGACTGAAATGTTTATATTATTTTGGTGCGGAACACCCCAGTGTTTGTATGTAATAATGCTACAGCCACTGAGCCACTAGGGCTGTGTTCTGGAGCCGCATGTGGCTCCTGAGCCGCAGGTTGCTGACCCCTGGTCTAAAATAAAGAAGAAGAAGATGAAGAAGAAGAAACAGAGATTTATTGCTTATATATACTTTAAAATCAAAGTATATGCAATTGTTTTTCTTCCCAGGGGAGTGCCGCAGACCTCTCGGCTCTGTCCGGGGAGGACATGCTGAGGCTGGGCCCCCTGCTGTGTGAGGTGCCTCCGAAAGCGCTGTCCCGGCTGGGACAGGACGTCCTCAACGTCTCCCTGACCGCCATGGCCTCCTGCGCGCAGATCCCTCCGCGCCACCGGAGGGAGCTGCTGCAGCTCCTCAACAACACCTACGGGTGAGGCCGCATAATCCACCGAAAACGGACCACACACCTCCATGCAGTGTTGCCATATCAGTGTTGCCATATCTTATTATAAGCAACGATTGACTCGTTTTTTTATGTAGGAAGTCGATTGACTCGTTTTTTTATGTAGGAAGTCACTTACAAAGAAAATATTGGTAGTTCCTGGTTGATGTTTTTTTGGGCTTAAGTTTCTAAATGTACAGTAGTTGTTTATTGAAGCTTACTTTATTAAGCTAAAAATTCTAAACCAATGCTATCCCACATTCTATCACGTCAATGAACCCCAGATTAATGTAATTCACAGGAGCAGGTGCTCTGAGTCTTTGATTAGACAGATTGATAGGAACAGATGCTCCCAGTCTTTGATTAGACAGATTGATAGAAACAGGTGCTCTGAGTCTTTGATTAGACAGATTGATAGAAACAGGTGCTCTGAGTCTTTGATTAGACAGATTGATAGAAACAGGTGCTCTGAGTCTTTGATTAGACAGATTGATAGAAACAGGTGCTCTGAGTCTTTGATTAGACAGATTGATAGAAACAGGTGCTCTGAGTCTTTGATTAGACAGATTGATAGAAACAGGTGCTCTGAGTCTTTGATTAGACAGATTGATATGAACAGGTGCTCCGGGTCTTTGATTAAACAGATAATGTAATTGTCCACAGACAACCATCAGAAAATACGGTCTTTATTATTCGAATGTATAAAATATGTTTTGTTTTATTCTCAAGGCAGAGCTTGACACTAACACTTGCCCACTTGCCCGGGGCAATTAAAAAAAAATGGTGGGGCAAGTGAATACTGCTACCTGGTTGCCCGATCGGGCAAGTGTGCAACTTAGTGCACTATAACACAACACAAGATAAATTTGTCTTGAAGGCGGTCATTGCGCTCTGCCTCTGTGTCTTTCCCTGCTTTCTAGCTATCCACAATTCCAGGCTGGATTTGGGAAACAAAACAGGGAATTTAACTTTCACATCAAAATGACCTAATCTTCTACATTCTCTAGTTGTGTAGACCTGGGCTAATTAAGATGATGAATTTTAACTCTTGAGAGCCTAAAAATGAAACCAAATGGACCCGCAAGGGTCCATTTGGTTTCATTTTTACGTTCTCAAGAGTTACATCTGCAAAATTTACAATATATTTTAGGGGGCAAGTGACCATGAGCTGAGGGCAAGTAGAACCTGACTGCAGAGACTCTGTCCGTGGTTCTGAAATGAGCTTTCTGTTATGGTAGCTGGTAGTGACTCTGTCCGTGGTGCTGAAATGAGCTTTCTGTTATGGTAGCTGTAGTGACTCTGTCCGTGGTGCTGAAATGAGCTTTCTGTTATGGTAGCTGGTAGTGACTCTGTCCGTGGTGCTGAAATGAGCTTTCTGTTATGGTAGCTGGTAGTGACTCTGTCCGTGGTGCTGAAATGAGCTTTCTGTTATGGTAGCTGGTAGTGACTCTGTCCGTGGTGCTGAAATGAGCTTTCTGTAATGGTAGCTGTAGTGACTCTGTCCGTGGTGCTGAAATGAGCTTTCTGTTACTCTGTCCGTGGCACTGAAATGAGCTTTATGTTACTCTGTCCGTGGTGCTGAAATGAGCTTTCTGTTATGGTAGCTGTAGTGACTCTGTCCGTGGTGCTGAAATGTATATTTACTGAAATGTATATTTACTTGCCCCCTATATATTTTAGGGGGCAAGTGACCATGAGCTGAGGGCAAGTAGAACCTGACTTGCACTTGCCGATGGGCAAGTGCCTCCAAGACCTTAGTGTCAACCCCTGCAAGGTGTTTTAAATGACAGATGTACAACCTCACAGTGCTGTGTTCATACAAGTTAGAGCCTTCGTGGGCTAGCCGCAATAAAAACAAGCTAATTAGCACCATGTGATGAGATTTCACCTACCATTAGGAAACATAGCAGGCAATCGTTGATCAAAATAAGAACATTCTTCTACATTATCTTAATTTGCAAACTATACTTAGAGTAACGTGAAAATGCAATGATTCGGGTTAATGTGTATAACACAAGAGAACCATTACTTTTCTGTCATTCGCAGGGATCCGTCAGATTGGTCGTCTGACACCATGGAATCCCTCGGCCCTCTCCTCCTATTGGACAGCGCAGCCGTCCGTCGTTTACGCTACAGGGTGAGTGTTTCGCGTGAAACTAGAAACCTTCACAGTGATGTCCAAAGAATAATAATTTTCGACAAATGCTTCAATGGATCCGATGTGACTAAATTAAGCTGTATGAAATACTTGCCATTAATATGGTGGTGTCAACTGTATTAGTTGATGTCCAGAGTCCCGTGGTGGGAGTTCTGCTCTGGTTTTGGTGGATTTTAAGTAGTTCTGGTCATTTTTTGGGAGTCACTGGGGCCATGCAGTTAAAATAAATTAATCCAAAAAACAAACGTAATTTGTATTGTTGAATTATATGTAAAATATCACCTCCTTCGTTCATTTTTGACCCCCCCAAAATGAGCGAAGGACCTCCTAATATTTTAGAAATGGGTCAACAATACGAATCACATTTTTGATTCATTTACTTTCACTGCGTGGCCCCCAGTGACCTCTACAAACCACTTCATATTTCATCAAAATCAGAGCCGAACTCCCACCATGGGACTAATCAATCAATCAATACAAAAAGTGAAGCACCGAACAATAATCTACTCAATTGCACACTCTTCTCTTGTGTTTTCCTAGGCGTGGCTGAAGAAGGTTCTCCTGGACCTGAAGGACTCGTGGCCGGAGCCCTCCGGTCCCAGCGAGTTCCAGACGGGACGCAACATGTCCGCTCTGAGGGAGAAACTCTTCCACCTGGCCGTCAACTCCCCTGTGGACCCTGAGCAGGACGAGGACGACTCCAGGAGGAGACGGAGGAGGAGGAGGAGGATGAGGATGAGTGGTGCGTCGATGAGTTCTTCTCATAGTGCAGTGGTTCCCAAAAGGGGTCCTTGAGGGAGTTCCAAGGGGTTTCCCTGCAGCTAAATGATAGCTTGGAAACCAAAAATATTTCCTGTCTAACTCACTGTCTAAGGCAGGGTTGCCCAAAAGGTAGATGGTTATCCACCAGTAGATCACACAGGCCATGCAGGTAGATCACATGACATTCCCCCCAGCACATGGACTCTTATAGATCTGTAACTCTTGAGAGCATTTCATTTTACAATCTCAAGAGTTGAATTATATTTAAACATCTGAATTATGTAATTTTCAAGAGTCTGCACAATTAGAAAATGGAGAGTAATTATTACTGTTTGGTTTGCGTCAAACAGACTACGACGACTACGACTCTATGCTGGGAGAGAGTGAGTTGGGCGGCCAGGAGGAACTGGGAGACTGGTGGCCTAAACCTCCCCGCAGGAGGAGAGACGGTGAGGAGCATCACATGACACCAGTCACATGACATGACATGACATGACATGACATGGCATCCCCAGTGCCGTCTAGAGACAGAGTTCTGACACCCCCGTTCACTTCATGGGACCAGACTAATGGCGACCTCTACGGCGTTATGCGCTACTGGGAAAGGGAGAATGTGACCCTTTACCACAGTGAATGGGATCTAATTAGTGGCGTGCACAGATATTTTGAAGGACAGGTGCTCAAAAGTTACCAGGAGGGGTTAAAAACGCAGAGATAAAAGCATTTCAGCATCTATAAGTACAACTATTCAACCACATAAGGCTACTAATTGGTTTGAAGAAAATAAACACACAACAAGAGAATAATGGCTTCTTCTCCACTGACTGTATTTCAAGCTCAAGTCCCTTTAAAAGCAGATTCACCTTTATCCCTCTAAAACAGGCCATGACTCTTGTGGACAACAGTGCCATCTTCTGACACAAAGTGGTAGTTTTTTGTATCGATACAGTGTTGAGACAAGCCTGTTTTCTCAAATGTACTTTATTTAAAACAGACGTGCACTTTTGAAAAGGGCATGTTGGTCCAGAGAGGGCCACTTGGGGTGCTCAAGCACCCCTTTGCGTCGTCCTGTGCACGCCTCTGGATCTAATGGAATACAGCAGACAGACAACGAGTGAACAACCATCGTGTATTAATGGCTTTGGGCAGACAAATGCAGACAAATGAAAGAAACCATGTCACAGGTTAATTTCACAGGCTATAGTTTGTTTTATGATTTGCAAACGATATAATTATATTGACGACTTGCAAGAGCAGAATAGTCTCTCCAATAGCAACTCATTCACATATTGTTAAGAACTGACATTCCCGTGATAGGGGGCACAGACTTCGAGCCTAGCTGGGCGCTATTATGAGGTAGGCAGAAAAGCATCGGACTCAGGCAATAGCACAGCTTTGATTTGATCTTGAATCCTTTTATTTTAGTTTGTTTTCTAATTCTAATAGGACGTCATACACATTGTTGTTGATATCATAGCTCACCCAGAGCCTACCGCCCAGCTGATAGAGGAGCTGGGCGACGCCAACGCGCTGTGGAGCGCCTCGCAGCTGAGCAGCATCACCAAGCAGATGTTCGAGGAGGCGGTCGAGACCCTGGGCTCTGTGACCGAGTACAGCCTGGAACAGCTCTCTGTGCTGAGGAACAAGACTCTACAGGTAAGACCCTGCAGGGCTCTGTGACCGAGTACAGCCTGGAGCAGCTCTCTGTGCTGAGGAACAAGACTCTACAGGTAAGACCCTGGGCTCTTTGACAGAGTACAGCCTGGAGCAGCTCTCTGTGCTGAGGAACAAGAATCTACAGGTAAGACCCTGGGCTCTTTGACAGAGTACAGCCTGGAGCAGCTCTCTGTGCTGAGGAACAAGAATCTACAGGTAAGACCCTGGGCTCTTTGACAGAGTACAGCCTGGAGCAGCTCTCTGTGCTGAGGAACAAGAATCTACAGGTAAGACCCTGGGCTCTGTGACAGAGTACAGCCTGGAGCAGCTCTCTGTGCTGAGGAACAAGACTCTACAGGTAAGACCCTGGGCTCTGTGACAGAGTACAGCCTGGAGCAGCTCTCTGTGCTGAGGAACAAGACTCTACAGGTAAGACCCTGGGCTCTGTGGCCGAGTACAGCCTGGAACAGCTCTCTGTGCTGAGGAACAAGACTCTACAGGTAAGACCCTGGGCTCTTTGACAGAGTACAGCCTGGAGCAGCTCTCTGTGCTGAGAAACAAGACTCTACAGGTAAGACCCTGGGCTCTGTGACCGAGTACAGCGGGAGCAGCTCTCTGTGCTGAGAAACAAGACTCTGCAGGTAAGACCCTGCAGGGCTCTGTGACCGAGTACAGCCTGGAGCAGCTCTCTTTGCTGAGAAACAAGACTCTACAGGTAAGACCCTGGGCTCTGTGACTGAGTACAGCCTGGAACAGCTCTCTGTGCTGAGGAACAAGACTCTACAGGTAAGACCCTGCAGGGCTCTGTGACCGAGTACAGCCTGGAGCAGCTCTCTGTGCTGAGAAACAAGACTCTACAGGTAAGACCCTGGGCTCTGTGGCCGAGTACAGCCTGGAGCAGCTCTCTGTGCTGAGGAACAAGACTCTACAGGTAAGACACCTGGAGGTAAGACCATAGAAGTGAGGTCCCCCTTCAGGTGAGACCCTGGAAGTAACACCCTGAGCTCTGTGAAAAGGGTACAGCCAGGAGTAGCTCTCTGTACTGAGAGAGACAGGACCATGGAGGGTCCGGACGCAGACCCTGCACTCTGTGACTGGGTCAACAAACAGCCATGATGTGAGCAGGTGCTCTGAGTCTCTGATTACGAGCAGATGTCTGCATGTTCATTTAACGAGCAGACACCTGCTCACACCTCCGCCTTTGATTAGACAGATTGATAGGGGCAGGTGCTTTGACATGCTTTTTACTACTTAACTTCCAAAAGAAAGAATGTTTTGACACTTTTAGAGACCACATGTGGGCTTATATAACAATGGAAATTAGAAAACGAATATATCAAAAGCAAAAAAAAAAAAAAAAAAAAAGATTATTAAAATTCCTGAAAATAAAAACATAAGCCTACTATGCAGTGACATCTCAAATTACAGAAAGAAATTAAGCAGACCTGTTTTTATTCCCATTTCTGAAGCGTCCGCCAAACACAAAACTGATCATTGGTCTCACTTCCGTGTCCTAAGTGGATGTTTAAAGGGGAACTCCACCCATTTTTCAACATTTTAATGTCAGTAATATACCTTAGAGATGTTGTGTGGACATGATAAAAAAGTTCCCCCAATTCTGTATTTCCTAAAAATGGTGGTCTGAAAAAAATCATTAACATGGTGAAATACATCTGATGACATCATCAAGATGTATTTCACCATGTTAATGATTTTTCTTTCAGACCCCTTTTTCCTGAGAGGGTACAAATGGAACCAAATGGACCCAAGCAAGTCCATTTGGTTCACATTTGTATCCTCTCAGGAAAATTTAGAAAATGGGTGGAATTCCCCTTTTAACAGCTGGTATGAAGACGGAATATGGAGTGTGTGTGTGTTCATTGGGCAAAGTGTATTATGCGTATGCGGACGTGATGCTGAGGCGTCCCAATGCATGGTAAACACTCGTTCTGTGCAATGTCTGTGACGGGCTCCATGCTCATCTGCGCAGGCTTATTATAGTTATGGATTTTTCATTTTAGTTTAGTTTTAGTTCGTTTTGACATTTTATTTTCTAATTCAGTTAGTTTTAGCTAGTTTTTAGAGCAGGTTTGCTAGTTTTTTATTTAGTTTTTATTTTGGTGAAGATGTTTAGTTTTAGTTAGTTTTAGTTTAGTTATAGTTTTAGTTTTAGTTATTATTTTTTTTTTCTATGCTTTGGTTGTCAGGTATAGGATTTAAAAGGTAGGAAACGATTGGTATTCAACCCTTGCTTTGAGTTTCTTAGTAGATTGAACACAAGAACACCATTTTTCCCCCCAGTGTTATGGAACTCAGATCTAGAAGCATCTCCTCCTCGTGCTGTTTTTTCTGAGAGCGTACAAATGAAACCAAATGTACCCGCTAGGGTCCATTTGGTTGACAATTGTACGCTCTCAGAAGCTTTTTTAAAAACTAAAACGAAGGGTATTTTGGGTATAATTTCAGTTAGTTTTAATTTGTTTTCTGAACCCACATTACAGTTTTAGTTTAGTTATCATTTTTTGCATTCATTTTTAGTTTTTATTAGTTTCAGTTAACTCAGATGTTTTTTGAATTTTAGTTTTCGTGTTTTAGTTAGTTTTACTTAAAGGTAAAGGAAGTGATTTGAAATTCATGGTTGTAGTACCAGCCTGGTGCACTAGGGGCGCCCAAGAGTAGCTACACTATGTGAACCTGCTGCTCGATCCTGATTGGAGGAGAATTCACCCCACACCTGGGGAACTTTTATTAGCTCTCTGCTAATGTGGGGGAGGGGGGGGGGGAAACTCCATATATGTAGCACACCCTTATAATAGAGCATTTTAACAGAAAAAAATGGGTGATATCTGGCAAAAGTGAAATCACTTCCCCTACCTTTAACTATTAAAACCCTGCGATCTGCGTCGTGTTGTTTTGCGCGTGCGTTGCAGGCGTGGGGCGATGTGTCCAGCCTCAGCGAGAGCCAGGTGATGGACCTGGGCTGCATCAGCCGGAGCTTCAGCCCGTCCGAGCTGGAGAACATGAACGTGACCTCCGCCGACACCCTGGAAGCCCTGGCGGCCTGCCCGTGGACACAGGAGCAGGTGGAGTGTATAGCATCACACACGTACGCACCCCAGGGGCGGATCTAGGCATGTGCATGGGGGGGTGCCCCCCTAAATGCCCAGTCTGCCCCACCAAACATGATGGCATGCAAAACAACCCGAGATATTTCAAATGAAAGTGCTTCTATTTAAAATGATGTGAAACACTACTACTGCTACTAACTAACTACAGCTGTGTCACCACTAAACCAACAGCATTTCATCATTGAAAACAGAAAATTCTCTGAGTCAGACCTTTAGCTTTATGCGTGGTGTGTGTCTGTTGCAACTTCAGCAACAACTGATGTTATTATTGATGCTTAATTGCCTAATAAAAGTCCTGTAACCGAAAAAAAAAAAAAAAAAAAAAAAATCTCCTGCCCCTCCAACATGTTCTCTTGCCCCCCCAAATTGGACATGTTACATCCGCCCCTGACGCACCCACACACCCACACCCACTCACACACACACATACAGGAGGTTTTTTCCAATTTTGTTTCAATTCAACGGAGCTTCATCGGCAAATGAGAAAACATACTTTTACATTTCCAAAGTAAAAGTGGACAAAGCAAAGAAAGATTAAAACAATGTACACATGTACGTACAAATATGTACAATGTCCAATGACATTTAGAAGATTTAGAACACTTTCCTGGGTTTCTTTATGTGTGCAAGCTGTGATTTTACATACTGTATTTTCAAGTACTTCCTGGAGTGCTTTCCATTCTCAAATGAACAGTAACGGGTTCATTTTGTTCCATTTGTACGTTCTCAGAAAGAAATGATGTATGTCATCAAGATATTTCACCATGTTAGTGGCTTTCTTCAGACCTCCATGTCTTGGTTTTCTTCAGACCTCCATTTCTTCTTTACCATGTCCACCCAGCACCTCTAGGGTATACAAATGACATTTTGAATATTGTTGAAAATAACAATATTCAAAAAAAGTCCCCAAAAATACGTTGGCGCCCCCTAGTGGCCAGGAAACTCAGGGTTAAGCACAGATACTGTTAAGTATTTTGATGATGGTGAGCGCTTGAGATCGTCACTGGTGGTACCACTGTGGTAGGCATCTGGTAGCACCAGATATAGTGGTACCGCAAAGTTGACACCTTTTTAACCTTTAGTGTACTGAATGCGTTTTGGTGTTGTAAACATTATGTTTTAACTATTTTCTGTAAATACAGAAAATAACTATTATCCTTACTATAGTAAAATAATTCAATATATATTATTTTTTCATGGGGCCCTAGGCCCTACCCGACCCTATTGATTAGGATAGATTTTCGGCCCTACCCGGCCCTAAATGTCGGGTCGGGCCTGTTCGGGTTCGGTCCTGTTCGGGTTTGGGCAGAGTTTGAGAACTCTAGTGCAAACCTTTGAATATTAGGTTATTCAGAAACTAGAAGTCTAGACAGCATTATGTTTTAACTATTGAAAAATAGCAGATCTACAAGCTCATAGCGCGCCACCGAGTGGCGCGCTATGAGCTTGTATCTCTGCTATTTTTGAAAAATCGTGAAAACGTGGTGCAAACCTTTGAATAATAGGTTATTCAGAAACTAGAAATCTAGACAGGACACAATGGTTGTGTTGCTGTGTTTTAACTATTGAAAAATAGCAGATCTACAAGCTCATAGCGCGCCACCGAGTGGCGCGCTATGAGCTTGTATCTCTGCTATTTTTGAAAGATCGTGAAAACATGGTGCAAACCTTTGAATATTAGGTTATTCAGAAACTAGAAATCTAGACAGGACACAATAGGAGTGGTACCACCCTGGTGCCTCAGGAGCAGTCAGATGGTAACAGTGACTCGCCACTGTAGCTGTAACCCCGGGCCCTGTGTGACCACCAGGTGAGGGCGCTGTGGCGCAGCTTCAGCCAGCGCGCGGCGGTCAGGGTGAGTGAACTGAGCGCCGTGGACCTCTCTCAGCTGGAGCAGTTCATCTGTGGCCTCAGCCCTGGAGACGCGCTGGAGATCAACAACGACGCCTTCAAGTTAGTTAGCCGCCGCGCGCGTGTGTGTGTGTGTGCACGTTGTCTACACAAGAGGCGAAGAATAGTGTGGCCCAGAAGTGGTATGCCTTGTGGTAGGCCAAAAGCCCTCCACCACCAGACTTGAGCCTGGGCTTATCAAATAATTACACATAGTAATTAAAACCAGCCATCAAGAACTTCAACCCATGGTAATTTTTCGCGATATTTGAAATCGCGCGGGCGTGCATAATTAGGCAACAGGGGGTGTATTTAGGTCCATATCTGAGCCTATTGTGGCAATCAATGGCCACTTAACTTTCACTTCAATATGATTCATTTTGGCATAATAACGCCCTAGCATCTCTCCTGTGGGTGTGTAGACTGGTGGAAGAGTTTTTTTTTTTTGTTTGTTTGTTTTTTTCTGGTCCAGGAATGGCACTCTGGACCTCAAGGGGGCGCTACAGGCAAGCTACTTTTTATAATAATGGCAAGCTACTTTTTGCCTATGTGCCTAATTTGCTTAGAAGAGTTCAGTAATGCAAATGCATGTCAAGATGATCAATAGATTATTCTGAAAAAATAAAAAAAAGTGAAAAGAAAATCACACCTGTGTGAAGAAGGCGGTCACTTTGCATTATCTAGCCTAACATTTGGATAGTTGGTGTCAAGGTGACATGCTCACTATAGGTGTGTATTTACTAACAAACAGGTTACATTATAGCAGTAAAAAGTGGTTTAGGGGGGGTCAGGTGAGAGGGTCAGGTGATTTCTGGACTTTTTGAACTTGCAGGTTTTAAATTATTATGGTTAATTTTTTCAGCCCAGGCCCAGGTCTGTTGGTGTAGGCTTTTGGCCTACCAACAAGGCCCCAGACGTGAATTGTTGCCATACATCCAGTGCGAAGACTTACACCTTAACTGGCTATGCCAGGGGTTTTCAACATGTGGTCCGGGGACCACCAGTGGTCCCTGAGAGGATTCCATGTGGTCCCCAGGATTAATTAATTCAAATAATTTTCAATTTAATTGTTTTTCAAGAATCTACAAAATTAGAAAATCTAGAATAAGTGCAATCTGGAACAACGTTTTGCCAGTTATCTCTGCTAAATTATGGACGAAAAGATTAAACTCAACATCAATGGTGGTCCGTGAATAAAATGCTGAACCAATGGGTGGTCCCTGGTATGAAAAAGGCTGAAAAACACTGGGCTACACCATAGCTGTTGGAGAACACCAGCCATTAACTGCAGGTGTGTGTGTGTGTGCGTGTGTCGACAGGGAGGCGGTGGACTCGTTAGGTCAGCTGTGGTGTGGACCGGAGATGATGCAGGCCTTGAAGCAGCAGAGCCTGGCTGCGTTCGGACCGCCGTCCAACTGGAGCGAAGCCGTCGTGTCCACGCTGGGCAACATCATGGGTGAGACGCACACGCACACTAAACAACAAGCGGAAGCTCACCTACGTCACAGGCTGTACTTTTCATGGGTTTTTGCCATTAGGCAGACTAGACAGTTGCCTAGGGCGCCATGAGGGTGGAGAGGGGAGGGTCCCAGGCTAATAAGCCTCATATGGATAATTACATTGCACCTGCCCTCTATAACTAGAATTGAACATTTAAAACACATGTAATATGTTCTTTAACGTAATTTCTGGACTATAAGCCGCTACTTTTTTCAAATGCTTTTGCCCCTGCGGCAATCTATGGATTTTCCAGGTTCCAGGTGGGCTCCGCAGACTAAATGATAGAAAGTTGGTTAACCAGATGTAACTCTTTGAGAGCGTAAAAATGAAACCAAATGGACCCTAGCGGGTCCATTTGGTTTCATGTTTACACTCTCAAGAGTTATGATATTCACCATCTAAATTAGCACCACTTAATTAATAAGTCATACGTCATGTTCATTTTGGTCTAATTTTAATGTTTTGCCTCTTTTGTTTGCGAAAATCCATCCTGGAATTGTGAACAAAACCAAAAGAAATCTTCTAATCTAGTTTTAGGGTCCGTGGGGTGAAGATGTTGTGAAAAAGTTGAAAACCACTTCTCTAACATGAAGCAGCTGACTATGAGCATGGTGCGGCTTATAGTCAGGTGCGGCTTATACAAGGAAAAATCAGTATTTTGCCCCAAATTTAGCTAGTGCGGCTTATTTTCAGGTGCAGCTTATAATCCGAAAATTACGGTAGTTTAAAAATAGTTCATATTTCTATCCCATTTCACTGTGCCTGTCATAGGTATGTCATCACAGGAAATTTTCCCTGGAGCCCCGCCTTACCAAATGGAACTATAAGGGTCCATTTGGTAAGGGCTCCAGGCTCCAGGGAAAATCTTACCTGGGGCTCCAAGTTGCTTAGAAACGCCACTGATACTTTCAGCATGCAACGGCATACCAGTGACTGAAACTAAGTGACAATGTATTCCAAAAAGACAGTGACAGACAAGTCTGTGTGTTTTCCATATGTCCTCTGGTGATCTGTGTCTCCCTGTGTCCTCCCAGCGTCCCTCAGCCCAGCGGAGATGTCCTCCGTGGACCCAGACGTGTTCTCCTACCTCAGAGAGTCCAGCATCCCTCTGATCCCAGAGCAGACGTTCAACGTGAGTGAAGTGGAAAAACCAACCCCTTTCAATGGCTTTTTGCCCCCTGTGGCAAAAGGTTGCAAATAAAGTAGAGCTGTCAATCGAAAAAAAAAAAAAAAAAAAAAAAAATCGCGATTAATCGCATGATGCCCAGTTAATCTTTGATTAATCACAATTTAGTCGCATATTTTTATGAGTTCTAAATATACCTTAAATGAGTGTTTTTCAAGAATGTTATATATCAAGGTCATAATGTTGCATATCAAGGTCAATTATTTATTCTGCATTTGAGCCAGACCACCATTTGATGACATTTATTTAGACTTACTGACCTAAATTAAACAATTTGATGTTGGTATCATTAGGAGCGAACATGCACATTTTGTAGAAAGTTTTCTACATTCTCTAATTGTGTAGACTTATTTTAAAGTAACTTAACTGATGCAAAATTATTCACCTGCATTTGGCGAAATTGAACCAAATGGACCCACTTGGCCTTTGGTTTTACTCTGAGTTAATCTCGCACTACAAAAAATAATCAAGTTAACTCACGGCTGAGTTAACTCGCGATTAATGAGTTAATGCTGACAGCCTAAAAATAAAGTTGAATATTTTTTAGTCTTTCAGACCCAAAACTATAAGGATTATCAAAGATGTGTCAAAAAATGGTTGGTGTTGGTGCGTGTTCTCCCTGCAGGCTCTGTCCCTCAGCCAGCTGCAAGGTCTGGGTCCTGACAACATCGCCATGGTAACGGTGTCTCAGAGGTCGGGGCTGTCCCAGGACAAGCTGGACGCTCTGGACAGCGCCCTGGAGCCCGACGTGTCCCGTACGGACGACCCCGGGCCCGACTCCCCACAGGCTGCGTCGCAGAGCGTCCTGGCAGGTATGGAGGTTTTGGGGTTTTAGGGATTCAGTCATCAGCGCCCAACATACCCGAGGCAGGGTTGGCCAAAGGGCTTCTTTTTTTAATATACATTTGTATCCCATGATTTCGTAACGCATTTTTTTTTACCCAGTGCCACTTCCTAATGTGATCCTGGGCTCTACACACCCTCTGCCAACTTGGGGAGGCAGCGGAGTGGGCTCATGCTTCCTTCAATGCATGAGGAGTCCAAGCTGCCTTCTTTTCACCTGACGGGGGGGGGGGGGGGGGGGGGGGGTTGCATGGTTGGAGGTAGTGTGTGGAAGGAACACGTTATTCCAACCAGTAGACTAGGGGACACAGGGAGAACATGCAAACTCCACACAGAAAGGCCCTTTCGCCTCAGGAATCGAACCCAGGACCTTCTAGCTGTGAGGCGACAGCACTAACCATTGTTCCACCGTGCCCCTGAAAAGGGGCGAACGGGCCTTTCTACTGTATGTGTGAAGCTTGCATGTTCTCCCCGTGTCCCCTAGGGTAGATACCCTCATAAAAACATGCAGCAATCCTGGGCTCTAGACTAACCCTTGGAACAACGTGTTCCTTCCACACGCTACGTCCAACCAGGTAAAGTTCCCCCTTGTCAGGTGAAAAGAAGGCATTTTGGTCTCCTCATGCATTGAATTAAGTAATAATGTGGGTATATTAATTGTTTTCATTGCATTCCTATATTATAAACAAAAATCTACTCAGTCTGTGTTTTGCAGGAGGGCTGGGGGTTGTTCAGAAACACTTCCTCCATGTGCATCATCATTTCGCAGATTATTATTAAACAATATATATTTTTTAAAATATCTATATTCTTTATTATCAGGAAAATGATGGCTTCAGGAATAAATACACATAGAAAGAACGCCTGCAGCTTCTATAAGTTTGGATTCACCATCGATGAAGCGCATGGAGGATGGGTTTCTGTAGTGAGGACCTATTTTACATGAAGATATGTTGAAAAGTGGTGACGTAAGACTTCTTCACATTATGGCCTTGAACTGGATGTGAGTCCGCAGATCTGACTGCATGGGGAGTTTATGTGTAATCATGGACCTTTCTCCCCTTTCTCTCCCTGTGCGTCCCCTCACTGTGTCCCTTCACGTGTCCCCTCTCTGTGTTCTGTGTCCTCTATCTGTGTCCTCTCTCTGCCCCCCCTGTGTGCAGGAGCCCCGTCTGTCCTCATGGAAGGGACATTGGCGTTGGGGAAGGCTGCCCTGTGTCTCGTCTTTGGTCTGCTGCTGCTCTGAAGACACTCGCTATATACTAAGGACCAGTAGTGCTTCTTGAAGTGTGGTGTTTTCTCTAATCTCTACTCTCTACTCTGAGAGCAAATGGAAAACCAAATGGACCCGTGCATACGGGTTCATGTGGTTTCACACTCTCAGAGTTACAGACCTGTAAGGGTCCATTTGGAACCCCTCTCAATAGGGAACCAAAAGGGTCCCTGAGAACCTATAATTTCTTTGCACTCTGTTACGACTGTTGCTTTTTTGTGCCATTCAAATCGCATAGTTCATGTTAAAGATTTGCATGACAAAACATATAGACGAACTTCAAGCTAGGCCATGTGCAATTTCTCAGCATTTATACGAAACCTATTAGGGATGCACAATTTTACAATTTTACATTTACATTTAGGACGTTATTATTGATGCTTTACTTGGCCCAGGCGATGAAGCCGCACCCATACCATTTTCTACTGCCTCACCCAATTGGGAAATGTTACATCCGCCCCCTGCTGAAAAGCTATCCCATGAACCACTGACACTAAGTCCCTCCCAAATCCAGCCTCGACCAATAGGCACGAGCTTGACCTACATAGCAACAGTAGCTAAGCTATTTGAATTGGCATTGGGCCGTGAAACCCCGCCCCCCAAAGGGTGGGCTTTTGAGAAGGGCTAATTATCAGCCGACGTTCTTCTTTGTAATACATTGTGCAACCCTAATAAAAAGAAGAAAGAAACATAACCTAGTGATGTTAAATGATATTATTGTTATTGTTTTGGAATTATATGGAGAAAGAACAGCGGGATGTAGCATAAAAGCTGTTTGCAATGAAAAGCACCTTCATGGAAAAAAATGCATTATATATTTATATACCTTTCAGATAAATATTTATGGTAATTATTAGTTCAACGACAGGAGATGAATGGTAACAGAATGTCTGTGTGATTTAAGCAGAGGTGGGAGAGGTACTCGGACTAAGTATCGATACCACAATGAAAGCACTAACTTTTGTTAGTGAATTGAGGTGCAACGTATTGGTACGAAAATATACTTAAAAGTTCCAAAAGGAAAAGTGACAATGTGAACAACGTACGGCACTTTTCCAACCGTAAAGCCGTCTCTGATCTCCACTGGCAGCCAAACCCAGCCTGACTCAGATCTGAGTAACGTCAAACTAGAAATCTGATTGATCTAACAGGTCACATGACTCATGTAAACAAATCAGATTCCAAGCCCTAAATGCCCAGACTGCCCCGACCCACCAAACATGATGGCATGCAAAACAACCCAACAAGATATTTCAAATTAGAGTGTTTACATTTAAAATTTGATTTGAAACACTACTACTGCTACAAACTAAGTACAGCTGTGTCACCACTAAATCAACAGCGTTTCAACATTCAAAACAGAAAACTCTGATGACTGATGCGCGTCGGTTGCAACTTCAACAACAACTGATTGATGCTATACTTGCCTAATAAAAGTCCTGTAACCGAAAATGGTATGGGCGCGGCCTCATCGCCTGTGTCGCTTCGCGCCACGGGCGATGAAGCCCATACCGTTTTCTTACCATTTTCTCCTGCCCCCCGGAAGTTACATCCGCCCCTGCATGTGGCTCAGATCTTATCCATTACACTGGCAGTGTAAAAGCGGCCTAAAGTACAGGCCTACAGAATAAATCTGTAGGCCTACGTTGTTGCTTCCCCATCTCTGCTTTTCTGGATTGTTCTCTGTGTGGACTTTATGAGCGATGTTATGGTGTATGAATAAAGATGGTTATAGGAGCAGTACTCTGTCATTATTATATTTGTGGGACTAAATGGAAAACAAGATTGCAGATGGGTTGTTTTTGGTGCAGCTGTCCCTTTTAAACTGAACGCTTCCTGTATACGCTGTTGCTGTTGTGTTTATACATTAAACCACATAAACCAGTGGTGTTCCAGTGGTCTGGGGACCACCAGTGGTCCCTGAGAGGATTCCAGGTGGTCCCCAGGTAAATGATGGACAGTTGGTAACCAAATGGGCCCTTATTGGTCCCTTAATGAAACCAAATGGACCCGTAAGGGTCCATTTGGTTTCATGTTATGCTCTCAAGGGTTAAATCAGCGCTGATTCTTCCTATACGCAGACTACGCACTCTGTGTTGGGCCCTCGATTCCCCAAAGGCCCCCCCGCCAGCTCTGAGTAAATCGCGGAGCATTACGCAAATAACGTAGGCTACAGCGGGCGAACGTAACCACTCTCTAGTGCAGGGGTGGCCAACCTGAGGCTCGCGAGCCTCATGCGGCTCTTCAGCTGGTTACATGCGGCTCTTAAGAGGCTTCCACATGAAGCTGTCAAAAACGCTTGGCCTCATGGCGCAGTCATTCATTCCCTATACCAGTGGTTTTCAACCTTTTTTTCTACCAGGGCCCACCATTTATTCAGAATTTGAGCCACAGACCACCATTTTAGCTCCATAGAACCCAAAGCTAAAGATTTCCTTTACTTGTGGACAACAATTCCAGGCTGAATTTGAGAGAAAACAAAACAGTGAAAGATACAGATCAAACTGACCATTAATCTTCCACATTCTCTAGCAGTGTAGACTTGGGCTAATTCACATGATGAATATTTTAACTCTTGAGAATGTCATATACTTTTTTGGATTGTAAACCCCGTTTCAAAATACATGTCTGTATGTTTCTATTTGCGACCGTGACGGCCGTGACGGCCGTCGCAGCGGTTTTCTAACCGTTGTGACCATTTGATGTGGCTCTTTGCCGTAACACAGTGAAAAACGTGGCTCTTAGTCTGCGACCGGTTGGCCACCCCTGCTCTAGTGCATGTTAGTTCTGTACGTAGAAGGGAAATCTTCTTCCGTAAACAGCGTTACTTGAATCATGCCCGCGTCGCGTTTTTTTTTTTACACCACGCAGAAACGCCCCCCCTTTTCTTAGCGTGTTTGGTCAACAACATCATTACTTCAGGATATGAAAAAAGGAGCAGCAGCAGTCAGGTAGGCTGGCAGGCTAACGCTATGAATGACTGCAGTTTTCGGTTGTGCTGTTAAATGCTGGGCTGTCGGTAGTGTGTTGTTGTGTTGTTGTTTTTTTGGTGGCAGAGATACAAGCTTGTTGTATTTTGTCAATAATAATATCTCCTATCATGTGGCATGCCCAAAGCTTAGAGTATTATGGATATAGACAGTTATGTCAACTCCGTTCACTTCATGAAGCCAGTCCCATCACAGAGTCTCTGTGACTGATGTTTATGTGGCACTATTATGCTACTACACAGAATGTGGTGGTTACTGTAGCCTACAATACTTTGACGGTGAACAAATATTTTCAACTCTTATTTGTCCCTATTCTAGACCTGCTACATCTCTACATAAGAGACAGTTTCATAGTTTTGTTGTTGTTCAGGATTGAAATAGCAATAAATACATTCATTTGAAAAGGAAACATTGGAGAGAGAGAGAGAGAGAGAGAGAGAGAGAGAGAGAGAGAGAGAGAGAGAGAGAGAGAGAGAGAGAGAGAGAGAGAGAGAGAGAGAGAGAGAGAGAGAGAGAGAGAGAGAGAGAGTGTTTATAACAATTAAGTTATCTATAATTTATTTCTCTGCAAAAAATGGCCAAAATAACAAAAAAGGCCAAAATTAGCGCCTGAGAAGCAGGGCCCCTAGTAAAAAAAACCTGCTTAGGGCCCCTTGGAGGCCAGAATCGGCACTGGGTTAAATTATATTTTAACATCTGAATTACTTAATTTTCAAGAATCTACCCATTTAGAAATGTAGAAGTATTGATATCTCCTAAATTGTTGAGACAAACTTGAAAATCATTCGTTTTGGGTCTGAGAGACTAAAGTCAACATCAAAGGGATGCACAATTTGGTTCCATTTGTACGCTCTCAGAAAAAAAGACGCGTCTAAAGAAATCAATCAACATGGTGAAAATACGTCTTGATGATGTCATCAAGATGTTTCACCATGTTAGAGGTTTTCTTCAGACCTCCATTTCTAGGAAACACAGAATGGGGGAACGTTTTAATCATGTCCACCCAACACCTACTAATGAATGACATAGTAGAATGTTGAAAATGGATGGAATTCCCCTTTAAAATGCTTCAATCTGGTGCACTTTGAGATCAAATATTATTTTTATAATAATCAATACAAATAAAACCTTATTAATGCAAGCTTTTAGTGGGCCCCCCTGGCTTTGGGCCCCCCTAAAATTATCTAACTTTTCCCCACCTATTGATGCCATGGTCCCTGCTATGAAAAGGTCAAAAAACCACTGCTATAAACTACTAAAACATTGATCCGGCCTGATATCGTATGTTGTTTATCATGTTTTTTGATGATAAGAAAAGGATTACGAAAACCATCAAAAATATAATAGGCCTTCATTTTGTCGTTTGCTATAATATGTCATTTTCCACGTTTTTCGAAAATGAAACAAACGATGGAATGATGAAATACCTTGAAAAAGCTAAGTCGCAATGACAAAAATGGACTCCCTCCTACCATGCAGTTCCCATATTCAGACAGCTCACTTATGGTTAAAACCTTATGACTGTAGGATGTATTTCTACTTAAAATCTCAATGAACAATACCTCAGGGTGGGGACGAAAACATAACTCACTTGACATAACTGTAGAAAAACTTCTTGGCAAAACAAGAAAGTGGCCGCACACACCAGTAGCCAAAGTGCCAATATATTTATTTAGGACATTGCAGTAGAATGAATCCATTCATTCTACTGCAATGTCCTAAATAAACTAGATACATAAAATATTGTGGAGGGCCAAGACTAAAGGCTGAACTACAGTCTGCATAATATTAACTTCATTTCAAAATTACCAACCATTTCGACACCAGGGCCCTCTATATATTCAGTATTTGAGGACCACTATTTCATGACATTTTAGTTCCACAGAGCCCAAAACTAAAGATTTCTTGTCCACATGTTTTTTGTCCAACTTAACCAACTTTCCATATTTTACTGGAACTTGCTGAAAAACCACTGGTGGTCCCCGGACCACCACAGTACCCTTTCACAGGCCGGTCAGAGTCTGCCAAAGGGCCGCATTTGGCCCCCGGGCCGCATAATGCCCTGGTAAACATTACATCGAGATCACAACACAAAGCTAAAAACTGTCGACGTGCTGGTGCATGGAACATGGCTAGAAGGAAGACAACTTGATGACTGAAGACAGCAGCTTTATAGATGAGCCTGGTCAGAAGAGCCAATCAGCAGCAGAGTCCACATGGTAGTTAGCCACTCAGATTCATACAACACTCCTCTCACTCACTCACTCAATCACTACTCATCACACATTCACCTCAGCTGGTCCTCTATCAGTCACTCATCCATGTAGCCCTCACTGCAGCCCGCAGATCGGGGCGGTGCTCCTCCTAGGAGGAGTGGGTGGGGTTGCGGGAGGAGTGGGTGGGGTTACTCCCTATGACACCGGTTAGTGATTTAACGTAGAGCTGTGGGGTCTGAACGGCGGAGCCGGGTTGGGAAGGAGCGCTTGTTTTATCCGCCGGCTACTACTAGTAGGGCGGGGCGAAGGAAGTTTTACTGAGGTTATGGTTAGGGTTAGGTTAGGTTTAGGCATAGGTTTACTGAGGTTAAGTTTAGGGTTAGGATTAGGTTTAGGCATAGCCTAGTTTTATTGGGGTTGTGTCTTTATGGTTAGGGTTAGGTTAGGTTTAGGCATAGGTTTACTGAGGTTAAGTTTAGGGTTAGGATTAGGTTTAGGCATAGCCTAGTTTTATTGGGGTTGTGTTTAGGGTTAGGTTGGGGTTAGAGTTAGACGATGCTTTATGCGGTTACTAACCCTAACCATAACCTCAGTAAAACTATGCTTCGCCCCGCCCTACTAGTAGTAGCCGGCGGATAAAACAAGCGCTCCTTCCCAACCCAGCTCCGCCGTTCAGACCCCACAGCTCTACGTTAAATCACTAACCGGTGTCATAGGGAGTAACCCCACCCACTCCTCCCGCAACCCCACCCACTCCTCCTAGGAGGAGCACCGCCCCGATCTGCGGGCTGCAGTCAGGGGCTACTCCACTCATCACACATTCACACACATACCACACTGAGGGAAAAGGGACAGCAATTAAAGGGGAACTCCACCCATTTTCAACATTCTAATATGTCATTAGTATACCCTAAACTAGAGGTGCTGGGTAGACATGATCTACCCCATTCTGTGTTCCCAAAAATGGACGTCTGAAGAAAACCATTAACATGGTGTCATCAAGATGTTTCACCATGCTATGGATTTCTTTAGATGCTTCTTTTTTTTGGAACCAAATGAACCCTAACAGGTTCATTTGGTTCCATTTGTACGCTCTCAGAAAAAAAATGTTGAAAATGGCTGGAATTCCCCTTTAAGGCAGGGACCTACAGTACCTGTATAATTATGCAAAAAAAATAAAATAAAAAAAATAAAGATAAAAAACAACAAAAACAAAAAACAATTTTACATTAAGTTGTATAGGCCTACTGCACAAATGGGACAATTGCCTTCAGTCTGTTAGTAACACGTACTGAAGGCCTTTGTAAAATACACTGGTCTTGTTGAGAATTTTGTATTCTCACAAAATAATAGAATAGTGGTCTCGATAAGACCCCGGCTCGATGAGACTTTGAGCATTGATTTATTTATTAGACGATAAAATGATGAAAAAAAAAAAAAAAAAAAAAAAACGGTAGGCCTACACAGTAACACTTAAAAGCCTATTGGCCTAAAACATACCTGGGGTATTATGCGGCCTACTGTGGTTTTCAACCTAAAGTGTCATCAAATGGTGGTAATCTGCGGGTCAATAAATAGAGGGATTTGGTGTCAAAATGATTGGTCTTACTCTTACTTTTACCTTGAAATTAAATTAATATTATGCAGACTTCAGTTCAGCCTTTAGTCTTGGCCCTCCACAATATTTAATGTATCTCATTTGGCTCCTTGGGGAAAACAATGGCCCACCCCTGGTCTAAAAGGATAACACCGAAGAAAGACCTCACAGTCCCAGGCATACATTCAAAACACAATCATTGGTAATAATCGAGATATCTCATAATGACTATGTCTGATCAATAAGGTGGTCAAAGAAAATAACAAACGCCATCCCTAATCACCACCACTGAGCCATTGATAGTGACGGGTTGGAGCTCATCCTTTTGTTTCCTGTCATCCCACCACAACCACGACTCCTTGGTCTTTTTGACATTCAGGGAAAGGAGAGGCGATTAATTGTGTCATTTTAGCATGGATTTCTCATTGTATGGCAATGGCAATGTATGGCAATTCCCATGAGCCAGATGTCAATCACAGTATCTTGTGAAGGCATGCTGTTCACATCTCATGAGTGTACAAACTGTCTTGTTCTGTCTTGACAGACTATGAAAATCTACACATACCCAAGTGTATTAGCACATCCACTGTGAGAGGCTGTGAATGCACTCCACTAGGGGGCGCCAACACACAGGAGATAGCCTTCATTGGTCATATGAAGCAGGTACTGTATTGTTTGTACTTCCACCTCTTTATTGATAACAATCTAATTATGTAAAAACATTTCCACACCATTATCAAATTAATAATATACCAATATCAATACAAAAACTACATTAAGTTGACAATTTACAAAAAAAAAAAAAATGTGAACACTGGAAATGTTGCAAAAAAACACATCTTGTAGTATGTTAAAAAGTGTTGAGATTATTGAGACAATGGACAACAAAACACAACTCTATGTAGTCAATGTATTATTTGGTCGCATCTGTAGTTTTACAAAACCTGCAGACACGCTTTTAAAACTATGCAAAAATTAAAAAGCTGACCTACAAGCGCATATGGCGTCCACCCCCCATACTGTATGCCTTGTGAGCTTGTAGATTGGCAATTTTCATTATTTTCATATATGATGATATAGGGCAATGTTGTTCAACCTTCATATCAAGGACCGGTCCATGATTTATTCTGCATTTGAGCCCCTGGACCATGCACCAGTTGATCAGAATAAATTTACTTATCACACCCAATTTTGTTATCGTTGGATAAGATATGGTACACATTTTTATGCCGTAAACGATGTTGGTACCATGTCTGTAGAATTGTATATTTCACGTGGAAAGCACAACTCAACTGATAGCCTACACTTGTTTAGAACAGGGTACACCACCATTTTCAATAGAGAGCTACTTCAGGATATCATGTGAGGAGGTAAAAAAAAAGGGAGAAGGAACAGACATTTTCAAATGGCATCCATCTGGCGTGTGTAGGTGTACTTTGAAATCGTTTTTGGAGGGTTCTGAAGCTATTTGCATGCCGTTAATAACTATTGGTAGGGTGTTCTCACATTTTGGGGCATATAGGAGAAAAAATCCTTTAGCTCTTGTTTGGGTTCTGAGTTTGATCCATGCTCTAATAATCCATCAATGTATATACTTGACATACTTTGATCTTATTGGTTAAACCTTGATTTGCCTCGTAAGCACGGAAACAAGGGTACAGATTCTCAGAGAAAGTGTCTTTAAAAGTATATATATGAGTCTTGCGTTCAGAGTCAGAGAAGGACACTTCCCCGCTGTCATAGTCCAGCTGGACTCTGATCCTCTCAGGAGGCGTCCGCACTTGAATGCTTTCATTCTTTTCAATGTAGTTCATTCCAAGTTGGTAGTTACCACTTGTACGAGTTAAACACCAGAATCCATATTCTGGAGTTTCGATCCCTTCGATTCCTTCCCTATATTTCCTTTCAACAGATTCTTTAACCACACCTATACTCCAATCAGGATGGTCTCCAACCTCTACCTCCCAGCTGTGTTTTCCTGAACCCAGATTCTCTGAACCCAGAACAAATGAATGACAAGTAAATCGCTCTGGGTTATCTGGAAGTGTTTGTCTTTGTCTTGTAATTTGGCTACTTGTCACACTGGTCAGGTCTGCAGACAGTGAGAAATAGCCAGGTGCTGTGTTTGGGTCCAGAATGACAGGAGTGAACTTGACCCTCTCCCTCATCTTCTCCCAGACTCTGAAGCTCAGGTTTCCCAGGTGTTTGGCCACATCTATCAGTGCTCCTGACGCCACCTTTGGATCTGGCAGCATACACTGGACTCTGGCACTGCTCTGGGTGGTTTTATAGCTGCTGAGAAATGACATTCCAAGTTTCTGCAGCTGTTGTTCTACAGCAGCAATGCAGACTGAGAGGGAGGATAACTGCTCCTGAAAGCTCTGAATAATCTTGTCCTTCTCCTTCTTGTCCTCCCTCAGAGCTGCCAGGCTGACAGCCTCTTCCTCTCTCAGGAATTGGTGGAGCTTCTCAAACTCTGCTCTGATCTGCTTCTCCGTAGCCTCCACCTGTTCTTCCTTGTGTCGAATCACAACATTATATTTCCTTTTAATGTTGTCGAATTTGTTCGACTTGTCATTTAGAGTCACCAGGTCAGACCTCAGTTCCTCCTTTAGCTGGTTGACCGCTTGTTCTACACGGAGCCACTTGTGACCACGTGGCTCCTGGTGACAGGAGTCACAGAAGTGACACACAGCTCTCTGTTCGTCGTCACAGAACAGCTTGTCCTCCTCTCGATGCTCACACCGCAACACCTGCTCCTCGGACAGGTACCACGGCATTGTCTTCAGATCAGGAAACGCGGTGGTTAGTTTGGTGTCCTTTAGCAGACATAGGAACTCGCTGCAAATAGTTTCCCCCTTGGAGGTCATTTTGTCAACAAGGGCAACAGCTGCGTCGGCTGGGAGAGGGATGCTTTTCAGGTTGATGTATTCATGATCCACCAATAGCTCTTCTTGACATACATACTGGAGGATGACGTTAATGTCTGACATTAGGATGTGTAGAAGCTTCACCTTGTTCCGTTTGATCAACTCTCTAGTGTCCATGTCGATCCCTGGAAGTGAAGTAACATCCAGATTTTGGGAATAGGGTAGGCTATTTACCAGTGCACTTACAAAACATAGTACTTGATTGTACCACCAGGACTTAAAAAATGTCTCTTCCCATACAGTATATATGTTAGTCTAAGCAAGTCTGACACTAGCCACGTTTCCATAAGCCCTATTTTTGCACAAAAGCGGCTCTTGCGAAGAGAATGTTGAATGGAAACACATTTTGCGCAAAAATACTTTTGCACTGAAAGGTGGCGGATTTCAGAGCGTATCGAAATAGTCTAATGTGCAAATGAGGTATGGAAACAGCTTGCGAAAAGCCTCTCTAATTGAAAAGCACTGGACATGCATCATAGCACATTTGAAGAGTTCTGGTCTGCCGATGAGAGCATTGTTAATGTAAGTTATATTTCTACAAAACCGGACGAGGGCCGTGTACACACAGACATCCAGGCCAAGGGGACTTGCGTTTGTTCATGAAAGTCGCAGGGCAGCTACAGGTCCTATATTTACAGTATCTGTATCATCATTCATGATAGCTAAGATACACAAGTGATATCAGACATAAACAGCTGTTTTACATGACCAGGCTCTGCCGTTACTATTATTTTGTTAATAAACTTCAAACCTGTTTTCCTTGCACGTGTCACGCCGCAGATAACATGGTGTAGTCTCAATATCACAAAGTGATACACCAAATCAGTAGGCTATACCGAGTCTCACAAGCGCTCCGGTTCAGGAAAACAGTGAGTTGTGTAGATTATGTATTAGGATTTTAGGCTATATTAATTATTGTTTTTGCTACAGCAGAGCCAGAACAGCCTCTGCACAACACAACAGACTTATCGTTCAATAGGAATAAAGCAGGCAGTCCGTGTGTAAAGCCTAAAATAACTTCAAAAGTAAAAATATACACTGTATGTAAAATAACCATACGTCTCACGTTACTGGCAAAACTGTGCCACCTATTGCTTGCTTCATGAACCTAATTTATTTTCCCCTAGACTTCCATGAGTCGCATTTCATCAGTTAATGGAAACGGCGACTTAATTAACATACTATTCCTATTTTCGCAAAAGTTTTATGGAATCGTGGCTTATGTCACATTAAAAAACAACAACAACAAAAACAACAACTATGTAATAAATGACGATTGACATTGTTCTCATAATGCCTGACCTGTTACTGTACTGGTGGTTTGAACACAGCTCTGCAAAGTGTTCCTCTCCATTGTCTGCTCGCCTGCTTTCTGCTGTAGTCTTCTCTTTTTGGCATCCATTGCAGCCTAGATTGCAAACACACAATTAACACTTGCCAATGACAAAGCTTATCGGGATTTCTTTGGAGGCCTCCTGCAGCCCCAGCCAATATTTTTGGGGTAAATTATCTGATTAAAGGAAGACTTCATGAAAAACACGAACAATGCAAAACAACAAAAACAATACAATACAATGTAATTATTGTTTTGACCAAACAATTACATGTAGGAGTTTTAAAGGCATCACAGGTTATGTAACCTTTGTATAGATAACAAAATGATACATGCATGTCTTACGTAGCTTTACCCTTTATTCCAGTACTAGTTATCAGATGCTGCAGTAGTGTTGGTTTCAGATGGATTGCAATGGCCAGAGATGTTTTTTTTTTTTTTTTTTTTTTTTTTTTTTTTTTTTACTCTTATTGATTCAGTCTGGCATACTGGCATACTCCATACTGCCATATTCCTCTCTCACTCCAGAGGACCACTATAGTTCCACACTCACTCCAGAGGACCGCTATAGTTCCACACTCACTCCAGAGGACCGCTATAGTTCCACACTCACTCCAGAGGACCACTATAGTTCCACACTCACTCCAGAGGACCGCTATAGTTCCACACTCACTCCAGAGGACCACTATAGTTCCACACTAACTGCAGAGGACCGCTATAGCTCCACACTCACTCCAGAGGACCGCTATAGTTCCACACTCACTCCAGAGGACCGCTATAGTTCCACACTCACTCCAGAGGACCGCTATAGTTCCACACTCACTCCAGAGGACCGCTATAGTTTCACACTCACTCCAGAGGACCGCTATAGTTCCACACTAACTGCAGAGGACCGCTATAGTTTCGCACTCACTCCAGAGGACCACTATAGTTCCATACTAACTGCAGAGGACCGCTATAGTTCCACACTCACTCCAGAGGACCGCTATAGTTCCACACTCACTCCAGAGGACCGCTATAGTTCCACACTCACTCCAGAGGACCACTATAGTTCCACACTCACTCCAGAGGACCGCTACAGTTTCACACTCACTCCAGAGGACGACTATAGTTCCACACTCATTCCAGAGGACCGCTATAGTTCCACACTCACTCCAGAGGACCGCTATAGTTCCACACTCACTCCAGAGGACCGCTATAGTTCTACAATCACTCCAGAGGACCGCTATAGTTCCACACTCATTCAAGAGGACAGGGAAAATAGCAGATCTTGATCTTGACAGTATGAACAGTATGAAAAGTGGCAAATATTTCTTGAATCAAATTTTATCAGCACAACGGCACACAATATTTGCAAATCGAGTTAATTTGTTCAACATTTTGGGAACCGTTGTGTTAAAACACACACACACACACACACACACACACACACACACACACACACACACACACACACACACACACACACACACACACACAGAGAGAGAGAGAGAGAGAGAGAGAGAGAGAGAGAGAGAGAGAGAGAGAGAGAGAGAGAGAGAGAGAGAGAGAGAGAGAGAGAGAGAGAGAATAGAATCAAAACTCAAATATTTACTTAGATAGAGTATATACTACGTACCGATTCAAGTTAAACTTGAATGAAAAATCCTCCAAACATGTTACTGATCTGTAGAAAACTGACAGGTCATAATGGTGACAAAACACTTGATGTAACGACCGTACCACTTCCCATACATGGTAATTTGGTAAATGATTGACAGAGGGAGTGCTGGTATATCTGCATTATCACAAAGATTATGATGCCTCACATGACACCTATGTGGTTATGCAATCAGGCACATTGTAGCTGAGGGGTAGAAACCTGTCCAAAACGGGGGCGGAAGTAACATTTCCCAATTGGGGGGCATGAGAAACTTATAAGGGGGCGGCTTTATCGCCCGTGGCGAAGCCGCGCCCATACCATTTTCAGTTATATTATGCAAATAAAGCATCAATAATAACATCAGTTGTTGTTGAAGCTGCAACAGACACGCAGCATGCATAAAGCTAAAGGTCTGACTCAGAGAGTTTTCTGTTTTCAATGATGAAATGCTGTTGGTTTAGTGGTGACACAGCTGTAGTTAGTTAGAAGCAGTAGTAGTGTTTCAATTTGTTTTAAATATAAGCACTTTAATTTGAAGTATCTTGTTTGCATGACATCATGTTTGGTGGGGCAGTCTGGGCATTTAGGGGGGCATTGCCCCTAAAATCTCACAATTTACTTGTGTATGAGACACTGTAATGTGGATGGATGGATGGATGGATGGATGGATGGATGGATGGATGGATGGATGGATGGATGGATGGATGGATGGATGGATGGATGGATGGATGGATGGATGGATGGTTATATAGTCATTATTATGATTTGAGGCATTCATTAAAACACAAAGTTGAAGTGAAAAAAGCTCAAGTCCTTCAATCCTTCAATCCTACAATCCGTCAGTGAGTGAGCACAGTGAGGCTGGTTAATATTCAATCAGATTATACTGTATAATACACAATATGCTGGTTCAAGGTGCACTGCTTTGGACATGCTTACACATACTTTGCCAGAAATGCTTATTTTATTGTAACAATGACATACTGTCAAATCAATGTCAATAAATGACAGTGTGCAACTTTGTGTGCTCCAAACTATGTTCGACATTTTTGTGTGTTCATGTACACTAAGCTTCACTGTGGCATATGCCACAGTGAAGACTAATGCAGAACAGTGCAATTAGACTGTAGCCTTTAGTAAACAGTTCTGTTGAGATCGTTTTCTCTGTTAACAGAGAAAATGATCTCAACAGAACTGTTGTAAGTATGCAATGTATCTACATATATGGACCTAAATATAGCATGTACTGTATTATTCGCACATATATGGACCTGAATGTGGGATCTACTGTATGTTCTCCTTGTCTACATATATGCACATACATGGACCTGAATCAAGCATGTACTGTATGCACTATGAGGAATATATGACCTACTTATCTACACAGGGACTTGAATGTGGGATATATGTGCTATATAAGAGCCGTATATAAATGTATACACATATTTATGTATACACCAGCCCTGGTGGTATTTCTATACCACCAGGGCTGGTGGTATAGGCTTTCGGCCTACCCCAAGGCCCCTGCCCTGATTTGCTGCCATGCAGCCAATGAGAAGACTTACACCATACCTGCTACACCACAGCGATTGAGAATTGCACCCAATGAAGTCTATGTAGGAGAGCCACCATTGGAATGATACCATTTAGTGATCTGGGTTTGCGGCAGCGTAACTCTGTCTATACTCAGGGCCCGAGTTTGCCAATTACCAATCACTACTAGCAGCAGGTGACGACACACAGTGGAGCAATAGTTCAAGATGGCATAAAACACGACACGGAACGATCTGAGATTGTTCAGTCTTGTTTTGATATGAATTCACAAGGGTATGGGGTTAAAGACAGTGTTGTAGTGGGACTTTTAGAAGCGGGGGGACGCCTCTAAAAACGAAATTTCACCCATTTTCAATTTTTTTCTGAGTGTACAAATGTGAACCAAATGGACCCTAGCGGGTCCAGATGTATTTCACCATGCTAATGATTTTTTTCAGGCCTCCATTTCTAGGAAACATAGAATGGGGGGAACTTTTTTACCATGTCCACACAACTTCTCTGAGGTATATTAATGACAGTAAAATATTGAAAATGAGTGGAATTCCCCTTTAAGACATGTGCATGCACACTTCCATTTGCATGCGCATGTGTGTGCACCTGCGTAACACACACAGACACGCTATTAAAGGAAGTATAGCATATCGAGGACGATTGTTTACAATGCCTAATTGTAAGCATAAAAGTAATTGACAAGACAAAAAACATATCCTAGGTGTGAGAAGTGGCGTCCCCCCTCCACTACAGCCCTGGTTATAGATAGGTTTAGTCATTTCTCATTTCTGAAGAATAGGAGATTGGAACAATGACGCGGAGCGGTCCCACACCGCTTCCATGAGCAGCTCTGGACACAACCTGTCGCTGATCCAGGCGACAACGCCTGCGTCACACCCACTTCTCCATCTGAAAACACCTCATGACTAATCAAAAATTGCTGTCAAAGTCAACACTGAAGCAAACCAACGCCAACGGTCAAGTTTACTAAGTATTTAGGTTTAAAGTGGACATATGCTTGAGTTATGATGTCCTGTTGAAATAACATCCAGGCTCCCGATGAACTCTGCTTTCCTTTTGGCAACGTCATTGCTCGGATTCAGTCGTAACAAAGCAGCATTAACACAACTTCCCTTCTCCACACTCTGATCTTATAACACAATTTTTGATTTCTTTAGGGCTGGGACTTTAACTGATTCAGTTCTATTAAAGTCAAAATAACATACAACATTCATGAAATTGTTTTCAATTTTGATATGTCCCTCAAGATTATTTCTGGTGGTTTGAGCCTCAACAGCCACTGATATAACCAGTCCTTGTCATTTCTTTTTGGACTTTGAACACAGTTTTGGCTGCAGTGCCACAATGTCCTGAGGTGGTGGGAGCATTGATATGTACATTCTTTGAGTCATTGGCAACGTAATACTGATGCTGGATAAAACCAGGCTTGTTTCTAATCCATTCCAGCGTCAATCAACACTGGTGGAAATACAAATTTGGAACTGAAGACTGAAGCAAAGCCAAAATCAAACAAGCTGTTCCTGAGAGCAATTTACATTAAAGCTCCTAAAGGCCTAAGATATGAAAGACTGATTGGTTGGTTATTTGTGGGGATTGAAAACACACACACACACACACACACACACACACACACACACACACACACACACACACACACACACACATGCACACACACTCCGACACACACACACACACACACCCCCACACACACGCACACGCACACGCACACACACACACACACACACACACACACACACACACACACACACACACACACACACACACACACACACACACAAATGTGAATATCATGAATTTCATGTTATTTTCTATTTAATGAATGACATCTTGAATTAATAACAGGATTCCAAAAATGCCGTGCATACAAGTCACAGAACTCCACAATGGGAGAAGCAGTAGATCAAATTTATATATGAAGAACTCATTCATTGATTCACTTGTATACCTGCAGTATAACCTTTACAACTGAGAGAAATATGCTTCTCAGGTCAAATATTGACATGTAATAAAAATGTGATTGTAATAAAAATGTCATTGTTGTGTCAATAAATACATCTCACACAGTTTATCCAGTGATATGTTTAAATTATATATACATAAATCCATGCAGCATTTAATTGCAAAAACACTCATGGACATCAGATACAGTATATGAACATATTTGTGTGCCATGTACAACATATACAAACTGTGTGAAAACCCGGTCCAAAAAGCTCGATTGTCCAAAAGTGTTAGTTTTCACCAATACTTTGAGTAAAGAACAAATGGGTCCAACAACAACATGTGGTAAGCACTTGAGATTGTCACTGTTAACACTTGGCTGCTGATGGGGCACCATGGTGGTACCACTGCCCTGGAATGGTAACGCTTTTCACACTTCATTTAAAAGGTGTCAATGGTTGATTAACAATGGTTATAAAAGCACGCCTCTGTCTATTAGGAACCGCTAACCAAGTATTAGGGCAAATGTGTTTAAATGTGTTTTTAAGCTGGTGACAGCATGGAACTTTCTGGTCCCACATTCCTGCGGTTACCATTTCATTGCCATGGTGGTACCACCACTGACAATCTCAAGTGCTTACCACTGTAGCTAATTATTTAGTTTGCATTGATTTCATATGTACGAGTATAAAACTCTCTAAAATCTCGGAGAACCGAGTGTATACAACTCATTTTTTTCTGCTCATGGAAGTGCATAATTGTCCACATACCCACCCAGACATTCAGCAGCTGTCTCACATTATCCAAAGGAAAACTGAATTTCAATTACTGTGAGATGTGGTAGCATACACCTGATAGAAATGCATTGGTAAGGAATATATGCCCAAACATATATTTTCTGGATTATTCCTACTATTATGGTTATGACTGGCGCCCCTCAGGGTGTTATGCTGATATATTATATCTTGTAATAATAGTGAATCCACTCCCACCAACCTAGGGAGGGGGCTGGCCTCATGGTTCCTTCAGTGCATGAGGAGTCCAAGGACTTTCCCTGGTTGGACGTAGCGCATGGAAGGAACATGTTATTCCAGGTGCCCCGGCTGGCCAGGAGGAGGCAGTCTAGAGCCCAGGGTTACTGATTACTGCATGGTTTGTGAAGGTACCTACACATGGTTAGAACATTTCAGGGCACCTACCCTAGAGGACATGGGGAGAACATGTGATGTTACCTACCCTAGGGGACATGGGGAGAACATGTGAGGGTACCTACCCTAGGGGACATGGGAGAACATGTGAGCTTACCTACCCTAGGGGACATGGGGAGAACATGTGAGGGTACCTACCCTAGGGGACATGGGGAGAACATGTGAGGGTACCTACCCTAGGGGACATGGGGAGAACATGTGAGGGTACCTACCCTAGGGGACATGGGGAGAACATGTGAGGGTACCTACCCTAGGGGACATGGGGAGAATATGTGAGGTTACCTACCCTAGGAGAAATGGGGAGAACATGCAAACTCCACACAGAAAAAGGACCTTTCGCTAGCCCCCGCCTCAGATATGGGCACCAATGGCTTGGAAGAGGAGACACGTCACCAGCACCCACAGCATCACTAGCGGGGGAATTGAACCCAGAACCTTCTTCCTGTGAGGTAACACCACTACCAAAGTGCCACTCTCAGAGCAAATAAAACATTTCAGTCGAGCAGAGGGATGAGTGGATTCCTACCATAGTGTGCTAGTAAATCAGTGAAATACATGTTATTAAACATTTGGAAATAATAAGAAAATCTGTAGACGTGACATTCAGTGTGTGGTTGTTCAATCAAAATAAGGAGAGTGTGTACAACAAGAAAGCAATCCAAAGTTTGCCACAAACAAAATTAAGTCTTTGCCAGTCTCGTTCCAATATGGCTGCTGTATAGGGCCTCCGTTGTAGTCCTGTTACGTTGTTGATGTCATGCAATGGAACGAAGGTTGGAACCGGCGACATGCTGTGGAACAGACATTATTTACATCAGTTGTATTCAATTCAATGGACAAAATCGCAACATTAATACAGAATGTAGCCCATAGACCAATCTTCTGTAACCATTCCACAAATCTTGCTGCTGTGTTTGTCGTGTCTCCCTATAGGTATGAGAATGTATGTAATTTGGGGTAAGTATTCAACCCTTTTTTGCAGGAATTATTTCTTCATTATTTCTTCGTCCGTTTGAGCCACCATTGAGGCACCATTTGATGACATTTTATAGCCTCCCGGAACCAAGGAAAACAATTCTTCACAGTAATTACTCTACATCCTATAATTGTGCAAATTGCGTGATGCAGATATTTAACTACAATTTAACTCTTGAGAGCGTATTAACAATTGGCTTCATTTGACGCTCCCAAAAGGTGAAGAGCTAACGAGGGGTCCGTTTGGTTTCCAACTGTCCATCCTTCCATGCTACCTGGAACCCTACAGTAACAAAGATTGTAAATCACAGCTTTGAACCCCTATAGGCTATATAAGCTCATTGAACGTTTGTCCTGGGCAAACGTCCAATGTCTCTTGACCCTTGAGCTAAAACAGTTGGGGACGAATGTGAGGTTAATCCCCCCACAAGTGCCTTCTCTTCATAAAGTATACAGAGAAGGCATTTTCCAGCCTGTGGCCACTGGCCAGTTGGCAAAAACTCATGGCCAAGTCTCTCTCTCTCTCTCTCTGTCTCTGTCTCTCTCTCTCTCTCTCTCTCTCTCTCTCATCTCTCTCTCTCTCTCTCTCTGTCTCTCTCTCTCTCTCTCAGCATTCCCTTAAACCGCCATTTTTGATATCCACTAACAATAACGCATGTTGCAGGGGCGGATTGGCACATATTTTCAAACCGAGACAATGGGTGGGGGGGTGGGGGGGGGGCAGCTGGTTACCAGATGTAACTCTTTGAGAGGTAAAAATGAAACCAAATGGACCCTTGCGGGTCCATTTGGTTTCATTTTTACACCCTCAAGAGTTAATGTAGAATGTAGAAGATTAATGGTCATTTTGAATCTGTATGTTCCAGGCAAAGCATCTATAGCACATTCTAGTGCATTTTGGAAGTGCCACTAGTGCATTTTGGATCTTGTCCAGGCCACTAGGTGGCGCAGGCCACCGGGAAAACTCCCTGTACTCCAGATGGCCAATCCGCCCCTGGCCTGTTGCAACGTGAGCGGCGTCACGGTGACATTGGTGAGTCAAACTCACTGTGGGACATTAGTCACCAGAAACGTACCAACAGGGTGTGGTGGTGCTGCTGCAGCCTGCTGCAGCCCACACTGTTGATAGCAACGCCGTTGACACAGAGGGCAGCGCTGGAAAGTAACTATGGACGTTTACTTGAAGGGGAATTCCACCCACTTTTAACATTGTATTAGGGAAACTCATTAAAAGTCTTGATCACTGTAAATCACATAATTATATGTATTATATATATTTCACTTTACAAAGCAATACTAGGGATCTTATATAAACTTTATTCTCTTATATGAAATGTGCCACTTTCAAGAGTTTGCATATAAAAAAGCCACACATGGGAAAATGTCCAAAAAAGTCCAAAATTTGGCCCAGGTTTGCACGTAAATGTGCATGGGGGCCCTGTGAGTTTCAGTGCCCTCCGAGGTGCTAATTGATAATACTATTAAAACTATTACCAGTAGTACTTCATTTTTTCCACCACTGCACTGTTGATAGCAACACCAACAACAATAAGTGGATCTCTCCACACCAACTCTCAATCCTCTTAACCGTGGCAGTGGGGGAAAATGTTGCAAATGCACGTCATGAACGAGCGTTCATATTTAATTTAATTTAATCTCCTCGTAAGCCTTGCCAACGTCGTGAGAGGATACTTGCCCTCTGCTCGCTCGCAAGTTGGCACTCTAGTGAGTGCAGTTCCATTTTTTTGTTCATAAGGGGTTTCTCGTGATGTCCTCGCATGAACATCCTATGGCAGGCAAAAATATCAAACTTTCCTTTCAAGTCAAACCAAGGTGTTTTCATGATGCTGAATTCGTTCCAAACATCAGTTTCGTGTCCTTGGGATGAACACAGCCATAGTTACTTCCTCATCAAATTTGTGATATAATGCTTCTGTGGCTGTTTTTTGCCGAAAGAGTGAATGGATTCAGAATAAAAAAAAAAAAAACATAGTTGGACATGTAACATGCTACAGGCAAAAGGAAAGTTAGGATGATAATGGAAGGTTTACAAGAACAGTTTCTGTGGCATGATTCAGCCCAACATACAAAGATGCACACCCCTGGACATGATGTACAAGGAAGGACCTGGATGCTAAATGCCAAGCTGGGTCCGATTTCTACAGTCCTTGTTGTGCCAAAGAATCAAACACCATCCTCCCAGTTTTTTCAGGGCAGACACCCACACGCACCCACACCATTTTCGGTTACAGGACTTTTATTAGGGAAGTAAAACATCAATAACAACATCAGTTGTTGAAGTTGCAGCAGGCATGCAGCATGCATAAAGCTAAAGGTCTGCTAAGTTTTCTGTTTTGAATGATAAAATGCTGTTGGTTTTTTGTGGTGTGACAATTGTAGTTATAGTCAGTAGCAGTAGTAGTGTTTCAAATTGTTTATATATAAGCATTTTAATTTGAAATATCTTGGGTTATTTTGCATGCCATCATGTTTGATGGGGCAGACTGCGCATTTAGGGGTCCATGCCTAGATCCGCCCCTGACGCACTGAGCTGGTAGTCTCTCAGATCAACTTGATTTGTAAAAAATAGTGTCGCACATTTGCTAGCCTCGACACCCAGGCTTTCATTTTCGTCCGCCTTGCGCGGGAAAACGGAAAGCCTGGACTAACGCGCGTTGGAAAGTGGCCTTGAGGGGCGGGTGAACCTTCCGGGGTGGGCGTCGCTCTAAATGATGTGACGTAGAACAGCAGTGGACGGGCGTGGGAGGGACGGAGATGACGACACGTTAGTGAGATCAAATCAGAGCGCAGCACTTCGCCGTGGGGATCCCACGACACCCCGCCCCCCAAGGCCAAAATCATTGAGGGCTAGACCAGGCTACACATTTGCTAGAGCAAGTTTTTCTCGTTTTATACTTACTTCATTTTCAAAATATTTATAAACTAATAGGACAAATCTATAAATAGAAAGTTCTCTCTCTCAGCCCACTTTTTTTTGCCACTGTGTACCATATTTTTTCATTATGTTCACCTGATGTCTCAGACGTCCTCAGATGTATGGTTGACGGTGTACAGGCCCCTGTGCCTCGCTGGTTTATCCATGTGCACCTGCAAGACAGCAACAGTTCCATCATGCTGAGTTACAGGGGCGGATATAACATGTCCCATTTGGGGGGGCAAGAGAACATGTTCATCGCCCCCATACCATTTTCGGAATTTCGGTTACAGGACTTTTATTAGTCAAGTCAAGTAAAGCATCCAAAATAAAAATCAGTTGTTGTTGAAGTTGCAACAGACACGCAGCATGCATAAAGCTAAAGGTCTGACTCAGAGAGTTTTCTGTTTTCAATGATGAAATGCTGTTGGTTTAGTGGTGACACAGCTGTACTTAGTTAGTAGCAGTAGTAGTGTTTCAAATCATTTTAAACATAAGCACTTTAATTTGAAATACCGTTGGTTGTTTCGCATGGCATTGTGTTTGGTGGGGCATACTGGGTATTTATGGGGGCATCCCCCCCCATGCCCATGCCTAGATCCGCCCCTGCTGAGTAATGTTTTAAGGACCTTTCAATGTCATATTTTTTTTGGGTGTAACGAGTGATATAAAATAATATTACAGTAATCTAATTACTTTTCTCTGTAAAAGTAATACAACCAGATTACGAAACAGTAGTAATAATATCAGCTTTGCCTCGTGTATCTCTCAAATACATCTGTAACAGCCAATGGAGAGACTTCAGCTTTGCCTCATTTATGGATCCTAGTATTCATCTCAGGAGCCATAGGTGATCAATGGGCATACACGTAGGTGATCTTTAGGTGATCGTTAGGTGATCTTAAAATGAGAAATAAATGTGGTTGCTCAAGAGACGCTTCTGAACAGGCTGCAACCTATTACTTATTTTAATAGGGGTCCTTTAAAAATCATATTTACCATTAGTGTGTATGTCCTACATTTCAATACAGCAATGCATCGACATGCATGCTGTTCAACAAAGTGTAGCTTTGTCCAGCTCCACACTAGCTCTGAGGTATTTCCACATTTTTGTCGTGTAGTAGTAGTGGTAGTGGTTCCAGGGTTAGGCTCGCATTTCCCACGCATCACGTTACTCCGGTCACAACACACAAAGAACCACTATGAAAACACACACCCGACTGAATGACTGTGAGTGCGCGTGTATGTGTGTGTGAGTGTGCCAGTGCACATGCATGCTTTCTGCTTTTTGCACTGTTGTACGGGCAGCAGTTGGAACGCCGGCCCCTGATTGGCTTACGATCGTTCTGCGATTTCTCATACTCTCCTGCCTATAGGCCGGAAAGGTGGGACTGAGGGACCGTGGAGAAATGCGTGATTGAATCCATGTCTATGTTAATGGCAGGCTAGAGTAGTGGGTCAGTGGTTTTAACCACTGGACCGTGGTAGAAAATAATAAGCATAATATTCATTTCATGAGTACCAAAACAGAATAAAATAACACAATATAAAAAAATAGTGGTGGATCAATGGTACTGTTGGTATTGTGGGTCAGTGGTATAGTGTAGTGGGTCAGTTGGTTTAGTGTAGTGGTCAGTGGCAGAGTGTAGTCATGGGCAATGATACAGTGTACATGGTCAACGGTAAAAATGTAACGGTGGTATAGTGTACTGGGTGAATGATATAGTGTAGTGGGACGGTGATAATGTGTAGCTGTTCGGTGGTTTAGTGTAGTAGGTCAGTGGCATAGTGTAGTGGGTCAGTGGTATAGTGTAGCTGTTCGGTGGTATGGAGTAGTAGGTCAGTGGTATAGTGTAGTGAGTCAGTGGTAGGGTGGAATGGGTCAGTGGTATAGTGTAGTATGTTAGCAGTATAGAGTAGTGGGTCAGTAGTATAGTGTAGTGGGTCAGTGGTATAGAGTAGTAGGTCAGTGGTATAGTGTAGTGGGTCAGCGTATAGTGTAGTGGGTCAGTGGTATAGTGTAGTGGGCCAGTGGTATAGTGTAGTGGGTCAGTGGTATAGTTTTGTGGGTCAGTGGTATAGTGTAGTGGGTCAGTGTATAGTTTAGTGGGTCAGTGGTATAGTGTAGTGGGTCAGTGGTTATAGTTTAGTGGGTCAGTGGTATAGTGTAGTGGGTCAGTGGTATAGTGTAGCTGTTCGAGGATATAGTGTAGTAGGTCAGTGGTATTGTCTAGTGGGTCAGTGATATAGTGTAGCTGTTTGGTGATATAGTGTGGTGGGTCAGTAGTACAGTGTAGTGGGTCAGTGGTATAATAACTTACATAAGGGTGTCCGGTGGGGCCTTCAAAGCGGCTGTGCGTGGTGTACAGTGGGACATCGTTGCCCACTCCGGCCACAGGGCCCAGACGGTTGTATGGATTGAAACCTCTCAAGCAGCACCACAGCAACTACACCAACAGTACAAAAAATAAACATGTATTACAAAACTATTACTAAATGTCCATAGGCACATGGCAGCGCTGAATGATGAAAATAGCCAAACAACAAGCTTCTGTGAGCTTGTCAATTTTTCAGGATTTAAAAGACATTTTTTTTTTTAGAATTGGGTCCTTAGCTACTAAATGACTTAAACCAGGGGTTTTCAACCGGTGTTTCGGGGACCACCAGTGGTCCTTGAGAGGATTCCAGGTGGTCCCCCAGCTAAGGTGGTTAACCAGATGTAACTCTTGAGAGTGTAAAAAAAGAGTTAAAATATTCATCATGTTACACTCTCAGTGCCAGCACTTTTCCATATTTTTTGAGGTATCTAGTGCCAGCGATTTTCATCTAAAAGTCACATTTCATATTTCGGTCCATGTTTCCCGTCGGACAAGTTAGTTGGCGACACACTTCCGGTTCCGGGTTGGTCCGTCTCTTGTTTTGGTCCGTTCTGAATGGATGATGCGATCGCTGCTCGCTGCCGTTATCATTGGGATCGCATCAAACCGACTACGATGAGCAACATAGCATGACGTAGATCAACCTAAATGGTATCGGTCATAACTATTATTTGATAATGATAAGTGTGACGTAGCTCTACTGCAAAGGCACAAAAACTGTTTAGCCCAAGTCTACACAACTAGAAGATGAATAGTCATTTTGATCTGTATGTTTTGCCTGTTTACAGAATTTGGGGGTCTTTTTATCATGTCCACACAACATCTCTAAGGTAATTAATGACATATTAAAATGTTGAAAATGGGTGGAGTTCCCCTTTATGTGTGTGTGTGTGTGTGTGTGTGTGTGTGTGTGTGTGTGTGTGTGTGTGTGTGTGTTGTGTGTGTGTGTGTGTGTCCTACTTCAGAGCTATCAGCAGCAGGAACAGAATCAGCAGTATGACGGGGCCAACACCAACAGGGCTATGCCCACCCCGGTACACCCCCGGCCACCGGGGGCGCTGTCGTTGTAGGGGGGCGCCGGTGGGCTTTGTCGGCGTTGCTGCGATAAACAATTAAGGGTCGACAGAACATTTCCAGGTTGTTATTATAGTCTAGAGTTCACAAAAACACTAAAGCCATGCGAGGCGTGAGGTTACCTGGTAACCTGGGTAAGTCAGTGTGAGTTACTTGAATTACAATTTGTAATCAGATTAATCAACATGAATTAATGTCATTAACCGGTTAATTTCAACAGCCTTAATTCATCTATTTATGACAGTGTACCTGTGTTAGTGAGTCACAAGAAGGTAACAGGTAACCTGGGACCTCTCATGGCTTGTCACTTTTCTGAAGTTAACTTTCTCTTTATTTGTTATTCTTTGTTTCAATTACACCCCCCGAAAAACTCAAACTTCGGACATTCAGTCAATTTTCTTTGTTCTGGAGTATTTGTTTGTTTGATTCAGTTATCCTTTAACATATTACTGTAAAATGAACTGGCACTATATATTCTACAAAGCGTTACCCATGTAAAAATAAAATATTCAAATATTTGTGTACATGCCTCATATAGCCTCTATGAGGCGTGTACACCTGCTATTTTTTTTTCCTTCAATAAAACGTAAAACACCTATACAGGGAAGGTTAAGGTAGTTTCTGTATCTCACATACGTTAATAAAAGAAAGAAAAGAAAAGAAAATGCAATTTAAAAAGATAAAAAAGCTCATACTTGTTGCAACAACTGTCGATGCATTCACACGATGTAGGAAACCAGAACTGCTGTTTCTCACAGCCTCCTCTAAAGTGCTAGCCACATCGTTGGTTGCTGGCGCGTCTTTGTGAAATAGCAGGGTGGAATTTACCACAATTGAACCTGGGCTGTGAAAAATAATTATTAAAAATATTGTTAGATTGCAATATTTTTGTGGATTTTCTTTTTCATGAATATTGCTACAGTATTTGATTGAAAAATGTTCACAGCTTACCTGAAGCCGTTGATCACAGTTCGCTCAAAGGTAGAAGGAAATTTACGTTTGTACACATTGTCCAGCTGATAAAAAGAACACATAAATTTCACGCGCGCACACACACCACACCACACACACACACACACACAAACATAAACACACACAAACACACGCCCATGCGTGTGCATATTAGTGTTATTCACCATTGAAAATAAAAGTAGAATTGATTCTCTGTGAAGTGCTTGAGTGATATTTGACAGGTCATACAGTGTCACGGCCTTACCGCTGTGACGGCTTCTGACGCTAATTCTTTGAATGCCGCTGAATTTGGATTCTCAAGTTCTGTTGTGAAGGTTTCGTTGAGTTTGAATTCCAAGTAAATTCTTGCCGCTGACGCTAGAACAGAAAAGGTAGGGCAAAATTAGTTGCTGTAAGTCGTTGAGGACTTTGGAGCTTCCAATGAAAACAGGCAAAACGGTGGAAACAGTCATGACGTCTGCAGGCAAATCCCCCCCCCCCCCCCCCCCCCCCCCCCCCCCCCCCCCCCCCCCCCCCCCCCCCCCCCCCCCCCCCCCCCCCCCCCCCCCCCCCTCCCCCCCCCCCCCCCCCCCGATTCGCTCCGCCGGACTTCTACTCCACTGACCACTGTAACACCCTGATGTCATTTTTCAATTCAAAAATAACCGCCATTCGTCACCAACAACTGACCCCTCTCATGTCTAGCAAACCACCTCCATTTGTTCCCGACACCCCTCTCTGTACCTCTCTCTGCTTCAAACTCCGCTGCTGATCTTTCTAAGCTCATCGAGTCATCCAAGCCATCCAACTGCCAACACGACCCCCTGCCTTCCTCCCTGGTCTTAACCCCTCCCCCCTCTCTGCCCACGACATTCAGGGGCAGATTCTCAGGAGAGGCTTTTGAATGCATTGGATTGAATGGGTGCGAATGGGACAAAAAAATGTCGCAATTCTATCCCAAATAAGAGTCAGCAACGGGATCTTTATCAGACGATGCGCTCGGACTAATAGTTGGATTAAAGAATGAAATCTACATTTCGCCGTTCTCTGCGCCTTCGTCGTGACTGGCGGACGGGGACAGAGCGCGATGCGCGAGTTAATAACAGCCATTGGGTGCAATTCTCAATCGCCTTGGTGTAGCCAGGTATGGTGTAAGTATGGCAGCAAATCAGGTGTGGGTCCGTGCTCATTGGCTGCATGGCAGCAAATCAGGTCTGCGGCCTTGGGCTAGGCCAAAAGCCTATACCACCAGGCCTGGGCCTGGGCCTACCAAATAATTATTCATAATAATTAAAACCAGTCATCAAGAGCTTCAACTCATGATGAACAAAGCCGGGGAGTATAGTAACATTTTTAATTGGGGGGTCAGGTGATTTCTGAACCTTTTGAATTGCAGATTTTAATTATTCTGCGTAATTATTTGGTAAGCCATGCCCAGGCCTGGTGGTATAGGCTTTCGGCCTACTACAGAGGCCCCAGAGCTGATTTGCTGCCATGCAGCCAATGAGGAGACTTACACCATACCTGCTACACCTCAGCGATTGAGAATTGCACCCATTATCCACTCCTCTCTCACCTCTGGTTCTGTCCCCCTCAGCTCTCAAATCTGCTGCCTTTTCCCCTGCTACTCAAAAAGCCTGGTTTTAGACCCCAACAATTTCAGTAACCTCCGTCCCATCTCCAAATGTGAGAGTGTGAGTCGAATGTGAGTCGTTCAGGATTCCTTAGAATAACTCATTAATAATTGAGTTGGTTTACCAGGTAACGGCGTCACAGAAACGTGTGGTGATGTAACAGCTGGCGGTGAAGTTGCATTGGTTGGTGACGGCGTCACAGTGACGTGCGGTGGTGATGTATTAACGGGTGAGGACGTTCCATTGGCTGCTGGGGAGTTGACACGCGGTGAAGTTGTGTTTACTGGCATCAAAGTAGAATGACTAAACACAATTGAAGTGGATAATGGAGACGGCGCATTACCTGGTGAAGCTGTGCTGACTGACAACACAGTGGTCATCGTAGCAGTCGTGGGGGCAGCTGTTGTAGAAGCCGGACCTTATTGTAAAACGTAATATTGAGATGTTGTAAATGAATGGAACATCCCGGAACAGCAGTTAATGCAATAATGTAGGTAATTCCTGCTATGCTATTAGAAAAAAAAAGCTCATACTTGTTGCAACAACTGTGGATGCATTCACGCGATGCAGGAAACCAGAACTGCTGTTTCTCACAGCCTCCTCTAAAGTGCTAGCCACAACATTGGTTGTTGGAGCGCTGCTGTTAAATAGCAGGGTGGCATTTACCACAATTGAACCTCGGCTGTGAAAAAGATGAATATTGTTATACAGTGTATTTCACTACTGTTATGGGTATTTGCCAATGTTTCTATGGTATTTGGTCCAGAGCATACCTGAAGCCGTTGATCACAGTTTGATTGAAGGTAGAAGGAAATTGTGTTCTGTAGACCTTGTCCAGCTGATGAAAAGAACACACGGGTGCACGTACACACATGCACACGTACGCATATTAGTCTTGTTCACCCATTCGAAATAAAAAAGTAGAATTGATTCTCTGTGGAATCCATGGGGGATTTGACAGGTCATACAGTGTCATGGTCTTACCGCTGTGACAGCTTCTGATGATAAGTTGTGGAATTCTTGTGAATTCGGATTCGCGAGCTCGGATGTGAAGTTCTCTTCAAGTTTGAATTCCAAATCGATTGTTGCCACTGATGCTGGAGCACAAAAGATAGGAGAAATGGAGTTGGTGATGTTGTTAGCCTTTAATGCCTTTTTTTAAAGACCTGTTTGCGTGTTTTAGCAATGGTTTTGCCTGGAAGGCTCCATGGAAACACTTGCTCTTTAACAAAGCTGAAATGCGAGAGCGTTACTAAACAAAATTGAAATGGCTAACAATGGCATGCATTACCTGGTGAAATTGTATTAAGTGAAGTTGTGCTGATGGACGATGCCGTGGTCATCGAAGCAGTCGTGGGTGCAGCTGTTGTCGAAGCCGGACCTTATTGTAATATTAATGTAATGTAAATTAATGGAATATCCTAGAAGAGCAGTTAAAGCAATAATGTAGGTAATTCCTGCAATGCTATAAGAAAAAATCTCATACTTGTTGCAACAACTGTCGATGCATTCACGCGATGCAGGAAACCAGAACTGCTGTTTGTCACAGCCTCCTCTAAAGTGTTCTCCACATCATTGGTTGTTGGAGCGCTGCTGTTAAACAGCAGGGTGGCATTTACCACAATTGAACCTGGGCTGTGAAAAAGATGAATATTGTTATACAGTGTATTTCACTACTGTTATGGATATTTGCCAATGTTTCTATGGAATTTGGTCCAAAAACGCCCAGAGCATACCTGAAGCCGTTGATCACAGTTCGATTGAAGGTAGAAGGAAATTGTGTTCTGTAGACCTTGTCCAGCTGATAAAAAGAACACACACGCACACGCACACACACACACACACACACACACACACACACACACACACACACACACACACACACACACACGCACACGTAGGCATATTAGTCTTGTTCACCCATTCAAAATTAAAAAACAAAGTAGAATTGATTCTCACTGGAGTCCAGGAAGGATTTGACATGTCATACTGTCCTGGTCTTACCGCTGTGGCAGCTTCTGATGATAAGTTGTGGAATGCTACTGAATTTGCATCCGTGAGATCTGATGTGAAGTTTTCTTCAAGTTTGAATTCCAAATCGATTGTTGACGCTGATACTGGAGCACAACACAAAACATAGGAGGAAAAAGAGTTGGCGATGTTTCAACTTAAAAAAAAGTTGGTAGCCTTTAAGGCCTGTTTGCGTGTTTTAGCAATGGTTGTGCCTGGAAGGCTCAATGGAAACACATAGGGCTCTATTTTTGGTACATGCTAAACCCCTTATTCCAAACCCCTTATCCGTTTTTTTTACTATTTTTAAAAACTTTTGGGAATAGTTCAATGTGCCAATCTAGTAACACGTTGTGAGCATGTAGACTGGCCATATTGATTTTTTTTTATTATTATTTTTTAAGTAGTTTAAAAAGGCAAAGAAGTTAAGGGATAAGGGGGTTTAGCGTGTGATGGAAATCTAGGCCTTACCCTTTAACAAAGCTGAAATGCGAGAAGGTTACTAAACAAAATTGAAATGGCTAACAATGGCATTGCATTACCTGGTGAAATTGTATTAAGTGAAGCTGTGCTGATGGACGATGCAGTGGTCACCGAAGCAGTCGTGGGGGCAGCTGTTGTAGAAGCCGGACCTTAATGTAATATTAATGTAATGTAAATTAATGGAATATCCAAGAAGAGCAGTTAAAGCAATAATGTAGGTAATTCCTGTATGCTATAAGAAAAAATCTCATACTTGTTGCAACAACTGTCGACGCATTCACGCGATGCAGGAAACCAGAACTGCTGTTTGTCACAGCCTCCTCTAAAGTGTTCTCCACATCATTGGTTGTTGGAGCGCTGCTGTTAAACAGCAGGGTGGCATTTACCACAATTGAACCTCGGCTGTGAAAAAGATGAATATTGTTATACAGTGTGTTTCACTACTGTTATGGATATTTGCCAATGTTTCTATGGTATTTGGTCCAAAAACGCCCAAAGCATACCTGAAGCCGTTGATCACAGTTTGATTGAAGGTAGAAGGAAATTGTGTTCTGTAGACGTTGTCCAGCTGATAAAAAGAACACACACACACACACACACACACACACACACACACACACACAACACACACACACACACACACACACCACACGCACACACAGTCTAGTCTTATTCACTCATTAGAAAAACAAAGTAGAATTGATTCTCTGTGGAGTCCATGAAGGATTTGACAGTTCATAGTGTCATGGTCTTACCGCTGTGGCAGCTTCTGATGATAAGTTGTGGAATGCTACTGAATTTGCATCCGTGAGATCTGATGTGAAGTTCTCTTCAAGTTTGAATTCCAAATCGATTGTTGACGCGGATGCTGGAACACAAAACATAGGAGACAATGAGTTGGTGATGTTCCTACTTAAAAAAAAAAAAAAAGTTCTTAGCCGTTAATGCCTTTTTTTTTTTTTTTTTTTTTTTTTAAGCCTGTTTGCGTGTTTTAGCAATGGTTTTGCCTGGAAGGCTCTATGTGGAAACATTTAGGGCTAAACCCCCCCCTTATCGCTTTTTTACTATTTTTAAAAACCTTTGGGAATAGTTCAATGTGCCAATCTATTGACACGTTGTGAGCATGTAGACTGGCCATTTGAACTCTTGAAAAATGTTTTTTTAACAATAGTTTAAAAAGGCAAAGAAGTTAAGGGAAAGGGGTTTAGCGGTGACGGAAATGTAGCCCTTACCCTTTAACAAAGCTGAAATGCGAGAACGTTGCTAAACAAAATTGAAATGGCTAACAATGGCATTGCATTACCTGGTGAAATTGTATTAAGTGAAGTTGTGCTGATGGACGATGCAGTGGTCATCGAAGCAGTCGTGGGGGCAGCTGTTGTAGAAGCTGGACCTTATTGTAATATTGAGATATTGTGAATGACTGGAAACAGCATTTGAAGCACCAGTGATGTGGCTAATTCCTACATGCCATGAACTTGAAAGATTTCCTTTTTAAAGCTCATACTTGTTGCAACGACCGTCGACACATTCACGGGTAGCGAGAAGCCGGAACTGCTGTTTGACACCGCCTCCTTTAATGCGCTAGCCACAGCAGTGGTTGTTGGCGCGATGCTGTTAAACAGCATGGTGGCATTTACCACAATTGAACCTGGGCTGTGAAAAGGACGAATATTGTTATATTTCATTATTGTCATGGATTTTTGTCGTGAATACTTCTACGGTATTTGGTCCAAAACATGCCAGAGCATACATACCTGAAGCCGTTGATCACAGTTCGATTAAAGTTAGGGAATTGTTTCCTGTACACATCGTCCAGCTGATGAAAAAAAAAAAAACATATTAGCATACAGTATATTCACCCATCAGAATCTAAATGAAATGAGAATTGATTCTCTGCGGAGTCCTTGAGGGATATTTGGCAGGTGTCATGGGCTTACCGCTGTGGCAACTTCTGATGACAAGTTTAGGAATGCTGGTGAATTTGGATTTGCAAGATCTTCTGTGAAGTTTTGTTCAAGTTTGAATTCCAAATCGATTTTTGGCACCGACACTGGAACACAAAAGATAGGACATTGTTTCTTTAATTTGATGAGTATTGAGTCATGGTTGCAGACACATGTGGTATAGTTGTGGTATAGCTGTGGTATACATCGAGGGACAACAGTGCATAGTTTAACTAAAACTAACTAAAGACTTTGTCAAACAATGTGTGTGAAATAGCAGATCTACATGCTGTTTTCACTATTTTCAGCTGAGCTTTTTTGAATTTCCCGAAGACAAACTAAATAACCAGAGAGAATACATAAATGCAACACAGACTAAGCCAAAATTGAAACCATGACGTCACAAACGAATGGTCATTTCAAATTGCAAAATGAGAAAATTCCAAAATGATACAAACCTGGGGCGGCACTGGAGGTCACATTCGTATTGGGAGTTGAGGGAGCAATCGTGCTATTGGCTGTGGGAGTCGAGGGAGCAGCCGTGCTATTGGCTGAGGGAGCGACGGTGCTATTAGCTGAGGGAGCGACAGTGCTATTAGCTGAGGGAGCGACGGTGCTATTAGCTGAGGGAGCGACGGTGCTATTAGCTGAGGGAGCGACAGTGCTATTAGCTGAGGGAGCGACGGTGCTATTAGCTGAGGGAGCGACGGTGCTATTAGCTGAGGGAGCAACAGTGCTATTAGCTGAGGAAGCGACAGTGCTATTAGCTGAGGGAGCGACAGTGCTATTAGCTGAGGGAGCAACAGTGCTATTAGCTGAGGGAGCGACAGTGCTATTAACTGAGGGAGTTGCAGTGCTATTAGCTGAGGGAGTCGCAGTGCTATTGGCTGAGGGAGTCGCGGTGCTATTGGCTGAGGGAGCAGCAGTGCTATTGGCTGAGGGAGCGGCGGTGCTATTGGCTGAAGGAGACGTAGAGCCATTAGCCGCACTGCCATTGGCTGTGGGTGTAGAGGGATGGGTCAAGGAAGAAATGCTCGCATGGTCTCCGGGAGAGGTGGTTGTCTGCGTCACTGCATCACTGTGGGAAGACATTGTTCCTTTGTGAGTGTAATTCAAAATATTCAAAATGGGCCCACTAAGCCCCGTCAGCACCAGGAAGAATTAGTGACATCTTGATTGTGGCTAGATCAAGAAAATCAAGACGAGTCAAATCTGGCCCCAGAATATCACCTGATTCATCCACAACTCCTGTCCACTATAGAGTCCACCATACCATTTTCAGTTACAGGACTTTTATTAGTCAAGTAAAGCATCAATAATAACATCAGTTGATGTTGAAGTTGCAACAGACACGCATAAAGCATGCATAAAGCTAAAGGTCTGACTCAGAGAGTTTTCTGTTTTCACTGATGAAATGCTGTTGGTTTAGTGGTGACACAGCTGTAGTTAGTTAGTAGCAGTATAGTAGTGTTTCAAACACTTTTAAATATAAGTATTTGAAACACACATGTTTTGCATGCCATCATGTTTGGTGGGGGCAGACTGGGCATTTAGGGGGGGCATTGCCCCCCCATGCCCATGCCTAGATCCCGCCCCTGGCCTGGACTGAGGTCAGACTAACTTAAATCAATCCTACCATAGCTAGTCATATCTGGCTTAGAGTAAGGTTTAATATTTCAACTTGTGAAGACGTCCTGCAGGCGATGATCCTCGTCGTGGAAAGGACGTAGAGATGCATCCCCTTAAAAACAAAACTATAGACTGAACTGACACCAAACAACACACGCTAATGAAACATCTATGACATACTAACCTTGAAGCAGGCAGGGCTTTGTAGGCCGTCTGCAGGCTCTGGGAGGATGGTCTAACCAACGCAAAGAAGAAATACCACACACACATTAAAGCAAAGCAGTTAAAATGCCTTTTTTTGAAGTGACTAGCTCATAATAGAACTTCAACTTCTTTGCTGCCCCCAGTGGTGTCTGAGGGTACTACCATAGTATATGCCAGTCATTGACTTAGCAACAGGAACAACATTACAACCCATTAAAGCAATTAATGAACCAGGCAAATGTTAAGAATAACAAAAATAATAATTTGTGTGGAATCGTTTACGTACTTATTTTTAATGTAAGTTTTTCATTACTGTTTAAGTTAGCGGGTCATTTTCTAACATCGACAGCAGTACAAACATCATAGACTATAAGCTGTCCTGTACGCATGCCACATGCATACTGTATAGGTGAAAAGAGCATCACCTATTACCAGTGTTGGGACATGTGCACTACGTAACTTAATATATTACATAATATATTACCAAAATGCAGTAACTTGTAATATGAATATATTACATGACAAAAAAATCTAATGTATTATAGTTTTCTTTCTGCATTACTGCATTACTTTCAATATTACTTTCTGTCAATCTGTCTCATTGCAAGTGTTCTTGTGAAATTATCTTGACAACTGCAGATAAATAATTACTTGTTTTCTATAATTGTCATGAAATTATTTACTGGAAATACATTTAACTCCTGTGTTAACTGTCCCTAGCTGAGTAGGATGAGGTAGGTCTACGCCAGGACTGTTTTCAGGAGTGACATTTTTGAGGTTGATTTCATATGGATTTGGCCACATAGCCAAGTGTGCTTGCTTAGTGTATTGTAGGTATGCCACTGGCATACACATTATTTCATTAATAGTGATACTAAATATTTAATTATATATTTTGTAAAAAGGTTTTTTTTTAGTAATATGTAATAGTAATATTAATATATTACACTTGCTCAGACAGTAATATTGTAATATAATATATTGCTTTAAATTAAGGTAAGAATTAATAAGTAATATATTAACAAGGTAAAGTAATATTCCCAACACCTGCCTACATCTCTGGGTGTTACTGTAGCAGAAACCGCTTTGGCTAATGGAGTAACCTTATTCGTTACAAAAACAATGTTGTTACAAGTTATTTTTAAGACCTCTTCCTATGTTTTATGACCTACCTATGTTTTCAGCGCAAAAACGTGTCCATTGGATATGAATGACCTCAGTCAACAGAGATGTGAAAGGCTGCAAGCAACATCGCAGCACAGTGTTACATAGAAATCACTGACCCATATGCAGGATTCAATCAGTCACCGCATTTGGTGTGACACACAGGTTCTTGTGTGCATTATTTAGGACTCACACCATCCTTGAGTGAAGCTGTGGAAGTGTTGACACTATTTTTGGATTTTTTAGAGTGTCATTGTAAAGCAGTAAGCCCAGCACATCTCTGCAAGCTCAGTCGGTACTGAGTTTACATTCTTCTGTGTTTCTTACCATAAGCAATCTATAAGCTCAGGTCGGAGTTAGCTTCCAGGTGTGTGTAAATACTCACCGTTTAAATAATCTAAGCTCAGGTCTAGCTCTCCAGATGAGTTTTGGACACTTTTAGTCAACATGTTGTGAACGTCTTCCTCAGTAATGCCGGGGAGACCAAAGCGCAACGTTGAATGTGCAATGACTGAGCCGTTACTGTGAAACAGAGAATACAATGACAGATGACATTGGAAGACTTACTATTGCAGTGCTGTACAGTACTGCATATTATGAACTTGTATGTGTAATGTCAAAGCATATAGCATTCAAAAGCGTAACTAATTTGTTTTTGCTCATGTATTGTAATCTCACCTGAACGTCATGTCAGCTACCCCTCTGTATTGGACACCACTTCCATAGATGTCATAGAACTGCACATGAAATGACACAGCGTTAAAACATTCAACGTTAACCCCGGTGGGACTGTTCTGAGACAAACATTCAGAGATGATAACAATTCCGGAGTTTACTCTATGATAAATAAAGAGGATACTGCGTGGAGGCGTGGCGCAGGCTGGTGCCGGAGGTTTGCACATACTCAGTGTAAATGTACACAGGAACTGCTATGGTGGCGCTACTGAGGAGTTACTGAGCCTGAACTGAAATAATAAAAAATAATATAAAAAGAGAATACTATAATGCTTCCGTCTTTAGCTTAAATATTATGTCAATTTAACTACTGTGTGGAGGAAAAAAGCTGTTTATAACAGACTGAAAGACAAGGGCAAGTAGCCTACACTTACTGAATGGAAATGTTTTGTAAATTGTTCCTTTGTAGATCTTCTCTGTTCGTGATGCTTGCTTTAATTACAGTCAGTACATGTGTCAACTTTTATTTTTGTGAAATGACAAAGAAACATGGATACTGTTCAAACAGTGGACGGATTATATAAAAAGTTTGGATATAGAATTGTGATGCTGTTTAATTCACAACTACTCATTATTTACTTCACAAGTTATGGCGTTTCTATCTAGCGCCTCTGCTGGAACATTCCACCATAGCAGTTCCTGTTTACACTGAGCATGGGCAAACCTCCGGCACCAGCCTGCGCCACGCCCCTGTGCACTATCCTCTTTATTCATCATAGAGTTTACCTGCCTGACGCTCAGTCTGAATTATCATTTCGTTTCACTTCATTATTCAGTCTGAAAAGCCCTCCCCATGACCAGTAGATTATGGGTTGCACGTTGTCAAAGCAACGGTCTTCAGTGATTGGTTCATACCAACCAATCAGAATATTGGGAAAGCAGACGGCGTTGTTGTCATTCATGCGGCTAATATAGTCCGGTTGCAAACCAAGCAAACACACCCGACGTTACTAGCATGTGAACAAAAGCAGTAAACTCTGTTGGATGATGTTTAAGTGTTTATAAAACTTCTTTAACCCTTTCTGTTACACTTAAGCTATTGAAAAATATCAGAGCTACAAGCTCACAGCTTGTAGTGAGCTTGTAGCTCTGATATTTTTCAAATATTTTGAACTAAAAGCTTTGCTTCTGGTGGATACCTACAACAACATGTTTTTAGATGGGGGTCTGCAGACAAATATAGATAATTCTGGTGGTCCTTGGCATGAAATATGTTAAGCATCACTGACACAGGAACATAGATTTTTCAGAGAAACTAGAATCTGTCAGAATCTAGCATCAGAAACTAGAAACTAGTCAGAAACTAGAATCTAGTGTCAGTAACTACAATCAGGTGTCAAATAGAATATATTCTTAGATTTGCGCATCATCTTCACAATTAAAAAAAAAATCAAGCTCATATTGCGCCACTCGGTGGCGCGATGAGCTTGTAGGTCTGATATTTTTCAATAGCTAAAGTGTAACATAAAGAGTTGAACACCAAAATGCATTCAGTACACAAAGGGTATAAGCTTTGTTAAAGAAACTTAAGCTTCGTTAAAGAAACTATTTACAATAGGTTGGTTTAATAGCCAGGTTGATACGGTCACATTTCACTGTCGTATGTGTGTGTGTGTGTGTGTGGGGGGGGGGGGGGGGGGAGGGGGGCATGTTTGTTGTTTGACACTGTTGTACTGTTTGGCACTGTAGTCGGAGCTCAACTAATACTGACAGACCCCACAGGCCGCGTCACCAGAACTGAATCGCCAGGGAAACTAATGTTACGTGCGTATTAAAGGCTGGGCCAGGCAAGGAGCTTATCCTTCCAAGGCCCGGACTTATTTCTACTTGGGGGGGGGGACTGTTTTCAACCTTACTACTAGGTTGTACTACCATGATGTATTTAAAAAAGCAAAAACATGTACATGTAATAGACATTCTAATAATCACAAAAATATATTTATTGTAGTCATTTTACATACTTTTATTAGGGTTAAAGGCTAAAGGTCAAAGGTTAAATATCATCAAAAATTAAAAATCATCAAAAGTCCAACGATTAATTGAAGAGGCTAATTGCAGCCTCTGTGGGGGGTATTGTTTTGCAAATACCAATTTCAATGAAATTCGAAACAATCAACCTCAGCCATGATATTTATGTGAAAAATAACAAACAAAAAATGATAACATTTTTAAAATAATTAAAGGGTTAATCTTTCTAAAAAGCAACACTGGAACTACTAGGGTTATGGGAGTTAGCAGGAGTTTCCTGTAATATACTTGACTGTATTTCCTGCTTTTTGCGCAGTGATGTATCAAATTTATGTACAACTAGTTCTTTAAGCATTAATCACTTGACCTGCTGCCTATGAAACATTACAGGGCGTGCGCTGGCTTTATCAATGACGTCCGAATGCTTGGGTGTGATTAGGTCAATAGTCTGGAGTCAGTGTATTGTGTATCAAGGCCAAGTTTGTTTTTGTTAGTCATCGTGGTCAGTACATCAAACAAAGGAAAAGTAGGCCACAACAGAAGGATATACAGTGGTTAATTCTACCAGTCTATAGTCACTGCGAAACCAACTGTAGATTTTTCAGTTCTCAGCATGAAAAGGAGATCCTCTCTCATGGTTGTATGAAAGAACAGTGAAGCACTATTTCACACATATTGAATTAAGCAATATTATGGCCTATACCATGGCCTATGGCCTACTGTATGGCACTCTACTGAGTGCAGTTCTAGTATAAAATTGTAAATATCAAAATGCTATCGGCACATGCCCAAAACCTAAATGATCAAATTCAGTGACCATGCTACCATGCATGAACGTAAAAAGTGCCTTGGATAAAAGGAGATATAAACATAAATGCACTGTTTTTGCTTTGAGTTGAGTTGGTGCTTGGCACGTACCATGCGGTCCACGCGGTTCCTCAACTGGGCGTAGCGGTCGGAGGTGTGATCTGCCAGGGAGCGGCTGTACCGGAGGTTGGCGATCCTGATGCTCAGGACGAACCTCGCCTCTGAGCCAGTCGCCTCCTCGCCCGATGCCTCGGTCTGCACCGTGTCACTCCTGTTGTCACGGAGCTTTACCGTGGCTGGTGGTGGTGCTGCCGTCGTCCGGGGCTCTGGGAACACCGTGGTCACGTAAAGCAGCACTGCGTCCCATCGGTGGAGGTGATGCACAAGGACAAAAGTACAGTAAACATCAGGGACGCATGCACACACTGTCTGTAAAACAACTGCCCCTTTCCAGACCACGAATGCAGGCAGAACGTGGTGAAACCTCTTTAATACGGTAACACTTTACTTGATGTTCCCCTTTATAGTGCATTATAGGCTCATTTATAATGCATTATGAGACTTGTTATTAATGTCCATAGCCATGTATAACTCCTCATAATTGCATTCATAACATATTATATTATATATTAGGCTATATATAGTGTTAATAATCAAGTATTAAGCACAAGTAGAAATAATGGACTTTGTCATAATGCATTACAACCAATGTGTTTTTTAAAGGAAATAAGGTCTTATAAACGTCGATAACATGCTAAAAAAGGCCAACAATACATCATATCATTATCATACATGTTGAAAGAAATGCTTGAATTCTATGTCAACATTTTCAGAAGAATTTCGCTTTTTTTCCCCTGAATTATCCTGAACTTGAACGCAGTATTTTTGCATAGAATGTTTTTTTTTTTTTGTTTGTTTGTTTTTTTAGGGGCTTGTGACACCAAAAATACCTGCAGCTCTCGATGCGTTGCCATGTGGCCCATTGAGCACTTATAGATTAGCTTCGGTATATTCCCTATTTTTGCCCTCTTGCAATATTTCTGTCACCTGCAACTATAAACATTAAGGTGACATTCAACCAACTTATCGGAAAGTGTATTCACGATACAAGAACTACAGGTATATGCCAGTCACAATGGCTATCAAATTTAAGACTTGTTTTAATTAAAAATTTACCTTGTATACCTTTAAAGGAGAATCCCGCACCAAAAGTTTTTTTTTTTTTTTTTTAATCTTTATTTCCAGTTATTATTATTTTTATGTGGTCCAGGTGTTATTTTGTGAAAACACTCGCATTTTTGTGTTATATATTGTCTCTCTACCATGTTAGTAGTGTATTAACACTCACACTTTCAATGTCACTTTTGGTTCAGCAGTGGTTTAGCCATAAACCATGTGTCACGCCCCCACCTTTTCAACAGCTAAATCACGGCTGAACCAAAAGGGAAAGTGAAAGTGTGAGGGTTAACACACTACTGACTTAGTGGATAGACAATATATAGCAACAAAATGCATTTTGGCTATGTTATAGCAATTCCTAATGTGATCCAGGGATGTACACACCCTCCTCCAACCTAGGGAGGCATCAGACTGGCTCATGCTTCCTTCAACGAATGAGGAGTTCAAGCTGCCTTCTTTTCACCTGACAGTTTCCTTGGTTGGACAAAGCGTGTGGAACACATTACTCCAACTAGTAAAACTTAGAGCTCAGGATTTCTGCATGGCTTTGTGAGGGTATATTTACCCTATAGGGGACACAGGGAGAACATGTGAGGGTATCTACCCTATAGGGGACACAGGGAGAACATGTGAGGGTATCTACCCTAGGGGACACAGGGAGAACATGTGAGGGTATCTACCCTAGGGGACACGGGGAGAACATGCAAACTCCACACAGAAAGGTCCTTTCGCCAATCCCGCCTTGGGTATAGGCACTGATGACACGGAGGAGCAGACACGCCACCAGCACCCACTAGCGGGAATCGTAGTAGTAGTTGAATTTTAAATATTATACAACATGGTACAAACAGGAGAGGAAATACAACTGAAAAAAAGACCAAACGATGACCTAAAATACACATAAAATGCAGTCAAATGGATGGAATTAAAACTTATATTAAAATGATGTATGCCATCAGTGGCAACTGCGGTGGGCAAAGTCACATGAGGCCGTTTCTAAAATGCCTTCTGAATCAGAAGTTCTCACACTTTTGAGGTTTAAAAAAGTAGAAGATCAAAACAAATATCAGTACAGGTTTTCTAGACAGTCTTCCAATATGTACAGTGAGTGAAAATAAAAAGTGAATATTAAATGTTACATTTCATTATGTTTCACCATTACTTTTTTAGACCTCCATTTCTAGGATACACATAAAGAGGGGAACATTTTTTTCACATCCACTTCATCTGTAAGGTACATTAATGACATCCATGTTACGTGTTTTCCTCCTTTACTGATAGTTACAGTGAAGACTGACGGAAAGGGGGAAAGGGGGAGTTAGAAAAATGGGAGAGATGTCAATAAGGTCATCATGAACGGGGAACGAACACGCGATGCCTTGTCAGAACAGAGTCTATATCATACCTGGGCATTATGCGGCCCGGGGGCCAAATGCGGCCCTATGGTTGACTCTGACCGAACCGTCCAGGGACCACCAGTGGTCCTTGAGAGAGTTCCAGTTAAATATGGAGAGTTGGTTAACCAGATGTAACTCTTTGAGAGCGTAAAAATGAATTCAAATGGACCCTTGCGGGTCCATTTGGTTTCGTTTTTACGTTCTCAAGAGTTAAAATATTCATCATCTGAATTATCCCAAGTCTACACAACTAGAGAATGTAGAAGATTTATGGTCATTTTGAACTGTATGTTGCACTGTTTGGTTTGTGAAATCCAGCATGGTATTGTGGACAAAAGCAAAAGAAATTTTAGTTTTGGGGTCTGTGGGGCTAAAATGTCATCAAATGTTGGTCCTCTGTGGCTCAAATACTGAATAAAGAGAGACCCTGGTGTCAAAAAGGTTGGTCTTACTCTTACTTTCGTCTTGAAATTAAATGAATATTACGCAGACTTTAGTTCAGCCTTTAGTCTTGGCCCTCCACAATATTTTATGTGTCTCATTTGGCCCCTTGGGGGAAAAATAATTGCCCACGCCTGGTCTATATTATGTGGCATGTGCCTTGAACCACTTTCATTAACCTTTATACGGCACAGAAACAGTGGTTTTAGCTGCATCGCAACATGAGCCCGTATAAATATAATGAAAACAGAAACGGTTTGGGGCCATAGCAGGTTATTTCCACTTGACAGTAGTGACATAAAAACAATCAGGATTTAAAGCTCTGGGTTTTGAATGTCGAGAGAAGACAAGGTTCACAAGATCAGGTTTGTCTTCAAGGACACAGCGGCTGTCTCTCACAGGAATAAACGTACTAGACAGTCCAGACAAGACGTCGCCTCGTCCACAAAATATCACTGTTAGAGTTGTTATACCTGAGACTAAATGACTAAGATTTTGACATTTGGTTGCCTATTAAAAGGCTAAACAATTGCAAAAGTCCATCAGGATTTGCTGTCAAAGTGAACACTGAGACTAAGTCTAAAATACAAAGAATTCAAAATTTTGAAATTTACTTGACTAAGACTAAACGATTTCAGATGTCTTACAGATATAGGACTAAACGTCAATGTTGTGCGATTCAAAGTACTATGGAATCAGTAGTAAATCAGAATTTGCTGACAAAATCTACACTGGTCCACATTTCACCAAGACAGAAATCAACGATAGAATGAATAGAATGAATAGAATGAGGAGAGATCAACCGCAGAAACAGTTTAAAAACTTCCGATATTAACCAGCAGGTTGACAGACAGACGCAACCGAACATAAGTCCAGCATTCAAACGGACGTATTCATTTACCTGAGGCGGTGAAAGCAAGCACAATCCCAGCTTGGACGAACCTCCGCACCATGGTGTGTGTTTGTGTTTGTGTGTTTGTGCCTGTGCCAGTGTTTGTGTGTGTGCGTGCCTGTGGGTGTGCGCGCGCGCGCGTGTGTGTGTGTCTCAGAAGAGAATAGAAATCCCAACAATGGTCGGTCTGTGTCTAACGGGAACTGACTCCATTCGAGAGAAAGGACTCCTTTATCCCCCCCCCAACCAACCTCAGACAGGTGGAGGTGTGGTGGGGGTGGAGTCCCAGGTTCATGGGCAGAGCCGTCTGGGAGGTAAAGAACACACGTTAACCAGGGGTGGATATCTAGGCATGGCCTAAATGCCTAGATCTGCCCCACCAAACATGATGGCATGCAATATCAACCCACATTTCAAACATATTTCAAGTGCTTACAGTGTATTTAAATTGATTTGAAAAACACTTCTACTGCTACTAACTAAACTACAACTGTGTCACCACTAGACCGACAGCGTTTCATCATTGAAAACAGAAAACTCTCTGAGCACAGACCTTTAGCTTTATGCATGCTGTGTGTCCATTGCAACTTCGACAACAACTGATGTTGTTATTGATGCTTTACTTGCCTAATATGAGTCCTGTAATGGTATGGGTGCGGCTTCATCGCCCGTGACTCTTTGCGCCAGGCGATGAAGCCGCACCCATACCATTTTCTCTTGCCCCCCCCCCCCCCCCCAAATGAGAAACATTACATCCTACCCTGCATGTTACCCTGTCCGGGAAAGTAACTAAAGCACACACACATACTAAAGTATGCGTGTGCCCCCCATGGTCGGCAAGGAGGAGGCAGATAGAAGCCCACCCTAAGAGTCAGGTTCTGCCTGACGTTTATTCAATATCCTATACAATTCAATACACCGTCATGGCTAATACAACGATTTCAGCTGGTGTTTTTTTCCCCTCTCAGAGCGCAGCAGACTGGATGGCCAGGCTAGCTAGTTTTCTCGGGACATTGTCGGTTCTTGTGATTTGACACTAATAAACATTGAATTGAAGTGAATTGATACAGTGCTTGAGGAAGGCGACTGTGTCTCATTCCCGACCGCATTACTGCTGTGCCAATAATCACGTTATAATCCAAACGCTCTCACGTAATATTGCTTAATTCAAGGTGCTAACGTGTGGCTTTACTTGAGTTTCTCTCAAGTATGAGTTTGTCTTCCAGTGCATTATCCAGTACATTATATACTTCTACTCCAACTTCATGTCACAGACATTAATACTGCACTTCAATTCCCTAAGAACATTGGTTAGTTAGCTTGTAGATTTAGACAATTAATACACAACATATGGTACATTAAGCACTCATGAATGGTGGATATAGTACCTTTATCCAAGGTGCTTTACATGGCATTCACCAATTTCACACTTATTCATACACCAATTGCAGTTGAAACAGCACAACCAACACATAGGGAGTTCTTGCCCAAGGACGCTTACATTGTGCATTGACAATGCCAATTCCGTCCACTGCTGTAAATGTTTGAATACAGGAACTGTAGTTGTCACAGATCATTTCTACACAGTGCTATTGTGTATACTGTAGCCTTAGGCACTTGTCCAAACAGCAGCGTTGCCCGACAATATGATTCATTGTGATAAGAGTCATATTGTCGGCCGGCAGCCACATCCCTGCCCTGTTTAATCAACATCACGTCATGTTATAGACTGTAATATCCAGGCGACTGCAGGCAAGTATTAATGTGAATTCAAAATGCAACTATTTGGAAGGTGGCGTCTCTCTCTCTCTCTCTCTCCGTCTCTCTCTCTCTCTCTCTCACGCAAACAGACATGCTTACAAGTTGAGTTGTCTTCAACGAGTGGTCAGTGGTCAAGTGGTTGCTCATGTTATGCACTTGATCAGTGCATAAAGCATACCTGGACATTATGCGGCCCGGGAGCCCAAGTCTACACAATCAGAGAATGTAAAAGAAATTAAAGAATGGTCATTTTTTTAAATCTCTGTTTGCCTGTTTTGCTTGTGAAATCCAGCCTGGTATTGTGGACAAAACCAAAAGAAATCTTTCGTTTTGGGGTCTGTGGGGCTAAAATGTTATCAAATCAAATGGTGGTCCTTCGTAGCTTCAAATACTGAATAAATTGAGGGCCCTGGTGTCAAAATGGTTGGTTTTACGCTTACTTTTATCTTTAAATTAAATTAATATCACGCAGACTTAAGTTCAGCCTTTAGTCTTGGCCCTCTGCAATTTTTTATGTATCTCATTTGGCCCCTTGGGAAAAATAATTGCCCACCCCTGTAAAGTGAGGGGCACGTGCACTTAAAGAAAGGAAGTCATTTAGTCATTTAGTCAAGGAGTCATTTAGAAGGCATTGGTAGACACATAATGAATGCCAATCCGAGTGGTGAAGTGAGTTTAATGTCTCATCAAAACTAATAATAATAATAAAAAAAAAGAAATCGTTTCGATGTGTACTGTGGGCTGTCGAGGATAGAAAGTAGATGTCACACGCGTACCCTCTGTTTTTCTATTGAGTTGAAGTGTCGGTTGCCTAAACTCATGGCACGATTGCCAAGGAAGTACAGGGTACTGATTTAGAGTTTTTTTTTTTTTTTTTTTTTTTTTTTGGTTGGTAGCAAAGCAAAGGTTTGGTGTTTGTTTATCACAGCAGTATAGCAGGGCTGCTGATAGGCGTCAGGATGGATGGGTGTGACCTCCACTGTTTGTAGAGGGTGATAACCGCTCTGAGTGTGCGTGTGCGTGTGTGTGTGTGTGTGTGTGTGTGTGTGTGTGTGTGTGTGTGTGTGTGTGTGTGTGTGTGTGTGTGTGTGTGTGTGAGTGTGAGTGTGAGTGTGAGTGTGAGAGACAGAGAGAGAGAGAGAAAGAAAGAGAGAGAGAGAGACGCAGGGGCGTATGTAACATTTCCCAATTAGGCGGGGGCAGGAGAAAATGGTACCATTTTCCGTTACAGGACTTTTGTTAGACAAGTGACACAGATGTAGTTAGTTAGTAGCGGTAGTAGTTTTTCAAATAATTTTAAATGTAAGCACTTTCTTGGGTTGTTTTGCATGCCATCGTGTTTGGTCAGACATGCCCATGCCTAAATCCGCACCTGGAGAGACGTAAGGTATGGGTGTGGCCAGTTATTTTCGTAACGCCTGTATCAGGATACACTGGCCCTGTGGACATAGTGGAAGACCACACCCATCACTCACAGTGAGCTGCATGGTCACATACACTATGTTAATTGATGGAGATTCAGGGGCGGTTCTAGGCATGGGCATGGGGGGGTGGCAATGCCCCCCTAAATGCCCAGTCTGCCCCACCAAACATGATGGCATGCAAAACAACCCAAGATATTTCAGTGCTTATACAGTATTTAAAAGTATTTGAAACACTACTACCACTGCTACTGACTAACTACAGCTGTGTCACCACTAAACCAACAGCATTTCATCATTGAAAACAGAAAACTCTCTGAGTCAGACCTTTAGCTTTATGCATGCTGCGTGTCTGTTGCAACTTCAACAACAACTGATGTTATTATTGATGCTTTAATTGACTAATATAACATAAAGTCCTGTAACTGAAAATGGTATGGGTGCAGCTTCATCGCCCATGGCGCAAAGCGACACGGGCGATGAAGCCGCACCCATACCAAATGGGAAATGTTACATCTGCCCCTGTGGAGATTCTCGAATAATGGCTTCCAAAACAGTTTTCTGCACCTTTTTTCCCCTACTACCAAGGACCCCCAAAATTACCTGTATTTGACCGCAAGCCCCAATCTGAAAAGGTGTAGATTAGTAGTAAACAGTAAACTAGTCTAACATGTTCACTCAAACTCTTTTTTTTCCCCATCAATTTTGGTTGATTTGTCTTAATGGAACATTTCAACGTTTTCACAAAAAATATACGTTAAGACATTCAGATGATTTAAAACACTTTCCTGGACATATTATGTGTAATGTGTTATTTTAGATATTTTAGAGGGTACAAATATATATTGTAGAGGGTACAAATGGGAACCAAATGGACCCTAGCGGGTCCATTTGGTTCCATTTGTCCCCTCTCAGGAAAAAGGGGTCTGAAAGAAAAATCATTAACATGGTGAAATGATGTCATCAGATGTATTTGACCATGTTAATCGTTTTTTCAGACCTCCATTTTTAGGAAATACAAAATTGGGGTAACTTTTATATCATGTCCACACAACATCTCTAATGTATATTAATGACATATTAAAAATGTTTTAAATGGGTGGAGTTCTCCTTTAAGTCAAAACTTGAAGGTGTCGCAAACCTCAAAGTTTTGACTGTCAAAACATGATATACTTAAGACTATCAGAATATAGCCCTAAAAGTCATTCCATGCTCGCCTAGGCTCCTGGGGTGCAATCTGAAAATCGCAGATCTACAAGCCCACATCTGTGTCATAATGCTTGATGCTTTCCATTAAGGCTTGTTTAAATGTGCTTTAGACGTGAAAAGCAACAAGACTGAAATCGTTTGCCACTACTCATTTGTTTTTGACTGCGCTATATACTGCTGTTATTACATGTATGACTAATAAAGTACAGTACAGAGAATTCAATACAATTGAGAACAACTGAAAACTGACATTTAATTGAGGACAATTAATTGACCTCAGCTCTAAATGAGGTACTAAGTACAGAACCAACTCTCTGATTTATTAACAACTAAAAGGTTTAGACATGGTTATGGTTGGGCACTCGCCCAAAGACACAATTTATATTTTGTATATAAAGCATATTTTGTATATAAAGCAAATATAAACCTTGAAATGTGAAACGAAATTGCATATGAAGGTCGTTGGCAATAGAATATATAATCAGAATTTAATAATGTATCTTCCATTAGAATTAAGAAACTCCAGTCTGTAGGCCTATACCGGTCCCTTTAGAATGCGCGTGTGATGTGTCACGTGATACTGCAGCAGCACCTTACTAGCGGGCTTAGAGCTAGAGCGGATGTTTTGATTTTCAAAATGAGCAAGAGAAAATACCGCGGTTCACAAAAAGATAATAATCAGATAAAACAACTTAAGATTACGGCAATATTTAAACCTACTAGTACTGCTGCCCGTGCAGTTCTACCACGGAATGCAATTAACAGTGACACGGACGTCGGGGAGAAGGAAGCTCGGCGATGGTGCCGCTACTGCACCTGCAAATCCACGTGCGGCCGTGGCGGCCGGGGAGGATGCAGCTGGCGCTGGGTGTGATTGTGGAGACACACCGGCATCGCTCTCCCAGCCCTACTCCAACTACCAGTTCCATTATGCCCAGTGTCACCGACGTGGCTATACTGCCCTAAGTATTTTTGACTATCCCAGTCACCGTTGCAAGTGCAGACCGATCATTTTGCAAGCTGAAAATCATAAAGACATTAGACATATCCGAGAAGCACAATGACACAGGATAGATTGTCTGGATTGGTACTTCTGAACATAGAACCAGCACGCCCGTCAACTGGATATAGTTTGCGTGCAAGAATGCGACAAGGGAAGCATGCTTTGGACATTATTAAGGTAAGAATACTGTATATCTACTAATACTATAAATGAATATATTATAGGCCCATTTGTATTCTCTTTCTGCTTGTAATGGGACATTGTTTCTGCTTTATGACTGCAACTCTGCAAGTCGTTTGCTGGAGCAGGGCGAACTGTGTGCGTGTCCCCCTAAGGAGTAATGGACATGGGCATGTGTTGAAAGGCTTGCAAGCCTCACTTCAGTAGCCTACCTGGTCTGTTGGATATTCGTGTTATATTGGCTGCAGGCTGAAGCTGTGCAACTGTTGATCGCAAAGAAAAATAATGCGGGGCATTTATTTGTTTGAATTGTGTCAAAGGCTGCAAGCCTCACTCTACAATACCTGGTCTGTCTGTTGGACATTTGTGTTTGTACAGTATTGGTGTGTTGGCTGTTCACAAAGTTCTGTGGGAAATTGGCAATGCAGTTATTGGCTGCAAACATGCAGCATATTATCATTTGGATAATTAAATGTAACCAAGTGATAAGGAATTTATAGTAGTTGACTACGCCACCTTGAATCATAGCAAGGACCAAGTACCAATAAATGGGTTCCCCAGATGCCTCCCTGCTTGGCACTCAGCATCAAAGGGATGGATTGGGGGTCAAAATCAGCTAATGATTCCCGAGCGCGGCAAGCCGCAGCTCACCGCTCCTTGGAGCTCACCACTCCAAGTGATGGGTTAAAAGCGGAGGTCCAATTTCGCTGCGGTAACGTAGTGACAAATCATGCGACTTTGACTTTGACTTTGATTATTATACAGGCTCGTGACAAGGACGTGAGACAGAGGTTCCAAAAGTAACAATTTATTAATTTCTAAGCACAGTAAAAACACAAGCTTTCATTTAATCAAAGCAGGTTAAAATATGGCATTAAAGTTCAGTTACTCAATCATTTCACACAATAAAAACCATGATATCCGGTAAAGACTATCAAGTATAATAGATCACATGAACAGCATACAGAGTTTTATTATAAACGTATGGTTAGCACCTAGGTGCACCAATTAACGCTAAGCACTACTATAAACACTATTAGAAGAGAATAACCCCAAAAATAGGATTTAAATGAAAGCTACAATATGTTTAAAAGCAAGCACTATATGCAAAGCCAATTAGGCCTGGGGGCGAACAGGCACCACGGCGCGGAGGGGCTAGGCTAGGCCATAGGACACTAACCACTAATACCCAGAAATAATAGAAATAACCACTACACACACACGCACAAATTCACACAGCATGCAGTTAAACAAGTGCGACACCGTGCAAAAGGGGTGCTCGCATTCGCACATCAAACCTGGAAAAGGTGGGCTAAAGTGAGGTCCTATACCGCCTTGCCACACAGCTGGCCGTCCGCTGATGCACCCCAACAGGATCCCACTTTGTCTCCGGATACAGCGCTCGCCACATAGGGGGGAGGATAAAGCAGAACAAATACAGGTCAGTATAACCGGTGGAGGTAGCTCATAACAAAATAAATGAATTCAAAACAAAGCAAATGAAACAAAAACAAAACAAAACAAAACAGCAGTGATGTCAGTCTAAAAGAGTGGAAAACAAACATTTAGTATTTTAATACAATCAAGCAGCCGCGTTATTTCTGTGGGGGCTCCGGGGCCGGGGCCCGGGCCCCCATGAGAAATTAATGCATCAGGGACTCTGGGGCTCGACCTCCCGGGCCCCCCGACACCCCCCCAGCCTCCACCCCCACCCCACAGATTCTCTGCGCTTGTTCACACATCGGGGCCTTGGTTTCGGGGGTGGAGACTTGCCTATTGTGCAATGTGCATTGACGTCACCTATAGGCAACAGGGCCATCAATGCTAATCAGTCTGTGTGTTTTATCATGCCAATAAAGCTCATTTGAATTGAACTGAACAGTCTTCAAAATTGAAAGCAAGTAGTTAGAAGAACATATAACATAGAGAGTTGTTGTTGGGGGGGGGGGGTCGCGGGGGGGGGGGGGAGTCGCGGGGAGGCTTGATGGTTTTTTTTTTAGCCCCCATGAGGACGGACGCAGGATAACGCCCCTGCAATCAAGGTGAATTATTTATAAACAATAGGCTCGCTATGTACCTTTAAACTGTCTGTCTGCTCTCACAGCCAGTAGACGCTCATCTGCCACTCAAACAGAAACGGCTCGACCTGGACAACAGTGAGAACGATCATTACCCTCATGTTTAACTCTGACATTCGCAAAGCATAGAAATCACAGTAAGCACGCGGCATGGCATAAGACTCACCCAAACAGGGAAGGAGAGAGGGACAAATAATGACCCACGTCGCAAAACTCGCAGCCAGCACACCAGACGATCTCTCCCTCTGGCTGCCGGCTGGGATTTTAAATATGCTACGAGATTAGCCAGCGTCTTACACCGGAACACTACGGTGCCCGCCGAGGCTCACTTCTTCTTCTTCTTCTTCTCGGGTTTATTGGCGGTTGGCAAATCTATAGTCGCATTACCGCCACCTACTGGTGTCTAACTCTTGTCCTTATATTTGGATTCCTGCTTTACCCAGCTTTACAGTCTGTCATACAGACCTGTTACTCTAAGAAAACTTAAAATAAATATGTGGCTTCTATCCCCCGACCCTTTCCTCAATATATTAATTAAATCATATCTCTCCTTAATTTCTGCTAGCTCTTCCCTAAGTTGCTTTCTTTCTGACTCATATTTCCTGCAATTCACCATTACATGCTCCACTGTTTCCTCCTCTCCACAACATTCACACCTCCCCGTCTCATGTTTCCCCATTATCTTTAGCGATGCGTTTAGCCCTCCATGCCCGAATCTGAGTCTAGAAATTACAGTTTCCACCCTCCTGCTCCTTCCTGCACCCCTCACCTCTCCCACTTTCCTCTGAATTGCATAAAACCATCTCCCCCTCCTCTCCTCCTCCCATCTCTTCTGCCACCTCTCCTTCATCTTCCTTTTAATGATACTTTTTCCCTCCATCTTGCTGATCCTCACTGTCATTTCAATTTCCTCCCTCCTTGTTGCCTCCTTTGCCACTTTATCCACCTCTTCGTTCCCTTTAACTCCAATATGTGCTGGAACCCATAAAAACACCACAGTTAATCCCATCATTTCTATTCTGTATAAAGTCTGCTTAATTTCTATTAATATGTCCGGCCTACTTTCTGATTTATTAGACTGTAGACTATTTAACACCGAGCTCGAGTCAGAACAAATTACTATTTTCAACGGTCTCACTTCCTCCACCCACTGCACAGCCAGCAACACCGGAGGCTCACTTCGACTGGCCACATAAACATATTTTACTATAGGCCAATCCTCCAATTTTGTGTGTAAATTCTTAATGCAGCGAGCACTCTTAATCCCCCCACCCCCCCCCCATGATGCAAGCCATCATGTTGGGTGAAGCAGACTGGGAATTTAGGAGGCATTGATTTGATGTAATTTGCTGCAGTAGCCTTGTCGTATTTACGAATAGTGGGTCCTTTCGTGGTTGCCATTATGTCGTCTTTCATTCTTGTAGTCTATAGGAGTACTTTTAACCATGTGTGGATAGTGAAGTAGAGTCCAGGCATGTCCTCTTTTGCAGTCATTTTATTTAAGGACATTCAGCTTAGTTACACCAAATCATGTTCAGAGCAGGCATCCTATCTCTCTGCCCTACTCTCTCTCCAACTGCCAAGAGTGACTGACCCCAGTTGCCTGAGAGCCAGCACCTCAAGACAGCCCCCATAGACAGCTCCTGAAGACAGCCCCCCTCTGCACCTTTGCAGAGGCCTTTATCATTGACTTAACCATTGTGTCTACCTACGTGCACACTGACCAATGCATGTTGTATGTGCACACTTAATTACCCCTGTGTCTCCGAGCACAAATTAACTAAGGAGGTTTATTACCCCAAACCTAGAAATCTTTGATGACCTAGATAACCCAGTGGCATTCCTGCTAACTTACTGAGTTGTTTACCCTATGGCACAGGCCACTGCAGAAACACGCATATCTCTTAACAGATCTCAATGTTCTCACACAGAAAGTCATTACTTGTGCACAAAATACAGCAGCATCATACATGATGTGAATATTCTATCATAATGTGACATGATGTGGGTTCCTCATATACCACATATCCTCTCTCTCGCAAACGACATCAAAGTTTGCGAAAAACATACAGGAGGAACCACATCATCAAAGGTCCTCTCTCTGACCATTAGATGACTAATTAAAACATCAAACAATGATACTCAAAGAAATCACACAATTACAGCAGAATCCAAAAACACCCTAAAACTTACAGTCATTCAAATTACATCACCAGTGATCTGCATTATACATTACATCATCCTCATCAGCATACTTGATTCTCTCTGTGTTATTTCACTTCATTTCATTTTCATCAATTTTCATTTCATTAGGCACAAAATCACAGTTAGAATCTTTTTCACACCAATAACTTCTCTGTAGTATAATCCATTTCCAATAAGTAACATAATTCAAACATGAATTGTGGAATAAATGATAAGTACACATATCTGACATTTAACACAATAGATTGTCGTTTTTCCAACCCTTTTCCCCAATTTTCGGATCAATGTGTGCTCCTAGGCTTCAATCTTCATTCCTAAATCACCCAGATTTAGGCATGCCGATTAAATTTCCTATAGTCATCCAATACTATTGATCCATTCTTTTCTCTTTTCGTTTCTTTTAGGACATGCAAAAAAGTCATCCATTCATTACTTCAACACTCAATGTTTTCCAAGGCTGGAGAAACAACCTCAGATTGTCAGTAGACATAACCCCACTATTATCCACGCCAATGAAATAATAACGGTCAAATCATATCTCTGCATCCTTATTGATCCCCACAACATGCAGCTGATTCACAGATCAACTTCCCTTAACATGTATACGTTAAAAAAACAGAGTTATCTATATAACTATAGATGAATCCCACAGTCTTGGCAAAATACCTTTTGTTGACTTATCCCCTTTAATTTACTCGAATAAAAATAAGAACCTTCCGTAAAACCAGGACGATTTACATTTAAGCCTACGGCAGGATCACTACCTATGGTCTGACAAAAAGACATCTTACCAATTTTACTTCTAGTAAATATTAATATTCATATTTCAAATTTCCCATAGGCATCATTATCCCCTGTAAGTCAACATTCTCTAATTAAATACTTCACGACATTAACATAAACATCAACACACATGCCTATTATATGTTGAATAAACAAACAAACACTTTTGTAATCAGATGGAATGATATCCAGCTGATATACTGTATAGGATTCTTCTGTAACGTCGTCCTCTTCTTTCTCTTTAATGTTCATTCAGCCATCACAGGCCAAGTCTGTGCAGGTTGATGCGAGCTGTGAATTGTTCATCACCTCTCTCTGATACTGGAAACTCACTTCATCACCTCACCTTCTCCCCCCTTTCAGTCATGAAAATGACTGAAAAATGAGAAGTACAGCAATGTGTAGCTGAGAGCTTGTAGATCTGTTGAATCAATGAAAGCCAAGCAGGCTCACCATCTGTAGAGCCGCTTCCCTGTTGCTGCAGAGTCGAGTAGAGAAGAGTAGACAGGACTATGGACCCCCTTCGGTCCCAGCTGAGCAGAGTTGACGCTGGTGGTGTTGATCACTGGCTGGAGCTCCTCTCTCCGGCCGTCTGCTGGAGTAGCCTGGCACAGATGTGGACCTGTGCATCACTGCTGCTGGTGCAGGCTGACATCTCCGCTGCGACGGTGATGACAGAACACACCACTGCTGAAGACCACTGGTCTGCTTCCGGTTGACTGCCGCTGGTTGACTGCTGCTCACAACACCCATGTCGCAGAAGTTCACAGTCTCCATCGAGCAAACTAAACTAAAGTCCTTAATTCTTAACATGGACTCCACATCCACACATAGTCAAGTACACTCTTCGACATACCCAGGTTCTTTGTCCCCATCCGACGCTTGCCGAATAGTGGGTCCACAGCTAGGCTCGCCATAATTTGTCGTATTTACGAATAGTGGGTCCCTTCGTGGTTGCCATTACGTCGTCTTTCATTGTAGTCTATAGGAGTACTTTTAACCATGTGTGGATAGTGAAGTAGAGTCCAGGCATGTCCTCTTTTGCAGTCATTTTATTTAAGGACATTCAGCTTAGTTACACCAAATCATGTTCAGAGCAGGCATCCTATCTCTCTGCCCTACTCTCTCTCCAACTGCCAAGAGTGACTGACCCCAGTTGCCTGAGAGCCAGCACCTCAAGACAGCCCCCATAGACAGCTCCTGAAGACAGCCCCCCTCTGCACCTTTGCAGAGGCCTTTATCATTGACTTAACCATTGTGTCTACCTACGTGCACACTGACCAATGCATGTTGTATGTGCACACTTAATTACCCCTGTGTCTCCGAGCACAAATTAACTAAGGAGGTTTATTACCTCAAACCTAGAAATCTTTGATGACCTAGATAACCCAGTGGCATTCCTGCTAACTTACTGAGTTGTTTACCCTATGGCACAGGCCACTGCAGAAACACGCATATCTCTTAACAGATCTCAATGTTCTCACACAGAAAGTCATTACTTGTGCACAAAATACAGCAGCATCATACATGATGTGAATATTCTATCATAATGTGACATGATGTGGGTTCCTCATATACCACAGCCTAAAGAGTACAGCAGGGGTAGCCACACACACACACACACACACACACACACACACGTCCGTCTCTCATATGAAGGACAGAGGAGGAATTGGAATTTTGTTTCGTGTCAACGTTGGTGATCATAGACACGTTTTATGACCACATCTGTGAAGAACGTTATTGGTCATATTTTATTTTCCAGATTGGTCAAAACTTTGTCTCACGTCATGTCCCTATAAAAATATAGGACGCATGATGCTGATAATGTGGGGTATATTTGTATAGACAATATACCTCCAGTATACAGCAGGAAGTACTTTAGACTCCAGGGCCTCCATTTTTGTTACCACTAAACCCCTTATCCCTTAAAGGGGAATTCCACCCATTTTCAACATTCTAATATGTCATTAGTATACCCTAGAGGTGCTGGGTGGACATGATAAAAAAGTTCCCCCATTCTGTGTTCCCAAGAAATGGAGGTCTGAAGAAAACCACTAACATGGTGAAACATCTTGATGACATCATCAAGATGTATTTTCAACATGTTAATGGATTTCTTTACACGCTTCTTTTTTCTGAGATTGTACAAATGGAACCAAATGAACCCATTAGGGTTCATTAGGGTTCATTTGGTTCCATTTGTACGCTCTCAGAAAAATGTTGAAAATGGGTGGAGTTCCCCTTTAACTTATTTGCCTTTTTAAACTATTAAAAAAATAGAAACATTTTTTTTTCAGTTGTTCAAATGGCCAGTCTACAAGCTCACAACATTTTAATAGATTGACATGTTGAAATATATATATATATATATATATATATATATATATATATATATATATATATATATATATATATATATATATATATATATATATATATATATATATATATATATATATATATATATATATTTTATATTATATATATATATATATATATATATATATATATATATATATATATATATATATATATTTTTTTTTTTTTTTTTTCAAAATAGTAAAAAGGGATTTGGGATAAGGGGTTTAGCATGTAACGAAAATCGAACCCCAAGTGTTCAAATCAGTGAATTTCAAACCAGTGGTCCCGGGAACCACCAGACAGTGGTCCTTGAGGGGGTTCCAGGGGGTCCCCAATCTAAATAATGGACAGTTGGCTAACCAGGTGTAACTCCTTGCGAGTGTAAAAATGAAACCAAATGGACCCGCACTTGGTTTCATGTTTACACTCTCAAGAGTTGAAATATTCATCATGTGAATTAGCACAAAGTCTCATGAATAACGGGTATCTGCATGACTGTTATTCATGAGGGAAAATGTAAATACTACTGTACCATGTGCCTAAGGTGTGTGCATTCAAGCCCTGCGGTTTGCATAATGTGCTATACATGAAAATCGTGCAGCATTTACAACATTACATTTTCAGTTTTGCATCAGTGAAGTAGCCTATGACTTTAACCTAAGCATTATGTTCTAAGCATTATGTTTTAACAATTGCTTGAATCTCTGCTATTTTTGAAAAATCGTGAAAACGTGGTGCAAATCTTTGAATATTATGTTATTCAGAAACTAGATAGGACACAATGGGTTAAAGGGGAGAAAACAACGTTTCCCCCTTTAAAGTAGCCCTTTATGGGCCTACTTTAGCTAATGAACAAAGTGCTACGCTTTTGGTTCACAACAAACACATCAGCATGGTCAATGATCTATCAACAATAAAGAGTTTGTGTATTTGTTCAGTGCCGGTTCTAGGAGTTAGGTGGCCCTATGCGAGATTATTTTATGCACCCTCCACACGCACTGTCACGCCAGCTGCATTATCCAATTTTAGGCAAGGATCTCTTTTGGTGTTTTAAGCAAAATCTAGCAGTTGCTTTAACTACTGAAACATACCTCCCCCTATCCTTGCGGATAGGGGGAGTAGAACTCTTGCTCATGACGTGTTACTAAGCCTGTAGAAGTGTGGCTGCAGCAATAACGATGCTGATGTCGTGAGAAAGGATTGCCATCGGCAGTATTTGCATTCTTTACAGGTATTTGCAGAAGGTCATAACTCTGAATGTGTGTAAATTAAGTATACTATTTCTTCGATTATGAACACACGCCCAAGGCGTGTGTATTCAAGTCTGATGTGTGAATGAAAGTAAGACCGAAGTCATCATTTTTAGACATGACCCAAGCTCTCCCATCACCCCTCTCCCACTTAATTTTACATCCCACGATTTTATCCCATTCCCAATTCCTAATGTGATCCTGGGCTCTACACACCCTCCGCCAACCAGGCTGCGGACTTGCCTCATGCTTCCTTGAATGCATGAGGAGTCCAAGCTGCCTTCTTTTCATAAAAAAGAGTATTTCTGACTGTTATTGAGACAGCTGTGATTGTGGAGGACGAAATGGGATAAAAACAGTCCAGCTTAAATTCTATTCGATTTTATTGTTGTAGGCCTCACAATGTCATCGTGCAGCACGTTTTCGTTTAGAAGTAGTTGAAAATAAATAATAATTTGATATAAAAAATGAGCAAAAGTGAAAATTTCTACTTTCAACCTCAAAGCAAAGTTTGACATGAATTCTCAACAAACTGGGAGGTAATATCACAATTCTCTAGTGATTCTCACTGCCCTGTGGCACTGTAAGTATATAAAGTTAGGCGTGTTATATGTACTTGAGATACTGTAGGCTACATGCATGAATAATGTAATGTTCTTACATACTCCAGAGCAGTGGTTTTCAACCAGTGGTCCGGGGACCACCAGTGGTCTGTGAGAACTAAGGTTCCAGGTGGTCCCCCAGCTAACTGATGGAATGTTTGTTAACCAGACTTAACTCTTTGAGAGTGTAAAAATGAAACCAAATGGACCCTGGCGGGCCCATTTGGTTTCATTATTACACTCTCAAGAGTTAAAATATTCTTCATCTGTATTAGCACCACTTAATTAAGGACGGTCTTTGGGGTAAAAATGTCATCAAAAGGTGGTCCGTGGCTCAAATGATGAATAAACGGTGGTCCCTGGTATCTAAAAGGTTGAAAACCCCTGCTCCAGAGGACTGTGTGCACCATGCACAGGCTACTGTTGTGCAGAAAACCTCTCATCTCTTTCCCCGTCTACGTTGCTTCCACTTTGATGCTGCAGCTGTTTCCCAGCAGACAGATGCTTGTTTCCACCTGCAGACGGCCCAGAACTTTGTTGTTGTCAACAAATCATGAAAACAAAACATTTGTTGGGCTAAAGGGGAGGCGGTACTAATGTGTGAGGTGGGGTGGGGGAGAAGCATTTTAGCCAATCACAGCACACAGCAGTCTCCAGCAGACTCATAATGAGCCAATAGAGCGGAGGTGAGGTGGAGTTAGATTCTGTTTTCAACCCTCAGTGTCCTGAACGCGTTTTGGTGTTTTATCTGTTGAAAAATAGCAGATCAACAAGCTCATGTCGCGCCACCGAGTGGCGCGACATGAGCTTGTTGTTCTGCTATTTTTGAAGAGTTGTGAAAATGTGCTGCAAAATCTCTGAATACATTATTTTGGAAGCAAACATTTTATCTCAACTTTTCGCTTTATAGGGAACCCCGAGAACAACATGTTTTCAGATGGCGGTCTGCAGCCAAATATGGATAATTCTGGTGGTCCTTGGCTAGAAATATGTTAGCATCACTTACACAGGAGCACAGATTTTTCAGAAAAACTAGAATCTAGTGTCAGAAACGATAGAATCTAGTGTCAAAAACTCGATTCTAGCGTCAGAAAGTAGATTCTAGTGTCAAAAAGGAGATCCTAGCATCAGAAACTATCATTTAGTGTCAATAACTAGAATCTAGTGTCGGAAACTACTGTAGAATCTAGCGTCAAAAGCTAGAATGTTGCTGCTGCTATAATCTGGTGTCAGGAACTACTGTATAATCTGGTGTCAGAAACTTGAATCGAGGGTCACGACACAATGGGTTAAACAAATCTGTTTACCAACACAGTGTTTGTACACACTAAAGTTGCCCCTATTACCTTTAAGGAATCTGTACTTTTTCTTGCAAATAGCCTTCATTTATTTAACCATATTGTGGACTGATCAGATTCTACTTTCTGATGCTTTTCACATTTTTTTCAAAAATAGCAGAACTACAAGCTCATATCGCGCCACTCGGTGGCGCGATATGAGCTTGTAGATCTGCTATTTTTTAACAGCTTAAAAACACCAAAACGCGTTCAGTACACAAATGGGTTAACTCCATGATTTCCCTTTTCTTTCCGTTTACTTTTTTCCCCCCTAATTTCTAGTTATCATGTGTTCAGAATCAATGTAGCTAAATGAAGAATAGAAAAAAGAAGAAGGGAAAAAAATATTATGTCAGTAATAAGGCAAACACATGAATTGATAATGTCTGTCTACAAGTGGGACAACCTGTCTTTTTTTTTTATTAAAACTGACACTTGTCACACAAATCATTTCTTTTTGAAATTAAGCCTGCGCTGCCTGGAGCATGGTAAACATAGGATAGCATACAGTTGTGCAGGGATATACAGTATGTAACGTAGATCATACAGTTCATGTACACACTGTAGGCTATACATACATCATGCACGACGCATATACAGTACATCGACAGATCTAGAAATGATGGGCCCCTGGGCCGCCTTCACACAAAGGGCCCCCCTACCAGATCTTTTTTTTTCTTCCCAACATGATGCAGTGTCTGCACACATACAATTATGACCTACAGGCCTGCAATATTCACCTGCATTTCAACAGGATTTACAGCAGAGAATTGCAGAAAAATTATGAACAGCCAAAAGAACTGAGCAAAATAACCGCCATTTGAGGGTCAAACAATTGCAGTATCTCCTTTTGGAGTTACCCTATCGCCCTATTTCGCAATGGAAATAGCCTAAAAATGGAGTCGTCTTATATTTGGGGACTATATTATTTGACACTCAATGTTTTTTTGTTTTTTTAATTCCCTCATGAAAAAACACTATTGAATCACTACTCATTCAATAATGTTTTTACTCTTGCGATTGAGTAGTGATTTGTGTAGTAAAATGTAGAAATGTCCCGTTTCACTACTTAATCACTACTGATATTACTACATAATTCTTATTCAAATCACTATACCTGGCTGCTACTTCATTACTTCAGCCTCACTATGGCTTTTTGGAAAGAACTATACAATCACTATGCATTTATTGTTGGATTACTACACAATGCTGTAGGGATTGTCTAGAGATACAGCAGTAATTGTGTAGTAATTGAACAATAAATGTATAGTGATTGTATAGTTCTTCCCAAAAAGCCATAGTGAGGCTGAAGTAATTAAGTAGCATCCAGATAGTGATTTGTAGTAACATCAGTAGTGACTAAGGTAGTGAAACGGGACATTTCACTACACAAATCACTATCAATCACAATAGCAAAAACACTATTGCATGAGTAGTGATGATTCAATAGTGTTTTTTCATGAGGGTTGGGGGTCGTCTTATAACCAGGGCGGCCTTATATTCGGCCCCTATAGCTCAGGAGCCCCTGCAGGCCAGGGCCCAACGTTCCCATTGGATAATCCTCCCCTGCGCATATACAATTAATGTTCTCACACGCAGATGCTGAGAGAAACTGTATATAAGAGCCTCTGTTTCTCGTCTTGGACACCTCGGCGCTAGAAGGAATTCTGCTGAAGGTTTGCAACAAATCTCTCCTCAATTTACCGCTAACGCTATTCACAACTATCACTAACGTCTCTCTCTCTCTCTCTCTCTCTCTCTCTCTCTCTCTCTCTCTCTCTCTCTCTCTCTCTCTTCCACATGTATACCTCACCTCACATAGTAGACTGTATGTTGTTTGTTTAGTTGCAGCTTTACATAGTCATTATATAGCTTAGTTTATAGTTGTAGTTTCTAGCTGTAGTATATTGTAGTTTCTAGTAGTTGTCCTGTCTAGCTGTCTGTTAGCTTCACACTACTGACACTTTATCACACCTGGTTAGCTTAGCACCTTCACCTCAAGTTAGGTGTACAGTTTGCACTTTGCTGGTCTGCTGCACTATTGGTTGTCTTGTCTATATATATATATATTGTCTTGACTATGGTCTTATTGCACTGTCTATTGTCTTGACTATTGTCTTATTGCACTGTGGAAAATGGAAACGCTATTTCATCCCTGTATATGTCCTGACATACACTGGAGTGACAAATACAAAACCTTGAACCTTGAACCTTTCTCTCTCCCTGAAGGCAATCATCTTCACATCATCATCATCACCATGAGAATCCTGAGAGCCGTGTTGTTGCTCTGTGCCGCCATCGTTCTGACGGAGGCCAGTAAGTGTCCAGCTGGATGGACCTTCCACAACCTGCGCTGTTTCAAATACGTCAACACCGTAGCAACTTGGATCAATGCAGAGGTAACATTTTTGGCTGACAAAAACGGTTGCGCTTGTGTGTATGGATGTGGTGGTGGTGTGTGTGTGTGTGTGTGTGTGTGTGTGTGTGTGTGTGTGTGTGTGTGTGTGTGTGTGTGTGTGTGTGTGTGTGTGTGTGTGTGTGTGTGTGTGTGTGTGTGTGTGTGTGCTGTGCGCCAACATTATGAATCCTGTAACAAAGACAAGTATGGTAGCCTGCAAGGCCAAATTCGAGCAAACAAACTATTCTATTGAAGGGAAATTCCACCCATTTTCAACCTTTTTTCTGAGAGTGTACAAATGGATTTCTTTAGAGAGCGTACAAATGGAACCAAATGAAACCAAATGAAACCATAGGATTCATTTGAACCGAATGAACATTTGGAGGATCATTTCCAAGATGGCTTGTGTGTGTTGGAGGGGTCCCTGAGAGAGGGACCTCTCTCTCTCTCTCTCTCTCTGCTAAAGAGGGGTCCTTGAACTTGGCCTTGAAACACTTTTCCTAAAGGGGAACTCCACCCATTTTCAACATTTTCCAATGTCATTGATGTACGTACCTTCGAGGTGTTGGGTGGACATGATAAAAAAAATCCCCTATTCTGTGTTCCGAAGAAATGGAGGTCTGAAGAAAGCCACTAACATAGTGACACATCTTGATGACATCATCAAGATATATTTTCACTATGTTAATGGATTTCTTTAGACGCTTCTTTTTACTGAGAGCGTACAAATGGAACCAAATGAACCCGTTAGGGTTCATTTGGTTCCATTTGTACGCTCTCAGAAAAAAAACAATGTTGAAAATGGGTGGAATTCCCGTTTAAATCTCTCTGCAGAAAAGCTGTCTGTCCATGGGAGGAAACCTGGCATCCATAAGCAGCGCCGAGGAGCATAAGTTCGTCGAAGGCCTCGTCATAAAGTCCGGAGGCGGATCTCATGCATCGTGGATCGGTGGCTCGGACGCAATACATGTAGGTATATCTTTGGTACTTAAAGGTAGGGGAAGTGATTTCACTTTTGTCAGATATCACCCAAAAATATTTTTTTCTGTTAAAATGCTCTATTATAAGGTGTGGAAACCATACAGTATATGGAGTTTCCCCCTCCCCCACGTTAGCAGAGGAGCTAATAAAAGTTCCCCAGGTGGAGGGTGAATTCTCCTCCAATCAGGATGGAGCAGCAGGCTCACATAGTGTAGCTACTGTTTGGCGCCCCTAGTGCACCAGGCTGGAACTACAGGATGAATTTCAAATCACTTACCCTACCTTTAAAGAGGAATTTCTGTTTTTTGCGTGAAAATATATATGTTAATTTAGAACACTTTCTTGGGGGCCTTTATGTGTAATGTGTGGTTTTAGATATTTTAGATTTCATCAGTGAGTCCAGTGCCTCTAATGCAGGGCCGGATCTAGGCATGGGCATGGGAGGGATGCAAAGGCATGCAAAGAAGCCAAATTTCACAGATATTTCAAATTAAAGCGCTTATATTTAAAAATATATACAGTATATATATTTGAAAACTGATGCCATCATTGATGCTTACTTGCAAAATATAACACCTGTACAAGATATAAGTCTTTTCAGTCACAAATTGAATTAGTTTAGATATTAGGACAGGTACATGACCTTGGCGCTTAGAGCCACAATGCAGCAATGCTCAATTACAGCTCGGTACATAAGTCCGGCATTACGGTTAGTTATGTACGGTATAGTTGAACAAGTCAAAGTCAAATCTAAACAACATCATTGTACAGTGTACAGGAATAATGTTCTAGTTTCACACATTCCATGTGGTACTGCTTTTACAATTACAGTAAAGTAAATATTCTACTGCTGTGTTCTGTTCTGTTCTGTTCTATTACTACTGTTGTGCTTGTTTTTTTGTTTTTGTTTTTTACCCTCATATCTAGGAGGGCACGTGGTTGTGGAGTGATGGCCTTCCAATGACTTACACAGCCTGGGCCAAGGGACAGCCTGACAACGCCAGAGGGAGAGGACAGGACTGTCTGGTGATGAACTGGTCAGGTGAGTCACAACACACAGATTTTATACATATATACCACCTTTAAATATTCAAAGATTTGCACCACGTTTTCACGATTTTTCAAAAATAGCAGAGATACAAGCTCATTGCGCGCCACTCGGTGGCGCGCAATGAGCTTGTAGATCTGCTATTTTTCAGTAGTTAAAACATAATGCTTAGAACACCAAAACGCTTCAGTACACTTAGGGTTAAGGCTATTCACAGTCTAGTACAGTACAGTCTCTTACTTGACAGCTACAGATAGTGGGGGTGGTTATGGTATTTAAATCAGACATTATGGGTGGAGTGGATGGCCCTTGTCCCTCCCATTGTTACCCGCAAGGGTAAAATGGACCCACAAATGGACCCGCAAGGGTCAATTTGGTTTCATTGTTACATTCTCAACATATCATTATATTCTCAACATATTCATCATCTTAATTAGCCCTAGAAGATTATTGGTCATCTTGGTCTGTATGTTTGACTGTTTTGTTTCCCAAATCCAGCCTGCATGGTATTTGTGGACAAAAGCAAAAGAAAAAAATCTTTAGTTGTGGGGTCTGTGGGGCTAAAATGTCCCCAAATGTTGGTCTGTGGCTCAAATGCTGAATAAATGGTGGGCCAATGGCATCAAAAATGTTGAAAAGCCATGGTGTAGTGTTATGCAATTTGAACGCACACTTTATTTTCCCTGTCTACACAGCTGCACGCCTTTGGGACGACCAGCAGTGCTACTGGAAACATTCATACGTCTGTGCCATGGATGCTGCCGGAAGGTTTTAAACCTGACGATCACACAGATTTGATTGGGATTAACAACTAAATTAAATATTGGTATTTGAAAATAAAATGAAATACAAATATAAAGTTCAAATCCATGCTATGAATAAGGAAATGTCTGTCTGAATGAACGAATGTCTGAATGTCTGTCCGTCTGAAACCGCCGTAACTCCTCACTTGAGTGCACCAATGGCTCTGACTTTTCACACTGTCATTGACCGTAATATTACGAAGAGATTGACAAAGCCGTTTTTTTTTTTTTTTTAGACGAGCATATTATTGATTAACAATGCATTCATTGGTGCATTGAATTCTCCCATCCACCTGACATTGGCAAAACCAATTCCATTTTCAGCCATAAGGGGGCAATGCAAATAGCAAAACGCGCACGCACACGCGCGCACACACACGCGCGCGCGCGCGCACACACACACACACACACACACACACACACACACACACACACACACACACACACACACACACACACACACACACACACACAACCTCCAGCCCCACATCGCCTCACACACTGGTTGGTTACAGTAGAACACTCTGTGCAAAAAACAGCTATTCTACCACTTTGTAAACTGAGGTTTCTAAGAGACTGTATGCTGGTGTGATGGGTTATCACTTGTCAGTGTAACAATAAAGAGTTGCCTTTACTTGGTTGACAGTACAGTATGATCTGAAACAAAACAGTAACATGGTATGCATACATAGTATAAACTGTATGTGAAATATCTGCTCAGTGTATCACAAACCTATCTGCTAATAATAAAGTTAATGCCAAAATAACTATTTTATGCGTTAGCATGCCTATCGATAGACACAAACTTCTCAAATAAGCAAGTGCATGCAAGCTACTGCACGGACTTCAGGTAATTTACACACATACAAACACAAAAAAGGGAACAGAATATTCTGGAGCAGCGGAAAACAAATATCACAAACGAAAATGGATACCGCACACAGGCCACTCATTTAACCAAAGGAACCCATACACTGTGCATGGGTACACACCTTATGGTATGTAAATATGTACGAAATGTAAATATGTCGTACGTTGACACTATGAAATATTCATATTCTGTGTGTGTACTTATGATTATGGTGAGACTATTTCACTTCGTGAATCTAGAAACTGGTACATGTGTTTACAGTCATGCAATCAGAAAAGTGTGCATTTGGTATGCTGTTTGGACATGTTGCTGCTTGCTGGTTATTTTAACTCAAAGTGGGGTCCAGAGCATTATGGCCGAGACCTACACTATGGAATCTATCAGTGGGAGTTGTGGAAGTTACCAGGGGCGGATGTAACATTTCCCGCATACCATTTTCAGTTACAGGACTTTTATTAGGCAAGTAAAGCATCAATAATAACATCAGTTGTTGTTGAAGTTGCAACAGACACGCAGCATGCATAATGCTAAAGCTCTGACTCAGAGAGTTTTCTGTTTTCAATGATGAAATGCTGTTGGTTTAGTGGTGCCACAACTGTAGTTAGCTAGTAGCAGTATTAGTGGTTCACATCATTTTCAATAGAAGCACTTTAATTTGAAATATCTTGGGTTGTTATGCATGCCATCGTGTTTGCTGGGGCAGACTGGGCATTTAGGAGGGCATCCCCCCCCCCATGCCCATGCCTATAGGTCCACCCCTGGAAGTTACAGTCCTCACTACTGTCTTGAATTGTTCACCAGGGTGGATGTAGGCATGGGACAAAATAGCCCAGTATAAGATAAGCCACTGTGTTCCTGTTAGACCACACACACACACACACACACACACACACACACACACACACACACACACACACACACACACACACACACACACACACACACACACACACACACACACACACACACACCAGCAGGTGGGTCTGTGAGGCTGTGTATATGTTCTTAAAATAGAAAAGCTAAGTTACACACTGTGTCTAATCTACTGATATGTTTGCTGCAGTCTGGCAGCCTTCTCTCTGCTACGTGGAATTAGTGATTCAACAATATAATAATAAGAGATTATTATACTACAATAATATCATGGTTTATATAACTAACAATATATAGAAATATCATTTTCTGGACTATAACGTGCAATTAAATGCCTTTCATGTTCTCCAAAAAACAACAGTGCACCTTATAAACCAGAGTGCCTTGATTTATGGATTGTTTGACTGCAGTAGCTTCTATTCTATGCGCTTTTTCCAGTGCGCCTTATATATGAAAACAGTTCTAAAATAGGCTATTCATTGAAGGGGCGCCTTAAATTCTGGTGGTCCTCATAGTGCAGAAAATATGGTTCGCAAATATCTGTCTGTCTCTGTGTGTGTGTGTCTGTCCGTCTGTCTAAGTGTGTGTGTGTGTGTGTGTGTGTGTGTGTGTGTGTGTGTGTGTGTGTGTGTGTGTGTGTGTGTGTGTGTGTGTGTGTGTGTGTGTGTGTGTGTGTGTGTGGCAACCACCTGCACTGTGCATGCCTGGAGAGAACATATACTCAAAATCTTCGCTCATGGGGGTCCCTGGGACATGTCGATATAGTGGTCCGTTAGGCCGACAATTACATCGAATTACAGCACAGGTCCTTCAAATGAAATAGTTTAATTTATTTGTTGCACGAGAGGGAGGGAGAGCTGCTTTCTGACCCAAAGTGACCTCCTGTGCAATGACACAGGTGTGAGCGATGTAGGAGAGAGACAAACTAAATGCAAACTAAAAAAGGACAACCGTCACTTCATGTCATTTCACAAACACACATTGAAGCTACACATCCAATCCATAACAAAGCCTCCTCATCAACTAAACAAATAACATGGTTAAAGCACAATTGTTGTGGAAAAATGTATAATATATAGTCACATTGTGAACAGGGGTGGGCAAAAATTGAAAAAAAAAAAAAAAAGAAGTATATATCTGCTGTAGGCTATCGTACAATTAGGCAAATCTGTCTGTCTGTCTGTCTGTCTGTCTGTCTGTCTGTCTGTCTGTCTGTCTGTCTGTCTGTCTGTCTGTCTGTCTGTCTGTCTGTCTGTCTGTATAGCAACCCTCTGTTGCTTTACGGTTGCATGTATGGTTGTGCAAATCTTTGAATGTGCATGGACAGTCTATTCTTTCATAACAAACTTTTTTAACTCAAAAATGTTTCCTGGGGCTCCCCTGGAACAACATCATTTTTCATATGAGGGCTGGTCAGCAGCCAAATACAGTACATATTTTTTGGGGGGGGGGGTCCTTAATATGAATTATTTTTTCTGAACATCTTACTTTTTTAATGCATGATTTGCAATGCATTTTGTAGAATCTCTTCTCGGGTCATGTAAGATATGCTTCATGTCGGCCTTAATTCACCTCTCTGTCCTCAAATGCACTCTATAACCTGCATGGAGAGCTCCTTTCTGACCCAGAGTGACCTCCTGTCAGGGGCGGATCTAGGCATGGGCATGGGGGGGGGGGGGGGGGGGGGGGGGGGGGGGGCAATGCCCCCCTAAATGCCTCCTGTGCAATTCACAGGTGTCAGCGATGGAGAAAACGAGGGGCGGGGTTGGAGAGAGAGAGCGAGAGAGAGAGAAAGAGAGAGAAAGAGGCTATTCCTTGTTCATTTTAATTTCTGCCACTACGCCTATTAACATTTTTATTTTAAAATGGCCAATCTACGTCGACATGCTATGAGCTTGTAGAACCCCGATAACCCCCATGCTTCTCTCACTTCTGACTGCCTGAAGCTTTCCAATAGTGTATTTTATACAAACATAATAGGATAAAACTATAGGATAAGACTATAGAATCCATTTAGGTCCTTGATACAACATCTGTATGGTGAATAAAGTCCCATCTCGACACATTTAATAAACTAAATAAACACCTCAGACAAGAGCAGCCACGAACAACATGAGTCATTTGTGCTTTTCCTTGAAATATCTATTTTTGATACTTAACCGAACATCTGAAGGCATTCCTGAAAACAACCCTACTACATGTATTTGAATAACAACAGCTGATTACATGGAACATGTTCTCAGCCGCTCTGCTCAGTGCCAGTATCATCACAACTCGACGTGTCCCAGTTGCACATTAACTTTCCACTGGATACAGATTTTGGGGCATAAAAAGGATGCGGTGAGCCTCCAACAATTAAGTCACTGTGTTCCGTGAGAATGAAGGTCTACAGTGCTGCTGCTGCCGCTGCGCTGCTGCTGCCTCTGCTGCTGTGTCTGTCTGAAGCAGACAGGGCGGATGGCCGTTTGCAACCAGAACCCAACACTGAGCTGGAGGAGGTCAAGGACATGGTGCTCAGGCTGGGAGCCACCGTGATAGGACTGACGGCCAGGCTGGAAGCGAGTGAGACAGAAACCAGGGAGCTCAGAGACATGGTGGTGGAGCAACGAGTCGAGCTCAGATTCATGGAGGAAGAAGTCCAGGAGCAGAAGTCCTTGATGAATGGCAAGGAATGGTGATGGTCCAAAGAGACCTTGAAGGAGCTGTAAGCAGTGTTGCCAACTTTTGTCTCTATATTTAGCTTTATTCCAGAACCCCCTAGCGCCAAAATTAGTGGAAAATCTAGTGCTTTTTGGCTGGTGAGTCGGAGCTAAATTGGTTGACGGGCGGCAGAGATAAAACCCGTTTTTCACCACGATCGAGTCCTTACTTCCTAGAAAGGAACACTGGTAACCAAATGGACCCGTATAGATCTGTACCTCCTGAGATCGTTCTCAATAGTTATATTATATTTATATTATATTTAAACACCTGAATTACCTAATTTAAGAATCTACACATTTAGAAAATATACAAGAATTGCTATTTGACCAACATGTTGCCAGTTATTTCTCTTGAATTAGTCTGAGAGTCTAAACTTAACGTGAAATTGTGGTCCTCTGTGGCTAAAATGCAGATTAATTAGTGGGGCCTGGTATGAAAATGGTTGAAAACCCACTGCTCTAGTGCATTCTAGTGCATTTTTAAGTGCCACTAGTGCATTTTGGATTTTAGCAGTTGGCAGTGATACTGGCTGAAAGTTTGATATGATATGATCTGAAATGTTTGATATGGTTGGTTTAACATGGATTTTTCTGTGTTGTTTTCCAGGAATGGCTGACAAGTTGAGTGCGAGTGAGTCTTACATCCTAGACCTCCAGTCCAGACTGGGTGCCGCAGAGGGCCTCGTTGCAGACCACCATGCCAGGCTGAATGCCACGGAGGTTCAGGTTGAAGACTTGGAGGACGCAAGTGAAGGTAGTTTGCATCTGATGTTCAGTGATGGTCAGGTAGGAAAGAAAGAGTATTGTGGTTGTTTTAATATGCGTTGTATCTGCGATGTTTTCCAGGAATGGCTGCCAAGTTGAGTGTGAGTGAGTCTCACATTGCAGACCTCCAAACCAGACTGGGTGTCGCTGAGGGGGTCGTTGCAGACCATGAGACCAGACTGGGTGCCACTGAGGGGGTCATTGCAGACCATGAGACCAGACTGGGTGCCACTGAGGTTCAGGTTTCAGGCTTGGAGACAGAAAGTGATGGTAATTGATGCTGTTGATGTTTAGTGGATGGCAGGCAGGAAAGACTTTTGAGAAATTACTGTTGACACAGATACAAACGAATTACATTGGTGCATTTCAGTAGTTACTAGTTAACATAGTGTCACAGTAATCCTAACCAATTTAACTAAGACTATATTAAATATTCTAAAACCCATAGGCTATACCGTACAACTTCATCACATGTCACTTTGTGCCGCCTGTAGTGTAACGGTTTGATAATTAAATATTAAATAATAATTAAATATTAAGTAATAAAGATTGAATGACGGCACACAGTTATTACACAGCCAAGATGATGATTACCAGCAGGTATAGACAACCAGAGAGTTCAGAGATCCTTCCTTCTGTTTCCTAGAAATGGAGGTCTTAAAAAAACATTAACATGGTGCAACATATTGATGACGTCAACAGGTTGTGTGTCAGCATGTTTTAATGAGTTTTCTTGTAGGACCTTTTTTCAGAGAGTGCACAAATGGAACCAAATGGGTCCATTTGGTTCGTGTTTGAAAAAAATGAAAAGGGATTTAATTCCCCTTTAATCAAACAAAAGCAGGTCCCCCTTGGACTTCCTGCATGATAGTCTGTCTCTCTTGTTTCATTACTCTCCGCAGGGCGTCGACTAATGCCTACTTTATGGTGCGTCAGTCACGCTCGACCCGTCAATCAAACCCATCCTTCAAATCATATGTATTCAAACCCCCCCCCCCCCCCCCCCCCTTCAAACAATAAGAACGTGAAAACAAAAAGCATCATAATTCATAAAGTTATGTGGGATTTCAACAGGGCCTTACCCTTAAAGGAGAATTCCACACCAAAACAGAATGGGCAACAATCTACCTTGATTCCTGTGACATGATACATAATGTCCTTGATTTTTGTCACAGATGCCCCCATTTTCTACATTTCACCATGAGGTCCCCCTCCCTCCGATGCAGTTTTCATGGCCGCAGGTTGTCTTCTTGTATTCTAATGTGGGTATTTTAGTAACTTTTAGTAACTTATTTTTTTTTTCACACTACAAGACAATTGGGCCACTACACGATTTTTTTTTTAAACTCAGGTTGCACCTGTGTGACAAGAGTTTCAACCTGAGTGATTGGAGAGAAGAGTGGCATGAAGGGAGGGGAGGAGAGGATGAGGAATAGATTATCTCTGGGATTACAAGTAAAGACTGCACCACAGTGACTTTAAAAACATTCATGAGTATTAGCAAACTGTCAAACTATGATGTGTGGGGAAAACATAAGTTTGGAGCTACAAAAATACCCACATTAGAGAAAAGACAACCTGCACCAATGCAAACTGTTGGAGGGGAGGGGGAGCTTAGGGGTGAAACGTATAGCAGGGGACATCTATGATAAAAATCAAGTACAGTATATATGATGGCATATACAAGGTAGATTGATGCTCAATATGTTTTGGTGTGGAATTCTCCTTTAAAGGATGGTGTTAATTAAGGACCGCTTATTAAATATGCACATGCACTTTTAAATGTCCTATAAATAAATGAAATAGTTTTTATTAACATAGCCTATGTGGCAGTGCTACAGTAGATCAGGTATGTTTGAAACACCGTTCAAGTTTCACTTCATAGAAGCAAATCTTGGGGTCCGTGGCCAATTAGATATAATTTTGCAATCCTCAACATGTAAATGTTTGATAAGCAATGCTTTTCTGAGAACTGTAGATATAGAAGTGCACCTCACTGACCTCAGGTATTAAAGGCCCATTTCACCATTTTCTGAAGAATAAACTCCTCAAAGTCAGTTGTGTGCTGCTTTAGTGACAATGATGAAGAAAACATTAACATGCAAACAAAAAGCCAAACTAAAGTAAGCAGGCTGATTCTCATAGTAAACAAAACAAAGTAGCATGAATAATACATAATAATAATACATAATACAAAATCACCAATAGCAAACTTACTGATATTAGGTGGAATACTCCCCAAACAATACCATAATATCAAACTGGGGCTGTGTCCGAATGCATAGGGATGTTCCCTACTCCCTACTCCCTATATGGGTCACCAGAGTTAGTGGACTACAATAGTGGTGATTTCGGACAGTTCTCCCTATGTGGGGAGCACCGGATATGACGTCAATGTCGGTAGAGGGCGCTATAAATCCATTGCGCGGGCCTATGCACTTTTAAAGTTTGACCAATTAGTCATAGTTATATTAGTTATATTATATATAGTTATATAGTTATGTTTTCGCTAGAAACCGATTATGTAATATAATGTATATATAATGGTTTTAATGTTATAATAATAGTTTCGTGAAAATACGTTTGTAAGCATTTAGGGTTGTTTACCGGTAATTTGTAACTCGGGAGGTGCCGGAGCGCACCTCACGCACATGCACGCGCGTGCGTGTGCGTGCACGTGCGCACGCGCCCGCCCACCGACTGCACGTGTGTTGTGTTGTTATTCTTCTTCTTCGTGGGTTAGGGTTAGGGTTATCTTCATGTGGATGTCCTGCTCAATGCGCAATGCATTGTGGGCAAGATCCACTTTTCTAGTGACCATCCGATGGTCCCTACAAATCCAGGTGCATTGTGGGATATTTCAGTGCACTATATTAGGGTACAAAAACGCTCACTACCGATTCGGACACTTAAACAAAATGGCGAAAGGCAAAAGTAGTGCCCTATATAGGGAATAGGGAATGAATTCGGACACAGCCTGGCACTTCATCACAACATAAATGGCTGACATGGCTCTTAACCTCAAAACACAACATTAGCTTAATGGACACTGCCCCCTAGTGGTGGGAGATAAACCTTCATTTTCAACTTATCTTCATAGTAACTGGACCTCACTAACTTATTATGTTATACTCATTCTGATGATCAAGTAGTGTATAAATTATTAACAATCCTTATCCACATAGAAAAGCAAATTAAACTACATTTAATGAATATGATTATTGACTTGAATGATTGACTTATTGCTAATGTTGTGTTGATTTCAGCCCATGATGCTCAGCTGTCCACCGTGGAAACAAGACTGACTGCTACTGACAACCAAGTGCAGGAACTGAGGAGTAAGTATATTTAATAGAGAGTATGCACATGATGCCCCCCCTCCCCTCCCCATCTAGACTGATTTGCAACTTCCCATAGGCAGCCTATTCAGTATTCACCCACACTGAAAGGTGATCTACATTATTAAATTGTGTCAAACACGCCAACATTACATGTGTATGAAAAGCTTGCATGATCCTCTTTCTATCTGCAATGTATTTAATAAATGTAATTTGTAATTAAAACACACTGTAGAAATGTTATGAGCTACCTACTTCCTTAAGAAAAGTCAAGAAATTTCTTACAGATTACTATAAGTTCTGGAGGAAGTGGGGGAGACCGGGGCTGGTTGTCACACTTTTTGCTTTGACTTGAATTGCTCATCAACCACACATCACATGATAATCAGCCCTATATTAGAAGGAAGCTTAAGGTCTTGGCTTGAAATTGGTGTAACCCTTTTCCCCATAACTTATTCTATCAGGTAGTTATTAGCCATCAAAGTAACCTTGACACGTTGTGACAACCAGCCCCATCACGGGGTAGCTTGTCACAATGCACGGGGTTGGTTGTCCTATAGGAAATTTAAAAAAACGTGTAACTTTTTTTTTGTTTTTTAAGCTAGAGACACACAATAAGTTTTAAAATGACTAGAAATTAAATCTTTAATAGCTAATATACTTTTATAGTTGTAAATCATTATCATTTGTTTATTATACCACATAATATTTAAATGAAGAAATTTATGATAACAAATAGCGCCTACAGGTATTTTACCTATTACAGAATGGGCCATTTTATGATATTAACACAATATCGATATTAACACATATTTGTAACAAATGGATGAAGGCATTTAGTCAAAAAATGTTTAATACATTAACAACAAATGTGAAATGTCAGCAATCAACCTTTTATAGCAGTGGTGGGCAATTATTTTTCCCAAGGGGCCGAATGAGAAACAGAAAATATTGTGGAGGGCCAAGACTAAAGGCTGAACTAAAGTCTGCGTAATATTAATTTAATTTCGAGATAAAAGTAAGAGTAATACCAACCATTTTGACACCAGGGCCCTATATTTATTCAGTATTTGTGCCACAGAGTACCACCATTTGATGACATTTTAGCACCACAGACCCCAAAACTAAATATTTTGCTTTCGTCCACAATTCCAGGCTGGATTTGGGAAACCAAACAGTCAAACATACAAATCAAAATGACCACTAATCTTTTACATTCTCTAATTATATAGACTTAGGGCTAATTCAAATGAACATTTTAACTCTTGAGATGTAACTCATTTTTAAGAGTTACATCTGGTTAACCAACTTTCCATATTTACCTGTAACTCTCTCAAGGACCACTGATGGTCCCCGGACCACTGGTTTAAAACCCTTTCAGGGGCCGGTCAGAGCCAGCCAAAGGGCCGCATTTGGCCCGCGGGCCGCATAATGCCCAGGTATGTTTTATAGTCTGACATCAGCAATCAACCTTTTCACATTTCCCCATATAGGGGAATGTGACAACCAGCCCCGCAAAAAATGAGACAACCAGCCCCACATGATCATTTGACAAACTTTTAATGATAGCTGCCACATGGCTGCAGCTAGCAAATCCCACATCACATCAAAATGAAGCTATTGATGTCCTCTTTCTAACATGTGCATAGTTTTTAAATATCTAATATTCTACAACCTTTTATTACAAAACTAACACCAAAATCAAAAGTTCGTTTTGCCCCTAAAAAAATTCAATGTCTTCTCATATCAATGTGGTAGGTGTCTTCTAAAAAGTTTCATGGTACAAATGAACCTTATGTCTTGTCACATGACTGATATCAACATGGCGAAACAGCGCCCTCTAGTTTGGCTGTAATAAGATTTGTGACAACCAACCCGTGAGACAACCTGCCCCGGTCTCCCCTGCTTCTTACTGTAACTATCAGGCCACAGCCCATACATACCACCTGTTTTGACCTTAGGCAGGAGGTTATTTAGACAAAAACAAGCACTTCCAAACTCTGACACATACACAATTACTCAAATGCAGGATATTTCTTGACAGAAAGTAGCTCATAATGTTTCTCTGGTTGATTTTTATGAGAATATTTTTGAAAACAAAAACGTTTGAAAGAGAATAATGCAAGCTTTCCATACAGTTGTGGTGATTTTAATGCTGTTTAATGCAATCAGATAGGACATTTTCGGTTTGGATGTATGGGCTGTCAAGGCCAGAAAGTTGTTTTTTGCCACTCAGAGAACGTTCCTACATGACATAACATGGGTACAATGATGTCACATACATACCCTCTATAGATATTATGCTGTAAAAAGGCAATGTCCTACTGAAACTAGTTGCAAATTATTATTGTCCATAGTTAAACACAAACCCTATAGCATCCCAGTTTACTTGTAAAATAGCACATCTAAAAGCTCACAACACACAATGCAATGTATCCACAATGTGACGTTCTCAGGTAAACCTGCTGTTTACCTGAGAAAACTGGGACATTGGTATAGAGGGAAATACTAGCAAAACTAGAGGCCTGTGAGTCTGCTGTCAACTATGTGTGACCAACTTAATCTCACATAATGTAGAATAAATGAACGGAATTGGCATTCCATGGATAAACTACTAATAGAACCAATGACATCTCTACTGAACTTGAGCAGTGTGAATCACCACCGAGGGAGTCACTAGCTGTCCGAGTCACCCAAAGTTGAGTAGAGCCAACTCAGCCAAACCCAAACTAAAAACTCAAACCCAAACTAAAAACTCAAACCCAAACAGTAGTAATGTGCAGTATGAACAGCCTCTCGGCTTTATTAGTAGTTCATCTACGGAATATCAATTCTGTTCATTCATAGTATTATGTGAGATCAGTCTGATGGGAGACAGTCAGATATGCATGGGAGACAGTCATTTTTATATTTGTTTTTTTTTAGAGCATGTGGAAGCATGGAATCATATGGGTTGTTTCAAGATATGTTTTTCGTCTCAACTCCCCTGAGACAGTACTTGGGCATTTAGCAATGGGGAAGGCGTTCCTGCACTAAAGTTGTTATTTTGTTGACCATTCTAAATGCCTAAAACACCTCCGCAATCTGTTACACTATGCATACAGTAGGTGGGGTTTGGGCGTTACAACAATGGCACCAATCAGCATGCCACACGGCATTGCCTTTAAAACATCCCACACCAAAACACATTGGCCATCAATCTACATTCCTGTGACATGATACACGTCATTGATTTTTGTCACAGATGTTCCATTTTCTATACATTTTACCATGAGGTCAGTTGCAGTTGCAGCCTCTGTTTCTGCTGTGCCGGTGCAGTTAACATGGCCACAGGTTGTCTTTATTCTACTGCGGGTATTTCTGTAACTCCAAACTGGGCTGACTCAGAACTGCCGATTATAGGAAAAACAACAATTAAGGAGATAAACTAATCGTATCGTAATATATCGATCCAACACCTGGACAATATGTATATTGATTGAGAGGCTGCTATATCAATATGGTAAGCAGTCTTGACAAACATACCTCTGTTTAACGTTTTCAAAGGCCCCTTGTTGGGATGTTTTTATTTATTTATTTTTTTTTTTACGTAAGTAAAAATAAAATTAATGATATATTGATATATATCGTATTGTGGCCATATCCATATCTATTGTGAGATTGCCAACACAGTCAGCTGTAACAACGCACATGGTGTGGGCTGAGTGTCTCCACAAACTATATACATGGCACACACTTAACTTAACGGGTTATATATATATATATATATATATATATATATATATATATATATATATATATATATATATATATATATATATATATATATATATATATATATATATATATATATATATATATATATATATATCAACAATTAACAACAGTACTGTAGTTTCTAGATCCTAATCCACCACAGCGTTCTGCACACAAGACATCCAGTACAAGTTATCACAGTTGTCTCTAAAGAGATTGTGTTGTACATTCTCTATTCCTTTGCGGGTCGGACGAGGGGACTTGGTAATATTGTAATATTACTAATATATTATCCATATATTATACAGGTAATAAGTAAAGTAATATTATTTTTTTTCTAAGGGGTCATAAATAAAGTAAACATATTACTCTCCTAAGTAATATTGCCCAACACTGATTATACTACAATGTACTATGAAATACTGTAGCCACTGTTTAGTTGTAGCCTACTACTTTGTAGTGTTGAAGCTCATAGTTGAATGTATAGGCTAAAGGTGCTACTCCACGATAATATGTTGTAATAATATGTCGTAATGTAATATGTTGTAAATAATATTGATGCTTTTATTTATAAGCAATGTGATGTTCCTGTGTTAACAGACAAACCTAAGGTGGCTTTCTCTGTTGGTCTGCACAATGTTGGAACAGTTGGACCACTTAATTCTCCATACATTGTGGTCTACCGTCACATCTTCACCAACATCGGAAACGCATACAATCCATTGACAGGTAGGTTATCATGAATTACTCTTAATTACATTCATAGAAATCAATTTGTTTCTTCGCCTTGCATCTATCAGTCTATCAAACATTATATCAAGTACATGAATGCAAATAAGGGGCCTTTCAAATGAGGATTGATAAAACACGGCTCTAGTTCATTTTCAACCTGCAATAAAACATATATTTACTTGAGTGCAGTGTTGTGCCTGTGTTGGTTTCGTGCACACACCTGTGATTCAGCAGAACTGGATTCTGTTTAGCTTTTTCACAAAACTATGGTTATGTTGAAAATGAACTAGAGGTGCGTTTTATCGATAATCGTGTGAAATGTCGTCATGGCGCATGGGCAGATAGCAGTGCTGGCGCTGATCAAAGTGATAATGTGTGTGTGTTTATCGCTCCCTGTGTGAGAAGCCCTTACATCTTTCAGTTTAAACCAATTGACAGGACAAGATGAGATAAGATGAGTTTAACGTCATTCTATTGCATTTACCATGAATTTAACTTATATAAGAAAATGTGCCGTCAGTTGTGTTTGTAAATTTCTCAAACATGTTCATGTCACAATGTCCTCTGTAGACTATACGAAACAAGCCAAAATGTTTAGAAAATAACAGCTCTACAAGCTCACATGTCCCATGTCTATCATCACAGTGTGTTAAGAGCTTGTAGATATATTTATAATAGTTTACACAAATGCAATTGAAATACACAAAATTAACATCAACATTTGTGTGGTTGTCTCCGCCAGGGGATGGTGGGGAGTATGTTTTAGCCTCCGTCCGTGTTTGTCTGTTGAGTGCCACGATATGAGCTTGTAGATTTGCTATTTTACATTTGGTAAATTATATAATCCTGGTTATACCTATTACTACCAACGACTGTAATATAAATGAAAACATTCCTCAGAATTGCATTAAAACTTCAACATGAAAAGCAGTGTCTTGTTTTTCACACGGTGGGTTGGCTTATTCACAAGTGTGTGTGTGTGTGTGTGTGTGTGTGTGTGTGTGTGTGTGTGTGTGTGTGTGTGTGTGTGTGTGTGTGCGCGCGCGTGCACGCGTGCATGCATATATGTTCATCCCTCAGGCATCTTTACATCGCCCTTCAAAGGAGTGTATCAGTTCCGATTCACTGCAGGTCACAATATTAATCCAACGTGGGTGGATATCAGGATGTATAAAAATGAACAGGTACTCATTTATAACCAAGGGTACAATAGTAAGGTGGGTTATGAATATGTGTCTAATGGGCTGATCATAGAGCTGGAGGTGGGAGACACAGTCACCATGCGTTTACCTAATGCTAGCTTTAGGCTCTATGACTACTATAACGACAACATCTTTAGTGGTTTTCTGCTCTATCCTCTGTAACACTGATACTGGTACTGATACATTCTGCTACTGGTACTGTTACATTCTGTTACTGGTACTGTTACATTCTGCTACTGGTACTGTTACATTCTGCTACTGGTACTGTTACATTCTGCTACTGGTACTGTTACATTCTGCTACTGGTACTGTCACATTCTGCTACTGGTACTGTTACATTCTGCTACTGGTATTGTTACATTCTGTTACTGGTACTGATACATTCTGCTACTGGTACTGTTACATTCTGTTACTGGTACTGTTACATTCTGCTACTGGTATTGTTACATTCTGCTACTGGTACTGTTACATTCTGCTACTGGTACTGTTACATTCTGCTACTGGTACTGTTACAGTAAAGAGATGAGTGTTTGTTGACCTACCATAATAGGGCGGGTCATACTTTTTTTATTTTTGAAATTCAAAATGCTTGGGTGCCTATTTTATGTTTTTGGGTATGGGAATTCAAATATGACATTCTTTTTTTGATTGGACAAACCCTAGCTACATCTATTTGCATTTCTATATCAGTAATTGTATCGATTTTACATCAATTATGAGATTTAAAATCCAAAGGAAATTCTAACATGTGGGGTGTCTAAATTATGTGTTTTTTGATGGAGAATACTACCATAATGTATATGCATACATTCTGTCAATAAATACCTATTCCAAAAAAGTACTGTTGCTTTTTCATAGTCTGTGCTTTTTTTAACGCTACATATACAGAGGTCGTGAATTATATGAAAACAATTACATTAATGTTTATCACAGGGTTCTCTTATAGAAGGTTTAGAAGTGCTTATGACTGCTTAACAATCAAACAATGGTTTATTTCACCTTTATAGGTCCCCCCTTCAAATAAATATAATGTGCTTATCTCTAAAATGGTTCTAAATTAAGTATTAAAAATATATAAAAAGGTGCTTCATCTCTACCCACCCAAACTCACCCAAGGGTGCTCATGGTCAACTCTACCCAGCACCCACCTGAACACCAACTGGTGGTCCTCAGCGAGACGTCAAAACCACACAGCACGTGTTTCGCAACACCTAAAAGGTTGAAATGGGACTTGGAAGAAAAAAAAAGCGATTTGCACTACTGTAAAGTAAAGTAAACAACATATACGTGTAACTCTGGCTAAGGGGGAACCATGAGCTTGTGTCAAAGTGATCTGGATATCTTTTTTTTTTTTTTTTTTTTTTTTCAGATTTTTAGAACAAACATTTTAATCTGGCCCCAAAATAAATTAGGATAATGCTTCAATTTTGTTGATCAAGACTCTGATCCCCCCAATGCTCCCAATGATCAGGTTGGGGCCTTGCATGGTTTCCTCTGCCATCAGTGTGTGAATGGATGAATGTAATGTGTAATCTATGTAAAGCACATCAGATCAGGGCATGTATGAATGCAACTTTTAGCATGGATCACAGGATGGATCGAAATGTAAACACGCTTTGGCTTTTTGTATACGTCCACGTTGGCGATTTCTAAATTTGATGACAATTTTGTACATACAGTTGTAATATAGTCGAATAGTGTTTTGCTATAGTGGAATAATCAAGTAGTCGAATATTTAGTTAATGCCCTATTCATGCGGGACCCCCTGCACCCACCACCACCCAGCAGCTGGATCTGTGAGGCTGTGGATGTTCTTAAAATAGAACAGATAAGTTAAACACTGTGGGAATTTACTGCAGTTTGGCAGCATTTTCTGTCCTATGCACAGGGGTGTAGTGGAGGGGGGACGCGGGGGGGCGGGGTTCCCCCCCTTCTCACATCTAAAATATTTTTGGGGCAAAATAGGCCTATGTTTTTTGTCTTGTCATTTACTTTTATGGATTGGATACAATTAGGGATTGTAAACAATCTTTCCCAATATGCTATGTTTGTTTTAATAGCGTGTCTGTGTGTGTTGCGCAGGTGCACACAAATGCAAGTGTGCATGCACGTGTCTTAAAGGGGGACTCCACTCATTTTCATTTTAATTTTACAATGTCATTAATATACCTTATATAGAGATGTTGTGTGGACATGCTAAAAAAAAAAGTTCCCCCATTCTGTGTTTCCTAGAAATGGAGGTCTGAAAAAATATAATTAGCATGGTGAAATACATCTTGATGACATCATCAAGATGTGTTTCACCATGTTAATGAGTTTCCTTTAGTGTACAAATTGAACCAAATGGACCCCCCCCCCCCCCACACACACACACACACACACACACACACACACACACACACACACACACACACACACACACACACACGCTTCTAAATGTCCCCCCACAACACTGCCTATGCAGAATTACTGGCTGCTAATCAATCACAGAGAGAGAGAGAGAGAGAGAGAGAGAGAGAGAGAGAGAGAGAGAGAGAGAGAGAGAGAGAGAGAGAGAGAGAGAGAGAGAGAGAGAGAGAGAGAACCTTGACTTTTGAAGGGTCCTTTATTTAATCTCTACTGGGTACTACAGACCAGATACCAAACACCTATTTACTACCTGCAGGTTTTTACAAACAGAAAGACAAAAAATGTATAGGTAAACAAAAAGCCATCATTGATATAGGGAAAAAGTGAAAAGTATTTCATCAGGGTCCCCCACAACGCACAGCACTCTCTCTATCGCCCATTTAACTTCGAACAATTCCAGCTTGTCCACCATTTTATAATAAGCATGTTCAACTCTGAGCCTTGCCTTTACAAGGCCAGTTAAAATGGGAACAGGGTCTGTACAACCCTCCTCTTTAGCTTTCTCTGGCTTAGCCAGATTGCCAGGTTCGCTGTTGCAGACAGAAAGTAAATCAAAGTATGTACATTTTTCCTTGCCACTGAATACTTTGGCCCATGAATAAAAATAAATGGCTCAGTAGTAAAGGTCTTCCCCAACCCCGTGAACCATTCCCTTAGATGGTCAAACAACCATCCCAGCCTGCGACATTGACCAAACAGGTGAAAAACGGTCTCTGATTGGTTGGAGAAAAGACATCCCTCCCTGTGTTCAGGATCAATGTGTGCCAGGATCAATGTGTCTGTTCTCCCCATGTACTATCCTTCACTGGAAGTCAGCCGACCGCTTATCAACTGGTGGCTTGTACAGAGAAAACCACATACGCTCCTCCTCCTGCCACTGTCCAACATTGGGAGAAACTTTAAGTTGTGGGAAAAAACATACAGTAGTCCATGATATGTCCTCCACCCTCCACCCATCCTCTGTCTCACAGTTCTCTATCAAGAAAACAACTAGATGTTGCGGAAGAGATGACCAGACCGTGTCAATGATCCGCTTCAGAGAGAGAGAGAGAGAGAGAGAGAGAGAGAGAGAGAGAGAGAGAGAGAGAGAGAGAGAGAGAGAGAGAGAGAGAGAGAGAGAGAGAGCATATTCATTCATACTCATATTCATCATATGATGTATTTATTCTACCACAAAAAAATGAAATAAAAAGCTTGTAGATTGGGTATTATATTTATTTTTAGGCATAATGGTTAAAAAGGTAAGATATGGGACTGCTTCTCTCACGTATGACTGCCTGAAGCTTTCCAAGTATTAGTGTATTTTACAATAAAATAACAGGATAAAACAGTGAATAAATTGTTAAATGCTTCAAATCTTTTGACACGTATAATAAACTTGAAGTGATACCAGAGTTGTGATCATCGAAATGATCTTTGAATGATGACACGCTCCCTGAGAGACAGTTGAAGAGAAAAAGAAATGACTAATATAACTGTGTCTGAAAATGTGCATGAACAACATAAAGCATTTGTGGTTTCATGTCTAATGAATACATATCTATTTTGGATGTTTAACTAAACATCCAAAGGCACTGTCAGACATGACATGTATTTGAATAACAGCTGATTATCATGCAACATGTTCTCAGACACTCTGTACAGTATATCTGTACTGCATTTCTGTACAGCAGCTCATCACAGCACCATGATGTGCAGGGGAGGATTATCCAACCGGGCACGTTGGGCCCAGGCCCAGGGGCCCTGAGCTAGGGGGGGCCCTGAGCATACATACTGTATATACAAGAAAGCTAGATGGCTTGAGGCGGAGCCTCTGACGTCTTTCACGGCGGCCATCTTGTGAGAGGTACTCAATACACTATGCTCTATACACTATACACTATGCTTGGCAGCACTGGCGAAACGAGCTGAGGATGGGCCCTGGTGCAAGAATATTTTGTAGGCCCCTATCATTGCCATAAACGAGCAACTCTTACGCATGTGCGCTTGTTGCACAAACACACACACTACAGCTATACTGTATACAGTAGACTAACAAACGTGCCTGGCTACACAATTATTCCATTCATTTTCATTGATCTTTATTGGCAAATGGCCATGAAACACACACACACACACACACACACACACACACACACACACACACACACACACACACGCACGCAGCATTTTCAGAACCATAACAACATGGACAGATGCCAAGCTCTATCTCTATCCTCCATCATTACTAATATCTATAACAGCCTTCCCTGACCTGGGCTCAAACATGATGTCCCCAAACTATTACACTCACACATTCACATTATTATTATATCCAACACCAACAAAGCTGGTATGCACTTCCACAGTATAAGCAACAAGCACCAAGAACACAGCACATTACATGATTTACAAAGACAGCAAACTGACCGCATTAATGAATGTGACTGTGTACTCACTCATTAGAAGGTCATTTTACGGGTAGTGGAGATGTATTTTTCTGAGAAAGACTTTTTTGTTGTCTCTGAGAAACGGTCCGGCGGGCAACGGACTTGCTATTATAAAGCTTTTTGTCTTATCGGCATGCGGTGTCATGTCGTATAATCCTCAATCTGTGCTGGGGATTCGGGGTTCATTAGGCTCTGCAACGCGGCCGCCGCGCGCGGCGGGGACATTCATTTTCACCGACACTGTGTCCGTGCGTGGCCGCGTGGAGAACTGTCACAGGGCGGTTGTGTTGCTGAACTCGTTGGCAACTCGAGTCCAGCGTGTCGCCGCTCTGTGAGGCAGGATCTGGGGTAGCTGCTAGTGCCCGGTGCCGGTGGGGTGCAGCAGCAGGAGGAGAGACACCGATGCTGATACAAACTTGTCCAATTTGGTCATTTTAGCTTAATTTACGCTTCCCGCTGCCGACTGCTCTCTTTCCATTCGCCTTTGGAACCACTTTCATGACTTTTCTTGAACATGACACTATGCTACGCCGATGCTTCAATTCAACCCACTCGCGCTTTTTTTTGTAGTTGACACTTTTTTTTGTTTTGATTTGTTTTAAGAGGAACTGACATCAGAACAACACATTCACACGTGAGTGACAGCTCACAGGTACCAATTTGATTGGACAATATCATTACCCCTCCCACTGCTAGGCCCGGCCACTCTCAGGTTTAACCCCCTAACGACCAGGCCACAGGTCCATAACAGTCGCAGGGCCCGCTGTCAGCGGCCTTTCTTTTCTTTTCCCCCTTCCCTCTCAGTAGGCCCCCAAGGGGCCTGGGCCCTGGTGCACCGCACCGGCGGCACCGGCCTAAAATACGCGCCTGCTTGGCAGCCCAAACAAAAACAGCTATAACTCGCTCAAAACTTGACAGATTTACAACGGATGGCATTATTATGAACGTTATCAACGTGACTATGTTTTTTTTTCTTTTTTTTTCTGAAAAATATAATATATCGGCTCGATGTATGCGGGCGTCTCTGACGTTTACAACAAACCAATCTGTTTGAAAAAATAAGTGATTTATCGTAATTTAAAAAGTATATGCTCATAGACACAATGTTATGCTCTCCTGTCACAAGATGGCCGCTGTGAGCGACGTCGCTCCTGATTGGCCAGCAGCGGGGGGGAGTCGTCTAGCTTTCTATAAATCTATGGCCCTGAGTGTCTGTGTGATCGCTACAAGCCTCTAGCTCAGGGCCCTCCCAAAAAAGGACAGTAAGAGTAAATAACAGTGGTGTACACAATGCTTTTCACTGTTATTCACTATAGGGGCTTATTCATTCTGTGTCAATAAAATAACCCCATCATGACATGGTACATCACTGCAAGTGTTAACATTTATTTGGCTTAGTTATTTTGGCTATTTTTGACATTTGTATCCTCTCAGGAAATTTTTGAAAATAGGTGGAAGGGGAATGAAAGAAAAATCATTAACATGGTGAAACACATCTTGATGTTGTCATCAAATGTATTTCACCATGTTCATCATCATTTTTTTCATTTTAATCATGTCCAGACAACAACCCTAAGGTATATTAATGACATATTAAAATGTTGAAAATGGGTGGAGTTCCCTTTTAATCTGTCTATGGCCCTGTTGCACATGAATTTTAACCTGGGTACAGTTTTGGGGCATAAAAAGGATGACATTTTGTTTGATGTACAAATGTAACAATAAAAGTTCAGGAGACTACATGAATGTTCCAGCATGGCATGGAAAGGAAATGAGGGCTTATATCTGAATTTCTTTCATCAGTTGTTTTTACGGGTGGTTAAAAAGGGCAGGGGCTGGAGCCCCTGTATGTGTGCACGTGCCTCTCTGCTAACCTGGAGGGAGCAGAGCTCCTCTTTTCTGACCCTGAGTGACCTCCTGACACCTCCTCTGTCCTCAGATGAACTCCTATTAGTCTAGATCATGTGGTTAAAAAGGGCAGGGGCTGGAGCCCCTCTATGTGTGCACGTCCCTCCCTGCTAACCTGGAGGGAGCAGAGCTCCTCTTTTCTGACCCTGAGTGACCTCCTGACACCTCCTCTGTCCTCAGATGAACTCCTATTAGTCTAGTCCAGAGGTGGGCAATTATTTTTCCCAAGGAGCCAAGATACCGTATTTTCCACACTATAAGGCGCACCGGATTATAAGGCACACCAGATTATAAGGCGCACCTTTTAGAACTGTTTTCATATATAAGGCGCACTGGATTATAAGGCGCAGAGAATAGAAGCTCCTACAGTTAACATATAATAGAATCTACTGCAGTTGAATGATCCATATATAAGGCACACTGGATTATAAGGCACAGTGTGGATTTTTGAGAAAATTAAAGACTTTTTTATAGTCATAGTTATATAGTTATATAGAAAATACGGTACATAAAATATTGTGGAGAAGCCAAGACTAAAGGCTGAACTAAAGTCTGCGTAATATTAACTTCATTTCAAAATTACCAACCATTTCCACACCAGGGCCCTCAGTATTTGAGCCACAGAGGACCTATACTATTTCATGACATTTTAGCTCCACAGACCACAAAACTAAAGATTTCTTGTCCACATGTTTTTGTCCACAATACAAGGCTGGATTTCACAAACAAAACAGGTAAAAAAAAATGACCATTCCTTGACATTCTCTGATTGTGTAGACTTTGGGCTAATTCAGATGATGAATATTTTAACTCTTGAGAGTGTGAAAATGAAACCAAATGGACCCGCAAGGGTCCATTTGGTTTCAGTTTTACGCTCTCAAAGTCAAAGTTACATCTGGTTAACCAACTTTACATATTTAACTGGAACTTGCTGAAAAACCACTGGTGGTCCCCGGACCACCACTGTACCCTTTAACAGGCCGGTCAGAGTCAGCCAAAGGGCTGTATTTGGCCCCCGGGCCGCATAATGCCCAGGTATGGTCTAGATGGAAAGGGGGTCCGCGCGGTCCAAGTGTTTTTTTTTTTTGTTTTGTTTTGTTTCTTCAAAATCTGTCTTTTTTTTAATCCTTGAAGGGTCTACTTTGTGAGTCTGCCAGGTACCGAGAAAAGAAAATGTCCCAAGGGGTTCATTTTTCTTACACATACCCTACCTAAATATGCAAATGAGGAGGCAAGAGAAAACAGCATAACTATTGACATAAACAACATACAGGGACAAATGAACACATTTTTCCATACAAGTTGAACCCGAGGAATCCAAAAGTGGCATCATAAAGATTCAAGTACATCTTGACACTAGTTTGGGTCAAAAACTGCACAAAAATAGCTGAAAATGTATTTTATATTTATATTTCTCGGTTTACTAAGTTCTTATATGGATTTTGAAGTTCCATCTGATATTTCCTTAATCCTTGAAGTGTGTAGTTTTGGATTCCGCCAGGTACTTGGCAAGAAAAATGTCCCATGGGGTTCATTTCTAACCATTTTTACACATACCCCACCAAAACATGCAAATCAGGAGCCATTTTTTAACCCAAAATAGTCAAAATGTGTTTGAATCTTTATAATAGCACTTTTTCTGAATTCCTCGGGTCCACATTGTATGGAAACTGTGAAAATGTGTTCGTTTGTCTCTGTATAGGTTGTTTGAGTCAATAGTTATGCTGTTTTCTCTTGGCCAATGTTACATCTGCCCCTGCAGTAAGAGTAACCTATGCCTAATCCTAACCAATACCCCTGACCCATTAAAAAAAAGTTGTTATGAGTGTCCCCTGTACTTCTTAGTAAGTCTGTGTTCTTGAACTTTAGATACAGTGTACTTGATATGCGTTGTACTTCACAGAGACATGTTGTAGTTATCAGTTATCTGGCTGTCTGCTCATTATCATGTCACGTTTCTGTGTCTGATGTCTTGTTGTCACGTCACTGTGATCCAGCACTAGAAACGTTCACTATAAAGTGATACTGCCTCTGTGTCGCATTAGTGCTCTCCTGGACCACAGGAAGACGTCACCAGGACTGGTCCCCAGCTAACACCAAGCCTGGACACATCACCATCCTGTCACAGCCAGACCAGGGGTCCACACATCACCATCACCATCCTGTCACAGCCAGACCAGGGGTCCACACATCACCATCACCATCCTGTCAGAGCCAGACCAGGGGTCCACACATCACCATCACCATCCTGTCAGAGCCAGGGCACTAAAAGCTTGGATTAATAAGATTTTATTTTTATTGATTATTATAAAAAAATGTTTGATGTCAAAGTGCACCAGATTGAAGCATTTTAAAGGGGAATTCCACCCATTTTCAACATTCTAATGTGGCATTAATATAACTTAGAAGTGCTGGGTGGACATGATAACCCCCCCCCCATTCTGTGTTTCCTAGAAATGGAGGTCTGAAGAAAACCACTAACACGGTGAAACATCTTGATGACATCATCAAGATGTATTTTCACCATGTTAATGGATTTCTTTAGACGCTTCTTTTTTTCGGAGAGAGTACAAATGGAACCAAATGAGCATTTGTACACTCTCAGAAAAATGTTGAAAATGGGTGGAATTCCCATTTAACACCGCCTGGAAAGGGGGGCCCATGTGGAAAAACTTTGCAGGGGGCCCAGAGTTGCTAGCTACGCCCCTGCTTACTACAGGCCTGCCTCTGCTCTTTGCCTGGTGATGTCCATCATGTCCAGTTTAACCTCCACCTAGTTCCTTATGGAATTTATAGTAGGACGAAGAGAAAGGTTTAAAAAAAACTATTTATTTTGGGGAATTTTAGTGCCTAACGAATGTTTGATGAAAATGTTTTGAGTTTAAACAGCCCTAAAAAAACACTACTCAAGCGAAGAGTCAGCTCTCCCTCTTGGGGTATAGGTTAGGCATGACACCCCACCAACAGACCAAAAGGAATCAAACCCTTCCGTATTATGCCTTATAGTTTGAATGTTCAACTTTTAATATGGCTGCTAGCAGTGAAAATGTGTTTGAATCTTTATAATACCACTTTTTTTTTTCTGAATTCCTCGGGTCCACATTGTATGGAAACTGTGAAAATGTTTTCATTTGTCTCTGTAGGTTGTTCAGGGGGTCCACACATCACCATCCTGTCACAGCCAGACCAGGGGGTCCACTCAGGAATCATAACCAGGGTTGAGGTGAGTCTCTTGATGTTGTATTCTTACTACAGACCTTGATGAAAATGTTTTGAGTTTAAAAAGCCCTTTGTTATAAAAAAACACTACTCAAGCGAAGAGTCAGCTCTCCCTCTTGGGGTATAGGTTAGGCATGACACCCCACCAACAGACCAAAAGGAATCAAACCCTTCTGGATTATGCCTTATAGTTTGAATGTTTAACTTTTAATCTGGCTGCTACCGTCCCTGTAAGAACCTGTACTAGATTACATCATCAATAAGGATGGGGGGGGTGGATAGAGGGGGAGAGAGAGAGAGAGAGAGAGAGAGAGAGAGAGAGAGAGAGAGAGAGAGAGAGGAGAGAGAGAGAGAGAGAGAGAGAGAGAGAGAGAGAGAGAGAGAGAGAGACAGAGACAGAGAGAGAGAGAGAGAGAGAGAGAGAGAGAGAGAGAGAGAGAGAGAGAGAGAGAGAGAGAGAGAGAGAGAGAGAGAGAGAGAGAGACAGAGAGAGAGAGAGAGAGAGGGAGAGAGAGAGAAAGAGAGAGAGAAAGAGAGAGAGAGAGAGAGAGAGAGAGAGAGAGAGAGAGAGAGAGAGAGAGAGAGAGAGGGGGGGGGGTGATATCTCTCTTTCCTGTGTGAGTTAACAAGTTAAAGGACCACTTCACCACTTTTCAATGTATCTTCATCCAGTATAACAGAACCTCACTAATGTAAGTGATGAAATGCCACTATGTTTACTACTCAGTCTGTGTCTCACATAGAGTTCTCAACGGGCCTGAAAATTGAGGCCCAACCCTAACTGGGCCCTATAAATGATCAGGCCCAAAGCCCGGCCCGGCCTGACCAATTAGCATAGTTTTTAGGCCCGACCCGGCCCTACAATGTCGGGTCGGGCCTGGTCGGGTTTGGGTAGAATTTGAGCACTCTACACTGAGTAAAAGCGAAAATACCAATCAGTACCATCTTCACAAGAGGTAGATAGATACACAGATAGAAAGAACAGAACTATTATGTTTATCATAATACAATAATTCAATATGTACACTGCAAAAACACTCTAGATCTTAAATCTAGACTTTACGTATGATTGCTCTTGTTTTAAGAAGGATATACTGACCAAGAGCAAGTTGTATATAAGGTTATCAACCTTGTTTTTAGAATTTATTATTACAAGAATTCTTACCAAGTACAATTCACTTACGGACAGATTATTGTGCTTGTTTATAGTGTAATAGTACTAGAAACAAGGAAAATAATCTGTCCGTGGGGTAAGTGAATTGTACTTGGTAAGAATTCTTGTAATAAGAAATAATTTTGTTCTAAAAACAAGGTTGATAATCTCATACAATTAGTATATCCTTCTTAAATCAAGAGCAATCCTACTTAAAGTCTAGATTTAAGATTACAAGACTTGCTTGGTTCAGAGTTTTTTTTTTGCAGTGCCGTACTGATCTGCATACATTTTAGGCCCGTGCGAAACCCTAAAACGTCGGGTCGGGGCAGGCCTGGTCGGGTTCAGGCAGAGTTTGAGAACTCTCGTCTCACAGGAGGCCTGTGGGCATTTCACAAACCTCCTGTCTTGCAGTGGCGTTTCTAAGCAATTTGGAACCCTATAGGCAAGATTTTCCCTGGAGCCCACCCCCCCTTACAAAATGGACCCTTACGGGTCCAGGGAAAATCTCCTCAAGGTCGCCCCCCTCCCCTCAAGGCGCCCTAGGCAACTGCCTAGTCTGCCTAAGGGCAAAAACGCTAATAGGAACTGCTGGCTTTCTATTCCTAGTTGGCAATGCCAAAATGCAAGACATTGTTCTCCGGATACTGAAAAAAATAAAAAAATAAATAAATGTTTGACATTTGTCGCTATATTTAGCTTTTTTCCAGACCCCCCTAGCGCCAAAATTAGTGAAAAACTCCTGGCAGAAAATATAGTGCTTTTTTGCTGGTGAGTTGGAGCAAAATTGGTTGACAGTCGCCAGAAAAATAAAACCCTCGTTTATCACCATTTCCTTCCTAAGATAGAGTCCTCCTTCCTTCCTAGAACATAGAACTTATACAGTATATCTGTAACTCTTGAGATCGTAAAATGAAACCAAACGGACCCTTTCGGGTCCGTTCGGTTTCATTTTACGCTCTCAAGAGCTAAAATGCAGAACAAATAGTGGGCCCTGTTATGAAAATGGTTGAAAACCCACTGAAGCGCATTCTAGTGCATTTTGGAAGTGCCACTAGTGCATTTTGGATTTTGGCAGTTGGCAACACTGCCTCCTGTGAGACACAGACTGAGTAATAGTACTAGTAATACTACTAGTAAATAGTGGTATTTTACATTAGTAAGGAACACACGCACGCACACGCGCGCGCACACACACACACACGCACGCACGCACGCACACACACACACACACACACACACACACACACACACACACACACACACACACACTAGCGGGTCCATTTGGTTCACATTTGTACACTCTCAGAAAAAAAAATGTAAAAATGGGTGGAATTCCCTTTAAGAGGCATCCCCCCACTTCTAAAAGTCCCACTACAGCACTGTATGTGTGTGTGTGTGTGTGTGTGTGTGTGTGTGTGTGTGTGTGTGTGTGTGTGTGTGTGTGTGTGTGTGTGTGTGTGTGTGTGTGTGTGTGTGTGTGTGCGTGTGCCAGGCGCGTAGTGTGTGACGGACGTCAGCCAGTAGAAAATCTCCCCCAAGTAGAGGTGGATATCTAAGCCTGCCGATTTTCAGATAAAGCCATTCTAACATTCTAATAAGCATTACAAGAAAGATAAACGTGAATAAATTACACAATGCAAGTATATTCAATGTAATTTGTATTTATCAATACCTTTTTAGAGTTGTTTTGTCTGCAGAGCGGCTGGGTTTATCAGTCCACGCTCCAAGGCCTTCTGGATGGCGGAGTTCTAGTCCCTCTGTCTCTTGTTCAGGGGCGGATCTAGGCATGGCCATGGGGGGGGGGGGGGGGGGGGGGGGGGGCAGACTGCCCCAATAAACACGATGGCATGCAAAACAACCCAAGATATTTCAAATTAAAGTGCTTCTGTTCAAAATGATTTGAAACACTACTACTGCTACTAACTAACTACAGCTGTGTCACCACTAAACCAACAGCATTTCATCATTGAATGAAAACAGAAAACTCTCTGAGTCAGAGCTTTAGCTTTATGCATGCTCCGTGTCGAGAGCCAGCGAAATCCAAAAGCGACCTCGCCCGCGGGCGCCCGGTTTCAAAAGCGGGCGCCCGGTTTCACAAAAACGGGCGCCCGGTTTCACAAAAACGGGCGCCCGTTTTCAAAAGCGGGCGCCCGTTTTCAAAAGCGGGCGCCCGTTTTCACAAACTAGGCTATGCCTAAACCTAACTCTAACCCTAAACTTAACCTCAGTAAACCTATGCCTAAACCTAACCTAACCCTAACCATAACCTTTTGAAAAGGGCGCCCGTTTGTGAAAACGGGCGCCCGCTTTTGAAAACGAGCGCCCGTTTTTGTGAAACCGGGCGCCCGTTTTTGTGAAACCGGGCGCCCGCTTTTGAAACCGGGCGCCCGCGGGCGAGGTCGCTTTTGGATTTCGCCCCTGCTGTCCGTGTCTGTTGCAACTTCAACAACAACTGATGTTATTATTGATGCTTTACCTGACTAATAAAAGTCCTGTAACTGGAAATGGTATGGGTGCGACTTCATCGGGCGATGAAGTTGCAACCCATACCATTTTCTCTTGCCCCTCCAACATGTTCTCTTGCCTCCCCCAAATGGGACATGTTACATCCGCCCCCTGCTCTTGTTTTGCCATGGAGAGCAGTATCAGTCATGACGTTATCAGCTGAATTACGAGTGTTCTTTCAATCAGAGGGCTGTAAACAACCACCACAGATGGACAGTCTGATCTTTTAGGCACAAGGTCGTGTGAGAGTGCAAAGTCTCAATCATAGTGAAATGGCTTCACTGTTTAAAACGGTGAAACGAGTTGAGACGACTTCATACTGGTGGTGATTTTGTTCAGGATACCCCTGTGTTGTTTCCAAAGCGACTAGTCAGACAGTGAAGTCGAAGTTGTATCGACTTGTCGTTTTATGACATGGGGGGGGGGGGGGGGGGGGGCTGGCTGGCATGAGGAGATGGTATGGGGGCGACTTCATCGGCCACGGGCGATGAAGTCGCACCCATACCATTTTTGGTGACTTTTGTTAGGCAAGTAAAGCATCAACATCGGTTGTTGTTGAAGTTGCAACAGACACGCAGCATGCATAAAGCTAAAGGTCTGACTCAGAGAGTTTTCTGTTTTCAATGTTGAAATGCTGTTGGTTTAGTGGTGACCAGTGTTGGTCAATATTACTTGGGAAAGTAACTTATTTACTTTACTCGTTACCCCTTAGACAAAGTAATATCAATACTTTACGTATTACTGGAATCGAACAGTAGCCTAATATATTACATGTACGTTATTACTTTCTCAACTCCCACCTTTGAAAAAATAAAGTAATCTGTTTAGCGAGCTCTTTTTAGAACTGAATCCAATTTATTGGAATAATAATAGTCTCCAATCCCACAGACTGCACCTGAAAGCAAAGCCAACAAAATCTTAGATAAAAAAAAATAAAAGGAGCAGAGAGAAGCAATGGGAACATTTTAACCTTGAATCACAAAACAGACCTGCAACTAACAAAACCAGATTTCAAAATTTGTCTCTGACTTTTTAAACGTTTTCACAATTGACAGTTTTTCACTCAAAGACAGTTGAGGTCCTGAATTTCGAAATAAAATACAAAATAAAGCAGCAAGCGATTTGTAGTGTACATAACTGTGCGCAGGATGCTGCGTGTGGACTGGATCTACAATCTACTGCACATCTCTGTTGTTACAATACCTGTCGATAGCTTGTAAATCTGTTCAAGAAGCTCATTTTCTGTGTCACCAACACTGGTGGTGAGGTGACACAGCTGTAGTTAGTTACCGGTAGTAGCAGTAGTAGTGTTTCAAATCATTTTAAATATAACGCTGAGAGTGCAGAGATCATAGGAGAACACAGCTGCATGTCTGTCTATACAGTGGCATGTTATTGTTACAGTGCCACTGTACCAACAGTCTTATGCTAGCCTCCAACAAGCTACACGTCATCTTCAGTGTTGGGGAAGTTACTTTTAAAAAGTAAGGGCATTATAGTTATAGTTACTTCCCTGAAAAAGTAATTAGTTACTTTATTCCTTACTAAATTCTGAAAGTAAGGGCGTTACTTTACTTTACTTTACTTTTTTTTTAAAACATACAAAAAAGGGGTGTTGTTCTGTGGTATTCGTGGTCACAAGTTTAAAGTGGAATTCCTCCCATTTTCAACATTTTACTGACATTAATTAATATGCCTTGGAGATGTTGTTTGGACATGATTCTGTGTTTATTAGAAATGGAGGTTGTGTTTCGCCATGTTAATGATTTTTCTTTTAGGACCTTTTTTGAAAAGGGGTGGAATTCCCCTTTAATGGCAGCATGCTGAGCATGGACTGTAATAAGATTTTCTTTGCTGAGGACAATGCTTGCTGCCTTCTAACATAATTTACACTTCACTTCAATGTTTTTGTCCTGGTCCTTTACCACAGTCGTTTTCAACCTTTTTCATACCAGGGCCCACTGTTTATTCTGCATTTGAGCCATGGACCATTTGAGGACATTTTGGCCTCACAGACCCCAAAACTAAAGATTTCTTTTGTCCACAATATCAGGCTGGATTTCAAAAACGAAACAGTCGAACATACAGATCCATGTTTACACTCTCAGTTATATCTGGTTAACCAACTTTCCATCATTTAGCCCGAGGACCACCTGTTGAAAACCCTGCTTTACCAGCAAGAATGTAAAATAATGTTTATATTTCCGCGCTGCAAAGGCTCCAGTCACGCTGCCGTCGTCGTATCATTGCATTTGAGAGCGTATGTTTTATTATTATTATTATTATTATTTTACCGCAGCGAGTGCGAGTGTGTGTGCGCAGCAACAACACAGCTTTGTGTATGTGTGTGCTTAGAGGCCAGAGCCTTTAATTACGCGAAAACTCTGTTCACTTCATGGGGCCACTTCAATGGCGGCTCATCTATATATACTCTTCCAATTGGGACAACCGAGGTTACCAAATGCATTTAAGTCTATGGGATCATACGCTTTGTTTTCTGCCCCCTCAATGTCGCAACTTTTCTACTAGATGCTTGACGAATAAGACTGGCTCTGATTGGCTTATACTGCCATGTGGCGCCGTGTTAGCCAATCAATGACCTTTTATGTGACGTGGTGGACGGCATCACGTTAGACACATAGATATATAAATACTAGATCAGGCATCCGAAATTAATGCAAGTGGATGAGAGGGGGACTTTAGTCCGGTGCCTTCTCTATTCAATATACTCTATGTTAGACTGAAGAAGCGAGCAGACAACACACAGTGCAGTGCAGTGAGTCCTGCCGCCGCCGCGGAGTAACGACACTAACGATGGTACAATAATCATAACGACGTTACGGATTTGAGAAATGTAAGGAGTTACGTTAGAAGTTACTGGAAAAAGTAATCCCTTACTGTAAGGGCGTTACTTGTAAGGGCGTTATTCACAACACTGGTCATCTTTGATATGAGCCAAGACTCAACTAAACCTGTTCTACTGAAGCGACTATACTTTGTACCTAGGAGGTCTCTGCGGTCTTATTTCGTGATGACAAACCACAATTTATTTCAATTAACGCATTCTAAAGTGATGAATGAGTGTTTTATGGACCATAGTACTGATTATTATTTAAGTTAAGTTTTGCCATAATCAGGATGCTTTAAGGTGCAGCTTGACAGCAATGATAGACCTCTACAAACTGTAAAAATATGTTTTATAATATTAACTACCGGTATATTTGTTTTTGTCCAACTATTTTCTATATTCTGTATTCAGTTTCAGCTCCCTTTTAAATTTGTTTTGATTTCTAGTGGTGGAAAAAAAATATTTACTTGAATAAAAGTACAAATACTGCAATGTAGATGTACCATTACAAGTCTAAGTCCCATATTCATAATGTATTAAAAGTAAAAGTACTCATATTGCAGAATGGCCCATTTCACAAGTTCAACTAGTGTACAAAATCTATTGACAGTATCAAATCCACAAGCTCACAATGTGTTCCAAGTGAACAAGTTATCCCTAAATGTAACTGAATCTAATTTTATAGTATTTGGTGGGAAAAACAAAACATGATTGTAAAGTCAGTTGTAAAATTATCATCCATGATGTGAAATTTTTTATCATCCATGATGTGAATTTTTTTAGGAGTATGGGTAGATGAAAAACTCAGCTGGATACAGGGGCGGATTGGCACATATTTTCCCACTGGGACAATTTTGCCTTTGCCAGGCCACCCTGGGGGTTGGGGGGGGGGGGGGGGGGGGGGGGGGGGGGGGTTGGGCAGCTGGTTAACCAGATGTAACTCTTTGAGAGCGTAAAAATGAAACATTTGGTTTCATTTTTACACCCTCAAGAGTTAAAATATTCATCATGTGAATTAGCCCAACTTAGTCGACACAACTAGAGAAAGTAGAAGATTAATAGTCATTTTGATCTGTATGTTCCAGGCGAGCATCTAGCGCATTCTAGTGCATTTTGGAAGTGCCACTAGTGCATTTTGGATCTTGTCCAGGCCACTAGGTGGCGCAGGCCACCGGGAAAACTCCCTGTACTCCAGATGGCCAATCTGCCCCTGGCTGGATAGATCACATCAATCTCATCTCCAAAAAGGTGTCCAAGTCAATTGGACACCTTTTTACATTACACTACAGTCTGATCTATCCCCATCTAACACACAGTAATTAGTCCTTGAGCCAAAGCCTAACCCTGATGAATTTACACTCCTCCATGTGTTCCAGAATGAAGCTCTACGTGGCTGTTCTGCTGATAGTCTACTGTCTGTCTGACGCTGACCATGAGGCTCAGGCTGAACCAGTTGCTTCCCTCCTACAACAAGCTGACCTTCTCTGGGCCGAGCTGAACAAGCTCAGGGACACGGTGTTGCAACAACAGGTCCAGCTCAGCGTCATGGAGACCAGGCTGTCAGCCAGCGAGGAGGAATCCGGGGAACTCAGCGCCACCGTGGTGGAGCAACGCATCCAGCTCAGCGCCATGGAGTCCAAGGTGGCAGAGCAACGGGTCCAGCTCAGCAACATGGAGGAGGATTACGAGGATCTCAGTGCCACCGTGGTGGAACAACGCATCCAGCTCAGCACCATGGAGTCCGAGCTTAGCGACACGGAGGCCAGGTATGGAAATTAGGTATTCACTGTATCCATGTGTTCTCATCATGTTTCCGTGATTATGAATCCATTGCAAACATTTTGAATACATTTTGAAATAAAAGAAACACTTATTTTGGGCTAAAAACAGCCATAGACACTGTGCACATTCATGCTTGACGGCTAGTTCAACAAGTGACTTGGATCAAAAACATGTCTGAGCTCTAGCAGTGCATTCTAAGGATGCGATTTAATCGTCCTTGAACAGACCCTTTTGGCCTATGTAAACCATGTCTCAAAATAAAATCGCAAAATATTACGATTATTTTTACATTACGATTGTTTTATACTGGCAGAGCGGCCAGCCGGCCTGCCTGTCTCTTTAAAGGTAGGGGAAGTGATTTGAAATTCATGGTGTAGTACCAGCCTGGTGCACTAGGGGCCCCCAAAAGTAGCTACACTATGTGAACCTGCTGCTCTCTCCTGATTGGAGGAGAATTGTGGTGACCTGGGGAACTTTTATTAGCTCCTCTGCTAACGTGGGGGAGGGGGAAACTCCATATGTGGTTTCCACACCTTATAATAGAGCATTTTAACAGAAAAAAATATTTTTTGGGTGATATCTGACAAAAGTGAAATCACTTCCCCTACCTTTAAAGGAATGTTTAGTTGATGTAATGAAATTTGTTGTAAGGAAAGTGAAATATCCCTTTAAGAGCCCCTCCCCCTCTGCTCCGTTCCCTCTCTCTATCCCTAGTATACTCTGCATGCAGGCTGGACTACAGTTTTGTGCAGAGAGAGAAGAAGTTTGCTGTTTACTTATCAAACAACTAAAGATCAGTCAGATATAGTTTATGGTACACCTTAAAATAGTTTTAAGGTGTAGTGATTGGTCTATACTCCACCAACTCTCAAACTGTCTGCTGTAAACGGTGTTGGGCAGTTAATTAGGAACTCAATAATTGACAATAGGTAATTGAATTGGTTTCTCAATTACTCTTCTTTGACATTAAGTAATATGTCAAAGAATTTGTTAGATAAATTGCTGTAGGAAACTTTAGGTACAGTAATTTTATAAATCTTCTCAATGTATGCCTTGAATTAAAAGGCCATAAGAAAGGGCATATACCACACTGCTAATGTAGGATATATTGTAGGAAAGGATAAAAAGATCTCCAGCCTTGATTGCATTTGCTTTGAGTTTTTATCTTTCAGTTATTTCAAGTAGGCTATAATTTGTTTTAGACACATAAATGTAGGATTAGTTCATAATCAGACATTCATTACTGTTCTCTTCTTTGATGGGTAACTCTTCTTTCTCACATGTAAACACAAAAGTGTGCGATAAGCAATATAGGCTATTATAATGTGCAGGACTTAAACATTAGTCTCAACTCTGGCTATAAAGCAACTAACTCCACCACCTCTCAGACTGTCTGCTATAAAGCAGCTAACTCCACCGCCTCTCACTGTCTGCTATAAAGCAGCTAACTCCACCGCCTCTCAGACTGTCTGCTATAAACAGTGCTGGTCCCGTTACTTTAAAAAAGTAATTAGTTATAGTTACTCACTACTTCTTCCAAAAAGTAACTGAGTTAGTTACCCAGTTACTCTAAAATAAAAGTAATTAATTACCAAGAAAAGTAACTATTTCCGTTACTTTAACCAAAAGGTGTTGTATGTCAAAGAGTTTGAAATTTTCAGAGCAATATGTTCAATATGTTTATAGTTAAAGTATGCAGACACTACTGCACTAGTAGGCAATACTAGGCATTGGTATGGTTAGGTATAGTTAAGGTACAGTATTTCCCCCCTCTTTTGTTCATGTCTCACAGACACATTATTTTCAAATATTAATAATCTTAACTAGTGTACTAGTAATAAGTCTTGATGCAGTTTGTGTCAGGCACAGCTGCCACCGCATGCTCTTATTCATGGGTCAGTGGGTAAGCAGAGCCATGCATAATGTAGCCTATGCCTTGCGTTCTCAAGGCAAAAAAATACCCGTTCCCCGACCAGTAGAGTATAAACAGAGTTACGACATCTCCGTTCACTTCCATGGAAAGGTCTAATGGCGGCTGCTCTACATAGCCTCCTATTGAGCACGGGGGCACTTTGTCCCTATTCAGGCTGCATGAACAGCGCCCAGGCGCCCAGTTTCTGACCCTCAATGTCGCATTTCTGATATTAGATGGCTTTTCCTGAGAATCCCTATACGTTTTAGTCTACACTGTTGTTCCTGCCGTCGTGTATTTAGACCCTCTAAAGTTATTTAAATGTTATCCTTTATCGCACGTGTTTTGGACCTGCTACCATGGAATACTGTAACTCTTGTCGGGGAATTGAGGATTTATACTGGACCACACTTTTTTACGTGACAACGTTACAAACGCATGGAGGGCATCAGAGACTACAGACAACTCTCTAGTAAGAACACTTTTACAGTACATTTGGGTGGAAGAGATTAAAGCAGGTGCTGCTGTAGCAAGTGTAGAAGAACATTAGCGCGCTACTACAGCGTGTGTGTGTGTGCGCACACACACACACACACACACACACACACCACACTCCGTTGCTGCTGCTGCTGGTCCTCAGCAACAGCGTGCACGCATGCTTCATTACACAGCGGAGCCCAAGTCGACCCCAAGTCGAACTGAAAAGTCAAGTGTTCTTCCATTCTTCCAACTATCTTCCTTCATGAGAGTAACGACCTGTATTCGACTGTCAGCAACGGCAACGCCGTTATAGAAATGGGGAAAATAATTAGTTAGATTAGTCCGTTTCTGAAAAAACAACGGCACTACGAAACGCCGTTTATTTGAACGGCGTTATGTCCAGCACTGGCTATAAAGCAGCTAACTCCACCGCCTCTCACTGTCTGCTATAAAGCAGCTAACTCCACCGCCTCTCACTGTCTGCTATAAAGCAGCTAACTCCACCACCTCTCAGACTGTCTGCTATAAAGCAGCTAACTCCACCACCTCTCACTGTCTGCTATAAAGCAGCTAACTCCACCACCTCTCAGACTGTCTGCTATAATGCAGCTAACTCCACCACCTCTCACTGTCTGCTATAAAGCAGCTAACTCCACCACCTCTCAGACTGTCTGCTATAAAGCAGCTAACTCCACCACCTCTCAGACTGTCTGCTATAAAGCAGCTAACTCCACCGCCTCTCAGACTGTCTGCTATAAAGCAGCTAACTCCACCGCCTCCCAAACTGTCTGCTATAAAGCAGCTAACTCCACCGCCTCCCAAACTGTCTGCTATAAAGCAGCTAACTCCACCACCTCTCAGACTGTCTGCTATAAAGCAGCTAACTCCACCGCCTCCCAAACTGTCTGCTATAAAGCAGCTAACTCCACGCCTCCCAAATTGTCTGCTATAAAGCAGCTAACTCCACCACCTCTCAGACTGTCTGCTATAAAGCAGCTAACTCCACCACCTCTCAGACTGTCTGCTATAAAGCAGCTAACTCCATGCCTCCCAAACTGTCTGCTATAAAGCAGCTAACTCCACCACCTCTCACACTGTCTGCTATAAAGCAGCTAACTCCACCACCTCTCACTGTCTGCTATAAAGCAGCTAACTCCACCGCCTCTCAGACTCTCTGCTATAAAGCAGCTAACTCCACCGCCTCCCAAACTGTCTGCTATAAAGCAGCTAACTCCACGCCTCCCAAATTGTCTGTTATAAAGCAGCTAACTCCACCACCTCTCAGACTGTCTGCTATAAAGCAGCTAACTCCACCACCTCTCACTGTCTGCTATAAAGCAGCTAACTCCACCGCCTCTCACACTGTCTGCTATAAAGCAGCTAACTCCACCGCCTCCCAAACTGTCTGCTATAAAGCAGCTAACTCCACGCCTCCCAAATTGTCTGCTATAAAGCAGCTAACTCCACCACCTCTCAGACTGTCTGCTATAAAGCAGCTAACTCCACCACCTCTCAGACTGTCTGCTATAAAGCAGCTAACTCCACCGCCTCTCAGACTGTCTACTATAAAGCAGCTAACTCCACCGCCTCCCAAACTGTCTGCTATAAAGCAGCTAACTCCACGCCTCCCAAACTGTCTGCTATAAAGCAGCTAACTCCACCACCTCTCACACTGTCTGCTATAAAGCAGCTAACTCCACCACCTCTCACTGTCTGCTATAAAGCAGCTAACTCCACCACCTCTCAGACTGTCTGCTATAAAGCAGCTAACTCCAACACCTCTCAGACTGTCTGCTATAAAGCAGCTAACTCCACCGCCTCCCAAACTGTCTGCTATAAAGCAGCTAACTCCACCACTTCTCACACTGTCTGCTATAAAGCAGCTAACTCCACCACCTCTCACTGTCTGCTATAAAGCAGCTAACTCCACCGCCTCTCAGACTGTCTGCTATAAAGCAGCTAACTCCACCACCTCTCAGACTGTCTGCTATAAAGCAGCTAACTCCACCACCTCTCACACTGTCTGCTATAAAGCAGCTAACTCCACCGCCTCTCAGACTGTCTGCTATGAAGCAGCTAACTCCACCACCTCTCACACTGTCTGCTATAAAGCAGCTAACTCCACCACCTCTCACTGTCTGCTATAAAGCAGCTAACTCCACCACCTCTCAAACTGTCTGCTATAAAGCAGCTAACTCCACCGCCTCCCAAACTGTCTGCTATAAAGCGGCTAACTCCACCACCTCTCAAACTGTCTGCTATAAAGCAGCTAACTCCACCACCTCTCAAACTGTCTGCTATAAAGCAGCTAACTCCACGCCTCCCAAACTGTCTGCTATAAAGCAGCTAACGCCACCGCCTCCCAAACTGTCTGATATAAAGCAGCTAACTCCACGCCTCCCAAACTGTCTGCTATAAAGCAGCTAACTCCACCACCTCTCAGACTGTCTGCTATAAAGCAGCTAACTCCACGCCTCCCAAACTGTCTGCTATAAAGCAGCTAACTCCACCACCTCTCACACTGTCTGCTATAAAGCAGCTAACTCCACCACCTCTCACTGTCTGCTATAAAGCAGCTAACTCCACCACCTCTCAGACTGTCTGCTATAAAGCAGCTAACTCCACCACCTCTCAGACTGTCTGCTATAAAGCAGCTAACTCCACCGCCTCCCAAACTGTCTGCTATAAAGCAGCTAACTCCACCACCTCTCACACTGTCTGCTATAAAGCAGCTAACTCCACCACCTCTCACTGTCTGCTATAAAGCAGCTAACTCCACCGCCTCTCAGACTGTCTGCTATAAAGCAGCTAACTCCACCACCTCTCAGACTGTCTGCTATAAAGCAGCTAACTCCACCACCTCTCACACTGTCTGCTATAAAGCAGCTAACTCCACCGCCTCTCAGACTGTCTGCTATGAAGCAGCTAACTCCACCACCTCTCACACTGTCTGCTATAAAGCAGCTAACTCCACCACCTCTCACTGTCTGCTATAAAGCAGCTAACTCCACCGCCTCTCAGACTGTCTGCTATAAAGCAGCTAACTCCACCGCCTCTCAGACTGTCTGCTATAAAGCAGCTAACTCCATGCCTCCCAAACTGTCTGCTATAAAGCAGCTAACTCCACCACCTCTCAGACTGTCTGCTATAAAGCAGCTTACTCCATGTCTCCCAAACTGTCTGCTATAAAGCAGCTTACTCCATGTCTCCCAAACTGTCTGCTATAAAGCAGCTAATTCCACCACCTCTCACACTGTCTGCTCTAAAGCCGCTAACTCCACCGCCTCCCTAACTGTCTGCTATAAAGCAGCTAACTCCACGCCTCCCAAACTGTCTGCTATAAAACAGCTAACTCCACCGCCTCTCAGACTGCCTGCTCTAAAGCAGCTAACTCCATCATGTTTTTCCTAATTGCTGTTTTTCTTGCACAACATATCACTAAATCACACATACCTTCACAAACTACAGGGTGTCATCCAGCGAGGCAGAGTCCAAGGATCTCAGAGACGAGGTCCTTCGTCTGGGAGCCACCGTGGAGGAACAACGCAACCAGCTCAGCGCCATGGAGTCCAGGGTGTCATCCAGTGAGGAGGAATCCAAGGAGCTCAGAGACACGGTGGTGGAACAACGAGTTCATCTCAGCTACATGGAGAACAGCGTGGCAGCGAGCGAGGAAGAAGTCCAGGAGCAGAGGAGCTTAATGAGAGGTAACCGTGGTGTAAAATAAACGTTTACTCCGTTGCCTAGCAACCATAGACGTGCATACATAGACGTCAAGGGGGGTTTGAGCACCCCCTAGTGGCCCTCTCTGGACCAACATGCCCTTTTTAAAAGAGCAAAAAGAAATGCTGTTTTCTATGCGTTTTTAACTCCCCAAAACTCAATTTTCCGCCCTCCTGGTTACATTTGAGAACCTGCCCTTGAAACTCTCTGTGCACTCCAGTGCTAGCAACCCAGGGTCATTGAGACAGTGTCGACGAGCTCTGTCTATCTCCATCAACAGAAACAAACTGATATATTTGGTCAGTGACACAGAACGAGTTTACAACAACATACATGTATTTCTCTGTTGTTTTCAGTAATGGCTGCCACAGTGAGCGACAGTGAGTCCCTGGTGGCAGAACTCCAGACCAGAGTGAACTCTACACAGACCAGACTGAATGCTACAGAGACCAGACTGGATGCTACAGAGACCAGACTGGATGCCACAGAGACCAGACTGGATGCTACAGAGACCAGACTGGATGCCACAGAGACCAGACTGGATGCCACAGAGACCAGACTGGAAGACACAGAGGACTGGGTGTCAGAGCTAGACCTTCAGGCTTCAGACCACCAGACCAGGCTGAACACTACAGAGGTCTACATTGAAGACCACCAGAACAGACTAGATGATACAGAGCTCCAGGTTGAAGACTTGGAGAAACAAAGTCAAGGTAATTTTAACATGTTGATGTTCAGGGCGACCATACGTTGATCTAGCGTCCCTGAAACACCTTGTGAGGGCAACAGTCACCCCCACAGGGTGACTGTTGCACATTAACGGTAACGTAACAGTTGCACGGACGGACGGACAGGCATTTTATTGTCACCACCTTACGGTGGAGACAATAAAATAAAATGCTGAATGTAAAATAATCTTCTTATAGTGTTTAAATTCACCTGAAACATACCACAACATTTTCAGGGGGGAAACACCTTTGAGCGCTTGAATGCTTTCGTTCAAATCACTAATTTGTCGCCCTACACCAAGGGTTTTCAACAGGTGGTCCGGGGACCACCAGTGGTCCTTGAGAAGGTTCCCAGAGTAAATGATGGAAAGTTGGTTAACCAGATGTAACTCTTGAGAGTGTAAAATATTCATCATCTGAATTAGCACCACTTAGTTAAGAAGTTTACACTGTTTTGTTGGCAAAATACAGCCCGGAATTGCGGACAAAATCCAAAGAATTCTTTAATTTTAGGTCTTTGGTGTGAAAATGTAATCAAATGTTGGTCCGTAGCTCAAATGCTGAATAAATGGTGGTCCCTGGAGTCAAAAAGGTTGAAAACCCCTGCCCTACACTACATCTTGTGTGCATGCGTAGGGACGGTGCTGTATGGGCCGTGACAATCGAGGGTCATTGAGACGGAGGGGGCGAGCTGAGCTCAATATAACTTTATCAGCAGAAATAAACAAAATGGTCTATTTATCGGTCAACGGTACCAGATGAGTTAACATACATTACATTTCTCTGTGATGTTGTTTTCAGTAATGGCTGCCAGAGTGAGCGACAGTGAATCCCTGGTGGCAGAGCTCCAGACCAGAGTGAACTCTACAGAGACCAGACTGGATGCTGCAGAGACCAGACTGGATGCCACAGAGACCAGACTGGAAGACACAGAGGACTGGGTGTCAGAGCTAGACCTTCAGGCTTCAGACCACCAGACCAGGCTGAACACTACAGAGGTCTACATTGAAGACCACCAGAGCAGACTAGATGCTTCAGAGACCCGGCTGGATGCTACAGAGACCAGACTGGTTGCTACAGAGACCCGGCTGGGGGCTACAGAGACCAGACTGGGGGCTACAGAGACTAGACTGGGGGCTACAGAGACTAGACTGGATGCTACGGATGACCAAGTACAGGACCTGAAAAGTGAGTACATTTATTATACAGTATGTACAGGTTGGTTCCTTGCATGGTTTCATCCTCCATCCTTTCATCCTTTCATCCTTCAATTCAATTCAATTCAATTCAAAAGACATTTGAGTTAACTGAAAAGAATAAAAACTAAAAATGAATGCAAAAAAAAAAAAAAAAAAAAAAAAAACAATAACCAAACTAAAACTGTAATGTGGGTTCAGAAAACTAACTAAAACTAACTGAAATTATACCCAAAATACCCTTATTTTTTTCAAAATGTTTTAGTTTTTATAAAGCTTTTAAATCCAAAATGTTTTGTTGACCAGCATGAGGAGGAGATGCTTCTAGATCTTCTATCCACTACTGAGTTCCATAAACACTGGGGGTAAAAAATGTGTTCTTGTGGAAGAGTGTAATCATCCAATCTACTAACTCAAAGCAAGAGTTGAATACCAACTGTTTCCTACTTTGGCACAACTAAAGCTAAACTAAAATGAAGTATCCACAACTACAACCCCAATTCCGTTGAAATTGGGACGTTGTGAAAAATGTCAATAAAAACAGAATGCATTGATTTGCAAATCGTTTTCAACCTATATTGAGTTTAATACACTACAAAGACAGTATATTTAATGTTCAAACTGATAAACTTTATTGTTTTTTGAAATTATACAATCTTTTGTAAATTGATCCCTGCAACACGTACCAAAAAAGTTGGGACGGAGGCAACAAAAGACTGGGAAAGGTCATGAATGCACAAATAACGCCTGTTTGGAACATTCCACAGGTAAACAGGTTAATTTTAAACAGTTTAATATTGTTATTGAGTATAACAGGACCATCCCAGTCGCTCACAATCAAAGATGGGGCGAGGTTCACCACTTTGTGAACAATTCTTTGAGAAAATCATCTAACGATTTAAAAACAATGTTTCTCAACATTCAATTGCAAGGAATTTGGTGATTTCATCATCTACAGTCCATAATATAATCAAAACATTCAAAGAATCTGAAGAACTTGCTATACTAAAGCGTCAAGGCCGAAAACCAACATCTAGCACTTGTGACCTTTGATCCCTCAGGTGGCTCTGCATTAAAAACTGACATCATTGTGTAAAGGATATTACTGTGTAGCTCCCCCCACAGGGTGACTGTTGCACATTAACGGTAACGTAACAGTTGCACGGACGGACGGACAGGCATTTTATTGTCACCACCTTACGGTGGAGACAATAAAATAAAATGCTGAATGTAAAATAATCTTCTTATAGTGTTTAAATTCACCTGAAACATACCACAACATTTTACAGGGGGAAACACCTTTGAGCGCTTGAATGCTTTCGTTCAAATCACTAATTTGTCGCCCTACACCAAGGGTTTTCAACAGGTGGTCCGGGGACCACCAGTGGTCCTTGAGAAGGTTCCCAGAGTAAATGATGGAAAGTTGGTTAACCAGATGTAACTCTTGAGAGTGTAAAATATTCATCATCTGAATTAGCACCACTTAGTTAAGAAGTTTACACTGTTTTGTTGGCAAAATACAGCCCGGAATTGCGGACAAAATCCAAAGAATTCTTTAATTTTAGGTCTTTGGTGTGAAAATGTAATCAAATGTTGGTCCGTAGCTCAAATGCTGAATAAATGGTGGTCCCTGGAGTCAAAAAGGTTGAAAACCCCTGCCCTACACTACATCTTGTGTGCATGCGTAGGGACGGTGCTGTATGGGCCGTGACAATCGAGGGTCATTGAGACGGAGGGGGCGAGCTGAGCTCAATATAACTTTATCAGCAGAAATAAACAAAATGGTCTATTTATCGGTCAACGGTACCAGATGAGTTAACATACATTACATTTCTCTGTGATGTTGTTTTCAGTAATGGCTGCCAGAGTGAGCGACAGTGAATCCCTGGTGGCAGAGCTCCAGACCAGAGTGAACTCTACAGAGACCAGACTGGATGCTGCAGAGACCAGACTGGATGCCACAGAGACCAGACTGGAAGACACAGAGGACTGGGTGTCAGAGCTAGACCTTCAGGCTTCAGACCACCAGACCAGGCTGAACACTACAGAGGTCTACATTGAAGACCACCAGAGCAGACTAGATGCTTCAGAGACCGGCTGGATGCTACAGAGACCAGACTGGTTGCTACAGAGACCCGGCTGGGGGCTACAGAGACCAGACTGGGGGCTACAGAGACTAGACTGGGGGCTACAGAGACTAGACTGGATGCTACGGATGACCAAGTACAGGACCTGAAAAGTGAGTACATTTATTATACAGTATGTACAGGTTGGTTCCTTGCATGGTTTCATCCTCCATCCTTTCATCCTTTCATCCTTCAATTCAATTCAATTCAATTCAAAAGACATTTGAGTTAACTGAAAAGAATAAAAACTAAAAATGAATGCAAAAAAAAAAAAAAAAAAAACAATAACCAAACTAAAACTGTAATGTGGGTTCAGAAAACTAACTAAAACTAACTGAAATTATACCCAAAATACCCTTATTTTTTTCAAAATGTTTTAGTTTTTATAAAGCTTTTAAATCCAAAATGTTTTGTTGACCAGCATGAGGAGGAGATGCTTCTAGATCTTCTATCCACTACTGAGTTCCATAAACACTGGGGGTAAAAAATGTGTTCTTGTGGAAGAGTGTAATCATCCAATCTACTAACTCAAAGCAAGAGTTGAATACCAACTGTTTCCTACTTTGGCACAACTAAAGCTAAACTAAAATGAAGTATCCACAACTACAACCCCAATTCCGTTGAAATTGGGACGTTGTGAAAAATGTCAATAAAAACAGAATGCATTGATTTGCAAATCGTTTTCAACCTATATTGAGTTTAATACACTACAAAGACAGTATATTTAATGTTCAAACTGATAAACTTTATTGTTTTTTGAAATTATACAATCTTTTGTAAATTGATCCCTGCAACACGTACCAAAAAAGTTGGGACGGAGGCAACAAAAGACTGGGAAAGGTCATGAATGCACAAATAACGCCTGTTTGGAACATTCCACAGGTAAACAGGTTAATTTTAAACAGTTTAATATTGTTATTGAGTATAACAGGACCATCCCAGTCGCTCACAATCAAAGATGGGGCGAGGTTCACCACTTTGTGAACAATTCTTTGAGAAAATCATCTAACGATTTAAAAACAATGTTTCTCAACATTCAATTGCAAGGAATTTGGTGATTTCATCATCTACAGTCCATAATATAATCAAAACATTCAAAGAATCTGAAGAACTTGCTATACTAAAGCGTCAAGGCCGAAAACCAACATCTAGCACTTGTGACCTTTGATCCCTCAGGTGGCTCTGCATTAAAAACTGACATCATTGTGTAAAGGATATTACTGTGTGGACTCAGGAACACTCAGAAAACCATTGTCAGTTTACAGAATTTGACGCTACACCTGCGATTGCAAGTTAAAACTCTACCATGCAAAGCAAAGCCATACATCAGAAAGGTTGGTTTGAAAAAACAACTAGAAAAACAACCAGAAATGCCTTCTCTGGGTACAATATCATTTAAAATGGTTATACACAAAGTGGAAAAGTGGGCTGTGGTCTGATGAGTCCACATTTCTAATGATAGTGGACCCAGAGAAGGCATTTCTGGTTGTTTTTCAAACCAACCTTTCTGATGTATGGCTTTGCTTTTCGATGGTAGATTTTTAACTTGCAATTGCAGGTGTAGCGACAAATTATGTAAACTGACAATGGTTTTCTGAGTGTTCCTGAGTCCACACAATAATATCCCTTACACAATGATGTCAGTTTTTAATGCAGAGCCACCTGAGGGATCAAAGGTCACAAGTGTTTGGTGTTGGTTTTCGGCCTTGATGCTTTAGTATAGCAAGTTCTTCAGATTCTTTGAACGTTTTGATTATATTATGAACTGTAGATGATGAAATCACCAAATTCCTTGCAATTGAATGTTGAGAAACATTGTTTTTAAACCGTTGGATGATTTTCTCACAGAATTGTTCACAAAGTGGTGAACCTCGCCCATCTTTGATTGTGAGCGACTGGGATGGTCCTGTTATACTCAATAACGATATTAAACTGTTTAAAATTAACCTGTTTACCTGTGGAATGTTCCAAACAGGCGTTATTTGTGCATTCATGACCTTTCCCAATCTTTTGTTGCCCCCGTCCCAACTTTTTTGGTACGTGTTGCAGGGATCAATTTACAAAAGATTGTATAATTTCAAAAAACAATAAAGTTTATCAGTTTGAACATTAATTATATTGTCTTTGTGTTGTATTCAACTGAATAGAGGTTGAAAACGATTTGCAAATCAATGCATTCTGTTTTTATTTACATTTTACACAATGTCCCAATTACAACGGAATTGGGGTTGTATAATAACCCTGCTCCATAGATGTACAGGTTGGTTCCTTGCATGGTTTCCGCCTCCATAGTTTGATTTTGAGCTGCAATTTGAAAGTGGCCTCATTCCGTTCAATTCCGTTCATTTATACTATTATGTGGGATCAATCTGATGTGGCCAGTGTTGCCAACTTGGCGCATTTGCCGCTATATTTAGCTCTTTTCCAGACCTCCCTAGCGCCAAAATTAGTGGAAAAACGCCTGGTGGAAAATCTAGTGCTATTTGCTGGCGAGTTGGGGCGAAATTGGTTGACAGTCGCCATAGATAAAACCCTTGTTTTTCACCATTTTTCCTCCTATAATACTGTCTTCCTCCTTCCTATAAAGGACCATTGGTAATCAACTGGACCCTCTGTAACTCTTGAGATTGTAAAATGAAACCAAATGGACCCTTACGGGGTCTCCAACTCCAAACATTTCATATTGCTGTCACTGCTGTGTGATAGCCATATACCGCTCTTTCGTTTGCTGTAGGAGGTGTGCCTTTACGTTATAAGGCAAATAACGAATGTTTGGAAATCGGATATATTGTAGGGCCTGTCGAGGACACAGCATTTGAATAATTCACCACTTGGTCACTCATTTTTAACATTTCAAAGTGCTGTGTGATTGCCAGCTCAAGCTCAGATTGAGTTTGAATAGATTTGAATAGAATATGCTGGTAGGTCGTCTCTACAAAACAGTATCAAGCAGACATTCCCCTCCTACATTCCCTTCCCATATCCCTTGTTGGGATTTTTAGATTTTTTTATTTTACGAAGTAAACACACCCACACCCACACCCACACACACCCCACACACACACATACACACACACACACACACACACACCCACACACACACACACCCCCCCACACACACACACACACACACACACACCCACACACACCCCCACACACACACATACACACACACACACACACACACACCCCCACACCCACACACACCCCCACACACACACATACACACACACACACACACACACACCCACACCCACACACACCCACACCCACACCCACACCCACACACACCCCCACACCCACCCACACCCACACACACCCACATACACACACACACACACACACATACACACACACCCACACATACACACACACACACACATACACACACACCCACACATACACACACACACACACACACACACATACACACACACCCACACATACACACACACACACACACACACACACACACACACACACACACACACACATACACACACACCCACACACACCCCCACACACACACACACACACACACACACACACACACACACACACACACACACACACACACACACACACACACACACACACACACCCCACACACACACACACCACACACACACACACACACACACACACACACACACACACACACACACACACACATACACACACACCCACACATACACACACACCCACACATACACACACACACACACACACACACACACACACACACACACACACACACACACACACACACACACACACACACACACACACACACACACCCGCACACACACATACACACACACCCACACATACACACACACCCACACATACACACACACACACACACACACACACACACACACACACACACACACACACACACACACACACACACACACCCGCACACACACATACACACACACCCACACACACACACACACACCCACACATACACACACACCCACACATACACACACACCCACACATACACACACACCACACACACACACACACACACACACACACACACACACACACACACAGATAAGTAAGGGATAACACCCAATGAAATCACCGGGTTGATGAATATTCATCACCTGAATGGCAACGGCATGTAAACAACCAAATACGTAGCTAACCAAATGGACCCGCTAACGGCGTGTAAACAACCAAATACGTAGCTAACCAAATGGACCCGCTAACGGCATGTAAACAACCAAATACGTAGCTAACCAAATGGACCCGCTAACGGCATGTAAACAACCAAATACGTAGCTAAGCAAATGGACCCGCTAACGGCATGTAAACAACCAAATACGTAGCTAAGCAAATGGACCCGCTAACGGCATGCAAACAACCAAATACGTAGCTAACCAAATGGACCCGCTAACGGCATGTAAACAACCAAATACGTAGCTAACCAAATGGACCCACTAACGGCGTGCTGGAAATAAATGCGGAAGCGCAGCGTGGATTGATATGAACACAGCTGTTTGCACTTTGGGGACCTTGATTATGCAGCGGTCCAATATTGAGCGGAGCGGTGATTATAGTGACATGTTGAGTTATAGTGACATATGTTGACATATGTGTGGCTTCTGAATGGAGCATTCATTCAAGCCATGTAATAAAAAAAGACTAATAAATAAATACTAAATACTAGGATGTACTATGAACTACTGTAGCCGCTGTTTAGTTGTAGCCTACTACTTGAAGCTGTTCCTGTGTTTACAGACAAACCAAAGGTGGCTTTCTCTGCTGGTCTGGGCAACAGCGGACAAGTTGGACCATTTGATTCTACAACCATTGTGGTCTACAGCCACGTCTTCACTAACATTGGCAACGCATACAATCCACCTTTCGTTACGACACCCACCCTTCCCTTTCCTCCATCCTTTACTTGACTACCGTTGCTAACTATGACAAGCTTTGGCTGGGAGATAGCCTCCTCCGTTAACCAACGTGTCATCGCACCATTTATGGATGTTTTTATTATAAGTTCCCAGATCAAAAACATCAACAGCCCTATAATGCCATCCTTCATCCTGAATTCCAGTAGTGACATAAAGTGTCCAAAACGGTTGTAGGGGCAGTTATCATTAGCTTTTCAAAGCCAAAGAAAAGACTTTAGCTTAGCCCTGCCGCTACAGTCAGCTGGTCTGTGTTGTGATTTTCTGAATGTAAATCCCATTGCCTAAGGGGGTGGTCCTGACTGGCGATAGGGTGCGAGTGGCTTCTGGTGACGTAGCAACACTCAATGCGCTGTCCCATTGGCCGTGTGCTCGTAACACGAGCCAATGGCTGCAGCTCTCGACGTCCCATAGGCCAGACAGTGTGCCAGAGTGTTGCCATGTCGTATCGAAATGAGCTACTTTGGGCTTGTGTTTCATAGACAAATGTAGGTCCTTTCAACAACAACAACAACAAAAACGTAGATAGCATAATGTCATAAAGTGCATTATTTGCCATAATGTAATGAACCTGAATAAAATCCATATGATTTGATTCATATATCTTAGATTCATCACACAACTGAACTATATAAAGCCTTTTATTGTTTCAATATTTGTTTATATGTTTCAATATATCACCTGCCCCCACTTCCCTGGCAACTGTTGTTAGGGGTCTCCTCCATAAAGGACCGCGCTATCTCGCTGTTTCCAGATGAGTAGTAGCCTAATAGTTGCGATACCATCGATAATATATCAAACAGTTGCCAGGGAAGTGGGGGCAGGTGGGCGGGGTTTACCGACTTGTCACACTTCAGATTATGCGTTTAATGTCATTTCTACGGTGTGAACCTTTTCAGGAGAGTATGTCACAAAACCAAAGGTTATACTTAGAGGTCCTTTTCAGAAGATAGCATAATGTGAAGAATGAAGTTCATAATTTGTCATAATCTGTAGGTCAGAGCCATACTCATCAATATTGAAACAATAAAAGGCTTCATATAGTTCAGTTGTGTGATGAATCTAAGATATATGAATCAAATCATATGGATTTTATTCAGGTTCATTACATTATGGCAAATAATGCACTTTATGACATTATGCTATCTACGTTTTTGTTGTTGTTGTTGTTGAAAGGACCTACATTTGTCTATGAAACACAAGCCCAAAGTAGCTCATTTCGATACGACATGGCAACACTCTGGCACACTGTCTGGCCTATGGGACGTCGAGAGCTGCAGCCATTGGCTCGTGTTACGAGCACACGGCCAATGGGACAGCGCATTGAGTGTTGCTACGTCACCAGAAGCCACTCGCACCCTATCGCCAGTCAGGACCACCCCCTTAGGCAATGGGATTTACATTCAGAAAATCACAACACAGACCAGCTGACTGTAGCGGCAGGGCTAAGCTAAAGTCTTTTCTTTGGCTTTGAAAAGCTAATGATAACTGCCCCTACAACCGTTTTGGACACTTTATGTCACTACTGGAATTCAGGATGAAGGATGGCATTATAGGGCTGTTGATGTTTTTGATCTGGGAACTTTTAATAAAAACATCCATAAATGGTGCGATGACACGTTGGTTAACGGAGGAGGCTATCTCCCAGCCAAAGCTTGTCATAGTTAGCAACGGTAGTCAAGTAAAGGATGGAGGAAAGGGAAGGGTGGGTGTCGTAACGAAAGGTGGATTCAGCTACAGGTAGGTTATGCTCTCAATTGCATTCATAAAATCAATTTGTTTGTCAATTTGTTCGTCTCGACAATCAGGCTTTCATTTTCTTCTGCGTTGCCTGAAAACGGAAAGCCTGGACTAACTTGTTATCCACGGTGGCTGACCCCCCCCCTCCACACACACACACACACACCCCTCCGCTGCTGTACATTTTTTAGTCAAAATGTTTCAAATCATCCAAATGCCAAAGTCATGGCACCCTTTTAACATTGGCCTATTATAGCGCCACCAGGAGGCCATAACCTGACCTGGCCTGGTGGAGACCTCTGCCCAGAAGGGCACTATAGTTTCTCCTCTTTTCCATAATAGACTGATTATAGTCTATAAAAATAAATAAATAATTAAAATAACAATAATTATAATAATAATTAATAGTTAAAAGAGGTCCCACACACTGTGTTCACTCATATAGCAGCAGTTCATAAGCTACTATGATCAGCATATGTCAATAGCATGTCCATAGTGCAGCAGCACAGGCAAAATACAGCAGTGAGGCAAATAGTATATGGCTGCTCACAGCTGCCAGCTCCATATCTGAATTGTATCATTCATGAACGGGTGCAGATCTACAAGCTTGTAGTGAGACATAGAGCTTGTAGATTTGTTATTTTACATTTGGTAAATTATATACACCTAATATGCTTAAATCCCATCCTGAATGGTTATACCGTACATAATATAAGTGAAAACAATCCTCAGGATTGTATTAAAACTTAAACATAAAATGCAGTGTGTTGTTTTCCACATGGTGGGATGGTTTACTCACACAGGTCTCTCTCTCTCTCTCTCTGTGTGCGCATGCATGTGTGTGTGTGTGTGTGTGTGTGTGTGTGTGTGTGTGTGTGTGTGTGTGTGTGTGTGTGTGTGTGTGTGTGTGTGTGTGTGTGCGCGCGTGCACGCGTGCATGCATATATGTTCATCCCTCAGGCATCTTTACATCGCCCTTCAAAGGAGTGTATCAGTTCCGATTCACTGCAGGTCACAATTTTGAGGATACGTGGGTGGATATTAAGATGTATAAAAATGAACAGCAAATAATTTATAACCAAGGGTGGACTGTTGATGGTTATGAATATGTGTCTAATGGGCTGATCATACAGCTGGAGGTGGGAGACAGAGTCACCATGCGTTTGCCTAGTGGCTACAAGCTCAAAGGTATCGCGAACGACAACATCTTCAGTGGTTTCCTGCTCTATTCTCTGTAACACTACTACTGGTACTGTTACATTCTGCTACTGGTACTGTTACATTCTGTTACTGGTACTGTTACATTCTGTTACTGGTACTGTTACATTCTGTTACTGTTCTGCTACTGGTACTGTTACATTAAAGAGATGAGGGTTTGTTGACACGCATAATGTACTGTATATGCATACATTCTGTCAATAAATGCCTATTCCAAAAAAAAAAGTACTGTTGTTTTTCAAAGCCTGTGCTTTTTCTTTTTTAGTACTATAATACATACAAGTATTTTGAAAACAATAACATTCATGTTTATCACAAAATATCAGGGGGTTCTCTGGACTTGAAAAAGCTAAGCTTTGAGCAGCGCGGATACAGCCTTTTTTCCAGATAAAGTAACCTAGTTTGATTGTTTGTTTGTTAGCCAACTGTCTCATTTGAACAGCTTTAAAATCCATTCAATTTACATCACTAGAAAGACTGAAAAAAGTGTCCAGAATTAGCATTTGCTTAAATTCATATTTAGATTTTTTCTTTTTTTTTTCCAGAAGACCATCATTATTCATCATCATTCTATCATCTCAGAAATTTTGGTCGCCTGAAAAAAATTCTAAATATAAAAATTCTAAATATGAGATGATAGAATGATGGTGGATAATGATGGTCATGGAAGGAGAACCTTCTGAAAGCTTCATGGGGAAAGATAAACAACTTATATCCAAATCCAATATCCAAAAAATGGTCAAAATGACCTCTCAGTCTTTCTAGTGTTGAGTGTCATCATGAAGTTACAGTCTTTGCACAGCAGGTGGCAGCATGCATACATCTTTAACATTGCTACAGTCCATGGTAAAATACACAGATACACACAGTACAATAATGTGTTCTCAGTCTCATGGAGACAGTTGGGTCTTTTTCTGAAACATTGGAAGTCTCTGGTTGGATTAGAATGCCATGAATAATGCCATTTAATTTGGCTTTAAGGCAGACTGGGGGGGGGGGGGGGTAGCCTGACTTCAGTCTGAATTGTCATTCCGTTTCACTTCATTATTGAATCACAAAGAAAAAATAAGGTAGTATTTTTAAGGTGCTGATTCAGGGCTGAGCCAGGCTAGGCCCCCCCTAAATGCCCAGCCTGCCCCCACCAAACATGATGGCATGCAAAACAACCCAAGATATTTCAGTGCTTATATTTAAAAGAATTTGAAACACTACTGAAAATGGTATGAAGCCGCCCCCATACCATTTTCTACAAGCTACGAGCTTGTAGATCTGCTTTTTTTTATCGGAAAAATGTGCCGTAAAAAGTTTTTAACTGCAATCTTTGCTTCTGGGAGGTCCCACACCATATTTACAGATGAGGATCGGTGGCCATTTACATACAACTTTTGGGAGTCCTTGACCTCATGAAAATGTTCGAGAAACAGGCAACATAGGGTTTTCAGAAAACATGCCTACTAATAATTGTAATTTAGTAGGCATGTGTAAAATCATCCTCAGGTCTAAATGAATTGTTAGGTCTTACTACTACTACTGAGTCTGTCCATATTTGTTATCTGTAATACATGAAAACAAATATGTCGTGTACAGTGTTGGGACATGTGCACTACGTAACTTAATATATTGCATAATATATTACCAAAATGCAGTAACTTGTAATATAAATATATTACTGAACCAAAACAATCTAATATATTATACTTTTCTTTCTGCATTACTGCATTACTTAATAATCAATATTACTTTCTGTAAATCTGTCTTGTTGAAAATGTTCTTGTGAAATTATCTTGACAACTGCAGAAGTTAAATAATGACTTATTTTCTATTATTTGTCATCAACTTATTCATTCAACTTATTCATCTTTTCAAGTTGATTTCATATGGATTTGTCCAGATAGCCAAGTGTACTTGCTTTATTGTAGGTATGCCACTGGCCTATGCAATATTTGATTAATAGTGACACTAAATATTTAATTATATATTTTGTAAAAAGGTTTTTCAAAGTAATATGTAATAGTAATATTAATATATTACACTTGCTCAGACAGTAATATTGTAATATAATATATTGCTTTAAAATGAAGGTAATAATTAATAATATATTAACAAGGTAAAGTAATATTCCCAACACTGGCCGTGTAATATACGAAACGACACAGAGGCTCTGTTTCTGTTACTTATTTATTGGTGTCAAACAACAACTGGTAGAAATGATACAGTATGTTTTTGTGCGGCAACACAAACAGGACACCAACTGACACCACAACAACAGAACTGTGTGTGTGTGAGAGAGAACATATTTGATGCAGATTAGATACAGAACGAACGCACCAAATACAGAACCAACTCTCTGCATTGTTAACTAATGAATAGAACAGGGGTTTTCAACAGGTGGTCCGCGGGCCACCAGATGGTCCCAGGTGGTCCCCAGCTAAGTTGGTTAACCAGATGAAAAGTTGGTTAACCACCAGATGTAATTCTTGAGAACGTAAAGATGAAACCAAATGGACCCGCCAGGGTCCATTTGGTTTCATGTTTACACTCTCAAGAGTTACAATATTCATCATATTCATTACTGACTGTTTTGTTTCCCAAATCCAGCCTGGAATTGTGAACAAAAGCAAAATAAAATAGTTTTGAGGTCAAATGATGGTCCGTGGCTCAAATGTTGAATAAACGGTGGTCCCCTGGTATCAAAAAGGTTGAAACCCCCTTGTATAGAATGTTTAGAAGTGCTTACTGCATAGTCAATAAAACAAACTTATTCCACCTCTACAGCCAAACCGCCAAACCGTGAAAAAAATATGACGTTCTTTTATCCCCATGTTCTTATAAAATCAAATAAAACAGTGTTTATCTGAACTCTATACACGGTCACAACCAAAACTAAGGATAACGGCGATAATAAATAATACGGAAAATATAACAAAATATATAAAATGATTATACAAAAGGTGCTCAACTCTCAACTTTATACAAACTCTTTGGCCTGGAATTCAGGCTGATTTGCTACATTTGGTGCTTTCTTTTTTTTCCCTCATAACTAAGAGTAACACACACACACACACACACACACACACACACACACACACACACACACACACACACACACACACACACACACACACACACACACACACACACACGCGCACATGCACACACGCGCACACACACATACACACACACTGGGCCCTATTATGAGTTTATTAAAGGAAAATTCCACACCAAAACACATTGTGCATCAATCTACCTTGATTCCTGTAATATGATACATAATGTCCTTGGTTTTTGTCACAGATGTTCCATTTTCTACATTTTACCCATGAGGTCTCCGTCCCCACGACGATGTTGGGAACAGTTAACATGACTTGTCTTTATTCTACTGCGGTATTTCTGTAACTCCAAACTTTTTTTCACACATCATATTTTTCAATAGTATACTGATAAACACGCTTGAGTTTTATGTCACTCTGGGGCAGTCTTTACATGTAATCCCAGAGGGAATCTATTCCTCCTCCTCTCCTCCCTTTTGCCACTCTCCTCTCCAATCACTCCGGTAAAAACTCCTGTCCCATGGGTGCCATCTGAGTTTTTAAAAATCATATAGTGGTCCAATTATCGTGTAGTGTGTGGTTTGATATGATATGTGAAAAAAAATAAGTTTGGAGTTACAGTAATACCTGCAATAGAATAAAGACAACCTGCGGCCATGTTAACTGTTCCCAACGTCGTCGTGGGGACGGAGACCTCATGGTGAAATGTAGAAAATGGGACATCTGTGACAAAAATCAAGGACATTATGTATCATGTCACAGGAATCAAGGTAGATTGATGCCCAATGTGTTTTGGTGTGGAATTCTCCTTCAAGCCATAACCCAGGGGTGTTTTCCGTTGCATTGAAAAATAGCAGGTGTTCACGGCAACAATGTGCGACTGAAAGTGCTGACTCACGGACCTGAATTTACTCTTACTTATATTTTTTTTCTCTCTCGTGTATCCAGACAACTATTCCAAATAATCTCCAAAAAATGCTACAATATACAGTAGTCTGGTACTACAGTATACACCATGTGATACCTGAGAAAGGAAGCAGGCATTTCCATGCGCATGAAGATATTTAAAGCTATCTTTACGTTTTATTCTAAAGCAGAAAGCTTTGTTTAAGCTTGTGATGATTGTGATCCACAGTAGGACGCATTTGTGTGACGGTAAAAAAAACGGAACAGAAGCCTAGAGGAGGAAGGTTCCCTTCCTCTCGCTCACGATCAGAGCTTTCGTTGCTCCGTCGGACCATACATACATATGACCGAGTGGAAGCTTTATGTTTTGGACGTTGTGGAACTGACTGAATCAATGATTGGTGATTTTATTAGGCAAAACAAACCATGTCGAACCTTAAAGGCAGTGTACGCGATTGTGAAACCGATTTGAATCTTAACTCCACCGCACACTCCACTCAATTGGCTGATGGTGAAACTGCTGCGCTGGGAATGGCTAAAACGCTGCCTCAAAGACCCCACCCCCACCCCCGCTCCCTCACACAATAGCACCACCTTGTCCCGAGCCCGACGAAAAACGATTTGTTGGCAGCAGGGCAAAGCAAGTACTTTAAAAATGTTTGCTTCCGAAATAATGTATTCCAAGATTTGCGCCCCATTTTCACATTTTTTTCAAATAGCAGATCTACAAGCTCATATCGCGCCACTCGGTGGCACGATATGAGCTTGTAGATCTGCTATTTTTCAACAGATAAACATGAAACCAAATGGATCCGCAAGGATCCATTTGGTTTCATGTTTATGCTCTCAAAGAGTTACAACTAGATTAATGGTCATTTTGATCTGTATGTTTGACTGTTTTGTATCTAGCCTGGAAATGTGCACGAAAGCAAAATAAATCTTTAGTTTTGGAGGTCTCTGGGGGCTAAAACGGTGGTCCGTGGCTCAAATGCTGAATAAATAGTGGGCCCTGGTGTCAACAAGGTTGAAAACCACTGAACTAGAGCCACAAAACAACCATGACAAAGATGTAAATAAAATACAGCGTGTTAAAACAACATCTCGCGTTCCAGACTTAAACAGGACACTTACTCCAGCATAAAGTAGTCCTGGAAGTGCACAGGGGGGCCGCGAGATCTCTTGCTGGGTTTCTGGGGTTCATGGGTCCCGGGGGGAGTGGAGGGTCTCCCCATGATCTCCTCCAGGTCCTCCTCTAGGGCGCTCAGGGTCCCGTACGCTACCAGGCGCTCCGCGGGTGTGTTACGGCGTCCGCAACTGGAAAAAAGAAAAAACATATATACGACTGAATGTTTGTGAGGTACGTCGACGTGGATGCTGCAAAGCGGTGGTCCGCTTTGAAAAGGGACGCCCCTTTTCAAAAACGGGCGACACTTATCAAATAGCCAATAGCCTAGTGGGACAATTTGCATTTGATTAGCCCCCCCCCCCCCCCCCCCCCCCCACACACACACACACACACACACACACACACACACACACACAAGCACACTTGGCTTTCTGGCCAAATCCATATGAAATCAGCTTGGAAAAAAAAATCACTCCTGAATAAATAAATTGATGACAAATTATAGAAGATAAGCAATTATTTAACTTCTGCAGTTGTCAAGATAATAAGACGCCCCTTTTCAAAAAACGGGCGCCCATTTTCGAAAAGGGGCGCTGAAAAGGGGCGCCCGTTTTTGAAAATGGGCGCCGAAAAGGTCGGGGGCGCAGATTTATTTCGCTGGCTCTCCCCCAGGACCACTTGGTGGTCCTTGAGAAATGAAACCGGAAAAGGACCAGTACACATTTAACACACCGACTGCGATCGTGTGTTCGGCCTTATCTGCTATATGCCACGGCTCAAGCCAGTGAATTCGGTAAAAACCCCTTATTTTGAAGCGCCAGATCTCCTAAACAGGATGTGTGATGACGTCATGCTGTTTCTGGTGTCTTGACTATCCTGTCCTCTCACGATCTGAACAAAAAGTTCCGGGTTAAAAGTCAGGAAGTGACATCTAGCCCTAGTTGATCTACCCGTGCGCTCCACGACATTCAGGGGCAGATTCTTAGGAGAGAATGCATTGGATTGAATAGGTGCGAATGGGACAGAAAAAAAGTTGTCGCGGCAATTCTCTCCCAAATGGAAGTCAACAACGGGATCTTTATCAGACGATGCGCTCGGACTAATAGATGGATTAAAGAATGAAATCTACATTTTGCCGTGTTCTGCGCCTTCGATGTACTGCAGATGTATTTTTGCAGTTAAAGGGAAACACCACCCATTTTCAAAATTTTCCTGAGAGGATGCAAATTTGTACCCTCTCAGGAAAAAGGAGTCTGAAAGAAAAATCATTAACATGGTGAAATACATCTTGATGATGTCATCAGATGTATTTCACCAGGTTAACGTGTGATTTTTTTCAGGCCTTCATTTTTAGAAAATACAGAATTGGGGGAACTTTTTTTTTATCATGTCCACACAACATCTCTAAGGTACAGTATATTAATGCCATATTAAAATGTTGAAAATGGGTGGAGTTCCCCTTTAAGCCATTGTAAGACTATCCCGATTCTAAAAATATCTTTGAAATACTAACCTAAGTGTACTGAAAAACTTAATTATTGTGTAACACCATCAAATTTTTGACATTTTTTGATACTGTACATACTGTACAGAACCCCTATAGGGGTTCCCGTCAACTAGGGTAAAACTACCACTAGGGGTTCCCGTCTACTATGCGTTAAATGAGGTGAGGGTAACCTCATAAAAGCCATGGGGCTTTTCTAAATCGTGCCGTTTCTTACCCCAGCACGAAGTCGTGGAGGTGTGGCGGTGGACGTCTCTTTCTCTTCGCCGGCCTCACAGATTGTGGCGTCTCGGTGAGAGGGACGTCCTGCGTCCTCGATGTCCCTCCTCCTCCTCCTCCTCCTCCTCCTCCTCCTCCTCCCCCTCCTCCTCCTCCTCCTCCTCCTCCTCCTCCTCTTCCTCCTCCTCCTCCTCAGGTATAGAAGGTTCCTCTGTGCTGCTGCTGAGGAGCCTGTAGGCTGTGGAAGGTCTCTGTAGGATCCTGGAACAATGTGGACTCAAGTCAAGTCTATTCTCATAATGAGACTGCTGGATTTTTTCCCCCACAATTTTGTAAACAATTTTCACCCAGTGCCAACTCCTAATGTGATCCTGGGCTCTACACACCCTCCGCCAACCTGGGGAGGCAGCGGACTGGCCTCATGCTTCCTTCAATGCATGAGGAGTCCAAGCTGCCTTCTTTTCACCTGACAGGGGGGAGTTTCCCTGGTTGGACGTAGTGCGTGGAAGCGCAGGTGCCCTGGCTGGCCAGGGGGAGGCAGTCTAGAGCCCAGGGTTACTACCGGGGTATCTACCATGGGGGACACAAGGAGAACATGTGAGGGTATCTACCATAGGGGACACGGGGAGAACATGTGAGGGTATCTACCATGGGGGACACGGGGAGAACATGTGAGGGTATCTACCATAGGGGACACGGGGAGAACATGTGGGGGGTATCTACCCTAGGGGACACGGGGAGAACATGTGAGGGTATCTACCCTAGGGGACACGGGGAGAACATGTGAGGGTATCTACCATAGGGGACACGGGGAGAACATGTGAGGGTATCTACCATAGGGGACACGGGGAGAACATGTGAGGGTATCTACCCTAGGGGACACGGGGAGAACATGTGAGGGTGTCTAGTCTACCATAGGGGACACAGGGAGAACATGTGAGGGTATCTACCATAGGGGACACGGGGAGAACATGTGAGGGTATCTACCCTAGGGGACACAGGGAGAACATGTGAGGGTATCTACCCTAGGGGACACAGGGAGAACATGTGAGGGTATCTACCATAGGGGACACGGGGAGAACATGTGAGGGTATTTACCCTAGGGGACACAGGGAGAAAATGCGAGGGTATCTACCATAGGGGACACGGGTAGAACATGTGAGGGTATCTACCATAGGAGACACGGGGAGAACATGTGAGGGTATCTACCCTAGGGGACACGGGGAGAACATGCAAACTCCACACAGAAAGGCCCTTTCACCAACCCCGCCTCGGGTATGGGCACTGATGACGCGGAGGAGCAGACACGCCGCCAGCACCCACAGCGGCATCCCTAGCGTGAATCAAACCAAGGACCTTCTAGCTATGAGGCGACAGCACTAACCACTGTGCCACCGTGCCCCCAAAGCAGGGATTTTCCTAAAACAGACAAATGAACATGAGTGGCTTTTCGTGCCGTTTCTCACCCCAGCACGAAGTCGTGGAGGTGTGGCGGTGGACGTCTCTTTCTCTTCAGCGGTCTCACGGATTCTGGCGTCTCGGCGAGAGGGACGTCCTGTGTCCTCGATGTCCCCTCCTCCTCCTCCTCTTCCTCCTCCTCCTCCTCCTCCTCCTCCTCCTCTTCCTCCTCCTCCTCCTCAGCTATAGAAGGTTCCTCTGTGCTGGGGCTGAGGAGCCTGTAGGCTGTGGAAGGTCTCTGTAGGATCCTGGAACAATGTGGACTCAAGTCAAGTCTATTCTCATAATGAGACTGCTGGATTTTTTTCCCACAATTTTGTAAACAATTTTCACCCAGTGCCAACTCCTAATGTGATCCTGGGCTCTACACACCCTCCGCCAACCTGGGGAGGCAGCGGACTGGCCTCATGCTTCCTTCAATGCATGAGGAGTCCAAGCTGCCTTCTTTTCACCTGACGGGGGGGGGGGTCCCTGGTTGGACGTAGTGCGAGGGGGAGGCAGTCTAGAGCCCAGGGTTACTACCAGGGTATCTACCATAGGGGACACAAGGAGAACATGTGAGGGTATCTACCATAGGGGACACAAGGAGAACATGTGAGGGTATCTACCCTAGGGGACACGGGGAGAACATGTGAGGGTCTCTACCATAGGGGACACGGGGAGAACATGTGAGGGTATCTACCATAGGGGACACGGGGAGAACATGTGAGGGTATCTACCCTAGGGGACACGGGGAGAACATGTGAGGGTCTCTACCATAGGGGACACGGGGAGAACATGTGAGGGTACCTACCCTAGGGGACACGGGGAGAACATGTGAGGGTATCTACCCTAGGGGACACGGGAGAACATGTGAGGGTATCTACCCTAGGGGACACGGGGAGAACATGTGAGGGTATCTATCCTAGGGGACACGGGAGAACATGTGAGGGTCTCTACCATAGGGACACGGGGAGAACATGTGAGGGTCTCTACCATAGAGGACACGGGGAGAACATGTGAGGGTCTCTACCATAGGGGACACGGGGAGAACATGTGAGGGTAACTACCATAGGGGACACGGGGAGAACATGTGAGGGTACCTACCCTAGGGGACACGGGGAGAACATGCAAACTCCACACAGAAAGGCCCTTTCACCAACCCCGCCTCGGGTATGGGCACTGATGACGCGGAGGAGGAGAGACGCCGCCAGCACCCACAGCGGCATCCCTAGCGTGAATCAAACCAAGGACCTTCTAGCTATGAGGCGACAGCACTAACCACTGTGCCACCGTGCCCCCAAAGCAGGGATTTTTAGTATAAGCAATCTAAGGTTTAACCTCAAACAAATTGCAACAGAAACTCTTTCAACTTTTTTTGTTTCCTTAATATGTTAGGAATAACATATCAAAAGTCCTAAGAAATCCAAGTAGGGGAACATAGTGAAAAATGCTGAAATAGATGATGTCACAATTTCCGATTTTCGCCTATTTAAAAATTAGATTTATGTATGTTTTCTTAGCTTGTGTCTAAAGAAAATGTTCAATACTTTGCAGAATTACATAGAAACTATGTCTGATTCAGTGAAATGATTGTTCAAGAGTTTTTTTTCATTTATTGCAAAAGGAAAATCTTAATATTAATGCATTTTGTGAGCTAATAAGGGACAGATTTCGCATAGAGCAGAAAATCTGAAAAATGGTTGCAATAGGGCAAAACAAGTTGCAACAGAAACACTTTAACTTGTTTTTGTTTCTTTAATATGTTAGGAATAACATATCAAAAGTCCTAAGAAATCCAAGTAGGGGAACTTAGTGAAAAATGCTGAAATAGATGATGTCACAATTTCCGATTTTCGCCCCTGGTGAAAAATAGAATTATGGAGGTTTTCTTAGCTTGTGTCTAAAGAAAAGGTTTAATACTTTACAGAATTACATAGAAAATGTGTGTGATGCACTAAAATGATTGTCCAAGAGTTTCATTTCATTTTTTGAAAAAGGAAATTCTTAATATTAATGCATTTTGTGAGTTAAAAATGGAGAAATTTCACATATAGCAGAACATCTGAGAAATGGTTGCAATTGGGCCAAACAAGTTGCAACATAAACCCTTTAACTTGTTTTTGTTTCCTTAATATGTTAGAAATAACACATCAAAAGTCCTAAGAAATCCAAGAAGGGAACATAGTAAAAATGCTGAAATAGATGAGGTCAGAAATCCCCATTGATGTGAAATGAAAATGTTTAATACTGCAGAATTACAGAAGAATTGCAGAATTACATAGAAACTGTGTAGTAAATTGATTGTCCAAGAGTTCATTTATTTATTTATTTTATTTTGGCAAAGGGAAATTCTTAATATTAATGCATTTTGTGAGAGGAAAAAGGGACAAATTTCACAGACAAGAAATAATCAGAAAATGTTGCAATAAAGATAATACTATGAACATAACTTTAACCTCACAAAACATAAATATATAATATATAAACTATTCGACATCTTTATCATCATCACTTTGAACCAGACTTGTGTTTGTGTAACACCCGGGATTCGAAACCGGGTCTCCACCGTGAAAGTCCAACATCTTAACCACTAGACCAAAAGGGACATCCTCTTGGTACGGGGGCAGATACTAGACTTTGGAGGTCATCACGACAGAGGCTGTAGCCACCAGCTACACTCACCTCCCTATTGGCCTCCTTCCACAGGGAAACGCGATCCGGGTCACGGCACCACTGTAACACCCGGGATTCGAACTCAGGTCTCCACCGTGAAAGTCCAACATCTTAACCACTAGACCAAAGGGACATCCCCTTGGTCCGGGGGCAGATACTAGACTTTGGAAGCCATCACGACAGAGGCTGTAGCCACCTGCTACACTTGCACACCCTGTGTCTTTGCAGTTTACACATGCAACAGAGCAGACAATGCTTCTTGCAAGTGCATCTCAGGCTGCTGCAGTTGGTCTTGCAGGTGCATCTGAAGACCCATAGCAGTTCCTGAGCTGGAGGTATGTCTGTCTGGACAGGGATAATCACCCCATCATTATCCCCATTCTTGCGGCAAGAGCACTCATACAGTTCTCTTCCACTGCTGTACTTGATAATGTGGTACTTTGCTGCTGTGGCTGGAGATGGCAGACTCTCTGGCTTTACAAGAGATGCTTCTTGCAAGTGCACTTCAGGCTGCTGCGGTCAGTCTTGCAGGGAGACCCCTCTCATAGCAGTTCCTGAACTGGAGGTATGTCTGTCTGGACGGGGATAAGTGTAGCAGGCGGCTGCACTGATGGCGTGATGGCCTCCAAAGTCTAGTATCGGCCCCTGGACCAATGGGATGTCCCTTTGGTCTGGGAGCAGAATAAAGACATTTGGTCCCTTTGACATGAAAGTCCAACACTTAACCACTGTTAAGTGTTGGACTTTCAGGCGGGAGACCCGAGTTCGAATCCCGGGCGTTACATAAGCACCCCATCACTCTCTTCCCATCCCCATTCTTGCGGGAAGTCTGAGGAGGGTCTTGGCTCATTAAGCATTAAGATACAAGCATTTTTGTAAGAAGGTGGCATCTTTTGTGGAGCCAGAGAGTCTGCTACCTTCAGCCACAGCAGCAAAGTACCACAGTCTCTGTGTCTACTACCAAATACAGCAGTGGAAGGGAACTGCATGAGTGCTCTTGCCGCAACAACTGGGATGGGAAGAGAATGATGGGGTTCTTATCCCTGTCCAGACAGACATACCTCCAGCTCAGGAACTGCTATGGGTCTTCAGATGCACCTGCAAGACCAACTGCAGCAGCCTGACGTGCACTTGCAAGAAGCATTGACTGCTCTGTTGCATGTGTAAACTGCAAAGACACAGGGTGCGCACACACAAGTCTGGAAGTGATGATGATGATGATGATAATTTTACAATATACAATGTAAACACTAAAAACTGTAATACATTAGGCGCGATGATTAAGGTGTTGAATCATTTATATATTATAACAGCATTGCTTTTGTAACGTTTTGTGATGTTAAATTTATGTTTATAGTATTATCTTTTATTGCAACATTTTCTGACTATATTTCTTTTCAGTGAAATTTGCCCCTTTTTCCCCCTCGCAAAATGCATTAATATTAAGAATTTCCTTTTGCCAAAATAAAAAAATAAAATAAAAAATAAACTCTTGGACAATCATTTTACTGCATCAGACAAAGTTTCTATGTAATTCTGCAAATTATTAAACCTTTTCACTGGACACAAGCTAAGTAGACCTCCATAAATATGTTTTAACATGGGCAAAAATCGGAAATTGTGACATCATCTATTTCAGCATTTTTTACTATGTTTCCCTACTTGGATTTCTTAGGACTTTTGATATGTTATTCCTAACATATTAAGGAAACCAAAACAAGTTAAAGGGTTTCTGTTGCAACTTGTTTTGCCCTATTGCAACAATTTTTTCTTATTTTATAATCTATACGAAATGTGCCCCTTATTAGCTCACAAAATGCATTAATATTAAGATTTTCCTTTTGCAATAAATGAAAAAAACTCTTGAACAATCATTTCAATGAATCAGACATAGTTTCTATGTAATTCTGCAAAGTATTGAACATTTTCTTTAGACACAAGCTAAGAAAACATACATAAATCTAATTTTTAAATAGGCGAAAATCGGAAATTGTGACATCATCTATTTCAGCATTTTTCACTATGTTCCCCTACTTGGATTTCTTAGGACTTTTGATATGTTATTCCTAACATATTAAGGAAACAAAAATAGGTGGAAGAGTTTCTGTTGCAATTTGTTTGAGGTTACCCCCCTTTTTTTCTTAGATTGCCTGTACTATTTCCTAAAACAGACAAATGAACATGAGTGGCTTTTCGTGCCGTTTCTCACCCCAGCACGAAGTCGTGGAGGTGTGGCGGTGGACGTCTCTTTCTCTTCACCGGTCTCACAGATTCTGGCGTCTTGGCGAGAGGGACGTCCTGCGTCCTCGATGTCCCCTCCTCCTCCTCCTCCTCCTCCTCCTCCTCCTCCTCCTCCTCCTTCTCCTCCTCATTAAGGCCGCGATACACTAGCGATATTTTGATCAATATCAACTAGCAATGTCAACATCAACGAGGCAACATGACGAGACACATGGCAACAGGCAACACCTCCCATTAAATGGGGAATTCCACCCATTTACATTTTTTCCTGAGAGTGTACAAATGTGAACCTGATGGACCATAGCGGGTCCATTTGGTTCCATTTGTACACTCTCAGAAAAAAAAGAAGGCTTAGTTTGCATTGAATCTAGAGTTCTCAAACTCTGCCCGAATCCGACCAGGACCGAACCCGAACAGGCCTGACCCGACATTTAGGGCCGGGTAGGGCCGAAAATCTATCATAATCAATAGGGCCGGGTAGGGCCTCGGGCCCCATGAAAAAAATAATATATACTGTAATGAATTATTTTAATATAGTAAGAAAAATAGTTATTTTCTGTATTTACCTATTATGAACATGGTGCTGATTGCCATTTCAATTTGAATCTGTGGCGGATTCTCTAATTTTGCCCAAACCCGACAGTTTAGGGCCGGGTAGGGCCTAAAATCTATTCCATTTAGTAGGGCCGGGTAGGGCCTAGGGCCTGAACTGTTAGGGCCGGGTAGGGCCGGGCCTTAATTTTCAGGCCCGTTGAGATCTTTAATTGAATCATTTTCAGCCAACTGCCACCCAACTCAAAATGTTCACTTCATGGAATAAAAGTTACAAAATCCTTGTTTTTGGCCACCGCAGTGAAGCAGCAGCAGCAGCCATGGTTTCAGAAACATTTATCTGTGGGAGTCTAGGAGAAAGGATCAGGTGACGCCAAGGAGGGCTGTGATTGGAGGATTACAAAATGTTGACCAGTAGATGGTGCTGATGATTTGACATTTTTGAACAACCAGGAGTTGATCATTTTGTATAGAAAGGTGAAAAGTCAACGTTGATAATTGACGTTGCTTGTTGATGTTGATCAAAACATTGCTAGGTGTATCAGGGCCCTTACTCTGCTCAGGTGTAGAAGGTTCCTCTCTGGTGCTGCTGCTGAGGAGCCTGTAGGCTGTGGAAGATCTCTGTAGGATCCTGGAACAATGCGGACTCAAGTCAACAACATTATTTCTAAAAATAACATTAAAAAAAAGAAAGAAAAGAAAACAATGCTGGTGAGTGACCAAAGTGCCAGACAGCATAAAGCCAAAGCCACATGAACAGAAAAAATAAAATAAAATAAAATACACAGCCCCTTTTTTCAAAGTTACAGAAAGGGGGGGGGGGGCTGGGGCAGCATCACATGATGAAAAAGTTTGGTAGGGTAAGGTAGGGCGTGTGTTTTATTAAGAGATTTAAAAACGTTAGCTTAGTGTCAGTGTTCTATAGCTCCATGATAGGGGCTACTACCCTGGGAGTGAATACAGCTAACTCCGCTTATGGTAGTGGAAAACAATACCTTGGTATTTCATGGATCTCCATTGTATGGTTCAGATTGGGCATAGTATCAAGGAAGGGCCGACATTATTTGAGAAGGACAACAAGAACACATAAAAAAAAAGAATAGACCTCAAAACATGTTGTACAAAGAAAAGTATAGATATCGTTTTCTGATTTTTTTTTTTTTTTTTTTTTTTTTTTTGGGGGGGGGGGGGGTTTTTTTGTCCTGAAATTGCAAGATGTCCTTGAATCTTAATAATAACCACTTCAACAAATTCAGAGGGTTCAAATTATATATAGAAAATATGTGAATTTGTCTCAGCAGGTTGTTTGGTTCAGCAAACAACAGTGTGTTATTTTGTATTAGCTCTATAGTTTATTTTTACTGGTAGGTGTAAGAAATGGTTCAAAATCGAGACATTACTTGTCCCGGGGAACAAGAATAGCGTAAATTGTAACTAGACAAGGGACATTATGGTTAAAAAAAAAAAAAAAAAAAAAACTTTTTAGCCAAAAATCAAAATAGATGTATAGCTGTATAGCTGTATCTTTTGCCCCCCCCCCCCCCCCCCCCCCCCCCCCCCTGCTTCCACTTTAACACTGCAGCTGTTTCCTGCAGACAGGCGCTTGCTTCGTCCTGCGGAGGGTCCAGAACTTTGTTGTTGTCAACAAATCATGAAAACAAAACATTCAGGACAGGCGTGGCTAATGTGAGGGGGGGGGGGGGGGGGGGGGGGGGGCATTCTCAGTCTCCAGCAGATTTAATGAGCCAATAGAGTGGGAGGTGAGGTGGAGTTAGATTCTGCTTTTGAACAGATCTGTTTACAAACGCAGTTGCCAATGAGGTACGAGTGAAAAGCAGCGATTTTCTAAAACACACAAATGAACATGAACGGCTGTTCGTGCCACTTTTACCCAGCACAAAGTCGTGGAAGTGTGGCGGCGGACGTCTCTTTCTCTTCACGGTCTCACGGATTGTGGTGTCTCGGCGAGAGGGACGTCCTGCGTCCCGATGTCCCCTCTCCTCCTCCTTCCTCTCCTCATCCTCTTCCTCTTCCTCTCCTTTCTCCTCCTCCTTCTCCTTCTCCTCCTCCTCCTCAGCTTATAGAAGGTTCCTCTGTGTTGCTGCTGAGGAGCCTGTAGGCTGTGGAAGGTCTCTGTTGGAGCATGGAACAATGTGGACTCAAGTCAAGTCTATTCTCTTCTAAAAAGAAATTTTTAAAGGTATCATAGGCAACTTTTTTGAGGCATTGGCAAAAGACTAAGGGCTCCATTTTTGTCACACGCTAAACCCCTTATCCCCTTTTTACTATTGAAAAAAAAAAAAAAAAAAAAAAAAAAAAAAAAAAAAAAAAAAACTTTTGGAAATACTTTCAAGTGCCTTTTGACGTGTCTATTGACACGTGAGCTTGTAGGCTTGCCATTTTAACTATTGAAAAAACGTTTTTTTTTTTTTTTTTTTTTTTTAAATAGTTTAAAAGGGCAAAGAAGTTATGGGATAAGGGGCAGCCCAAACAAAAACAGCTAGAACTCGCTCAAACTTGACGGATTTACAACGGATTGCTTCATTATGAACGTTATCAACATGGCTATGATTTTATACTAGATTTTATTTATTTTCCAAACATATCATATAACGACTCATATTATGCGGTCGTCTCTGACGTTTCCAACAAGCCGATCCGTTTGAGAATCGGTTTGAAAAATAAGTGGTTTATCGTCTTTTTAAAAGTATGTGCTCAGAGACACAATGTTATGCTATACCAGCGGTGCCCACACTTTTTTGACTTGAGCGCTACTTTCAAAATGACCGGCTCACCAAGATCTACACATCAAAACTGTGATGTTCGATGACTGAAAATCCATTTCAAGGTCCCTAGTTGGTGATGGTGTTACATACTGTTATAGTTTTTAAGAATAATGCAATAATGCTTATAATGAAAAAATCAGAGGGGGAGAATTGGAAAGTCTTCCTGTATATGCTATTACTGACTTTTGAAAACAGTATTTGAGGTTTGAGTTGACGGTTTGTGAACTAAGAACTTTCACGTTTTTGTCCACAATTGGGAAAGAGGCGACTGGCGAAACATTGTTCAAAATAACAATTATTCTCCATTTTCTAATTGTGTGAACTCTTGAAAATTAGGTAATTCAAACGTTTAAATATATATTAACTCTTGAGAGTGTAAAATGAAACCAAATGGACCCGTAAGGGTCCATTTGGTTTCATTTTAACGCTCTCAAGAGTTACAGATCTATAAGGGTCCAAGTGCTGGGGGGACTGTCATGTGATCTACCTGCACGGCCTGCGTGATCTACTGGTAGATCATGATCTACCTTTTGGGCAGCCCTGTGCTATACTCTCGCAAACCATCTAGCTTTCTTATATATACAGGGATTAAAGCAAAAAAAATCCTGAGCCTGAACTTTCCAAGGGTGGCGTTGCCCACCCATGCCTAGATCCGCCCTGCACAAACTCCGATTGAGATACATGTAAAATGACTGATTTCTCTAATACAGTAAATAATCAATCATTTCAGTATCACGCTTCTAAATCAGTTCAACCACACATAGGTGACTACGCACTGGACAAATGTGCAAGACCTGTCAACTTTACAACGACTGTCCGTTCGACAGAGTTTTGCGATACTTTCTAAGAACACTGATTAGTATTGCCATTACCTGGGGTTAGGGATGTAAACTATAGATTAATTGGATATTAATTTGTACACATAACATGAAACATTTATATTTTCTCTCTGACACTAGATAGGATAGCAATTTTACAAATATTCAGGTAGTCCATTCATTGTAGCCTAATTATATTTGAACTGGGGACCCCCCACCCAGACTATAGCAACAGAATGGTTCCACAGATAAATATTGTGGAGATGGCAGATCTACAAGCTCATTGTGAAATTGTAGACCAGCTATTTTCACAATTCTTGCCTCTTATATAAAACAATCCTGCTAATATTTGTTGATTAGTTTTCATACAGCATTAGAACCACTGATATGAATACTATGCCTACTGCTTTGCATGGGGACATAAGACAACATAAGACAACAAAACATTATTGGAGGGGCACTAAGATGAAGCAATAACTCAATAATGATAGTGAAAAGAGCTGTCTGTGGACTGGACTGAAGAGCATTCCAGAGGGCTAGCAGGGGGGTTCTATATAGGGCCATACTAGCTCTGGTTCATAGCTCTAACAGTGGAGCTATGGACCAGTGCTAGGGCTAGACAGACTGCTGGAAATTAGCATTAGCTTTCAACTCTAATGTAAACACTTTTGGCTAACCAGCTTTTGGCATTAGTTTCAACACCGCTACTGCGTCTTGTGTGCGTGCGCCTCGCTCCACTCCGCGATGGCACACAGCGGTGTGTCCAACGCGAGTCAGACCGGCAGTGAGAGAGCAGGGAGAGAGACTGGCTGACGCGCCGGACCACGGCTAAAACAAGAGAGGAGGCGTACTGGTGTTGATGCAGGGAGTAAGAAAAAAAGAAAACGGAATCAGGGGCGGATTGGCAAATATTTTCCCACCGGGACAATTTTGCCTTTGCCAGGCCACCCTGGGGGGGCAGCTGGTTAACCAGATGTAACTCTTTGAGAGCGTAAAAATGAAACATAGAGCATCTAGCACATTCTAGTGCATTTTGGAAGTGCCACTAGTGCATTTTGGATCTTGTCCAGGCCACTAGGTGGCGCAGGCCACCGGGAAAACTCCCTGTACTCCAGATGGCAAATCCGCCCCTGAACGGAATCAACAGATCGTTTTTTTTCTCTTGAAAGAGAGAGAGAGAGAGAGAGAGAGAGAGAGAGAGAGAGAGAGAGAGAGAGAGAGAGAGAGAGAGAGAGACAGAGACAGAGACAGAGAGAGACAGAGACAGAGAGAGACAGAGACACACAGAGAGAGAGAGAGAGAGAGAGAGAGACTTTTTAGACGGGCTCTTTACCACCACCGCGATTCTGTGTGAAATAAGTGACCAAATGGGTGAGGTTGTAACTTTATGCGAAAATATGTGGGAATTGTGAAATCAAGCGAGGCATGCGTAATTTGCATATTTATGCAATTATTCCGGGAATTACGCGGCGCCTTTTTTCTTTCCTTCTCTTTCGACCATTTTTTAAGGGTCCAGACAGAGATGTGCGGCGGTCCGGTCGTGGACCGCCAGCACAGCGTGCAGAAGAGCAAGCACCCACCTGCCTCGATCCCTTAGCTTCCTGCACCAACTGCTAAATGCCTTCCCATCCTGCCCAGTCTCATCTAGCCATGCCCAGTGCCATTTATTTATGATGCCTTTATCTATGGCTTCATGAACTGCAGCGTCCCGACTCCAGTCCTCACACCATGAAATGTCGCGGTTCGCTGATCATCACTCTCTCTCCACGTGTCTCTGTCAGTGTTGCCAACTTGGCGAACTTGTCACTATGTTTAGCTTTTTTCCCAGACCTCCCTAGCGTTAAAAAACTCCAGGTAAAAAAATCTAGTGCTTTTTTGCTGGTGAGTTGGGTTTGAAAACCACTGCCCAGGCTCCTCCTTCTAGTGCATTTTCGAAGTGCCACTGCATTTTGGATTTTGGCAGTTGGCAACATTGGTCTAGTGTTTTTTTTATTATTATTTTTTCCGCAAGCCGGACTTCCGGCACCGTGCCGGAAAACTTTAATGCCTGTATATATCTATGGTTTTCCCAATCCGTCGGGGGGTGCGAATGGCGACCGTTTTTTTCTTACCCCAGCACAAAGTCACAGAGGTGTGGCGGAGGACGTCTCTTTCTCTTCGTCCGCCTCACACATTCTGACGCGTCGGTGACAGGAACGTCCTGTGTGGAGGAGGGGTCAATGAGCCACACACACACGCACACGCACACGCACACGCACACGCACGCACGCACGCACACACGCGCACACACACACACACACACACACACACACTCATTTCTTACATGTTTATCAAAATAGGTGATCTTGAGCTAAACGTAAAAATGAAACCAAATGGACCCTTGCTGGTCATTTTTACGCTCTCAAGAGTTGAAATATCCATCATGTATGAATTAGTCCAAGTCTACACAACTAGAAGATTAATGGTCATGGACAGAGGTTTGAAAACCACTGTTCTAAAAAAAAATAAGGATTTTACCTGCTGCTCTCCTATCCTCATGAAGGGCTCCTTAGATGTTGGGGGGGCCTCTATGGTCAAGAGGGGTCCGTTAGGAAGTGTTGGGGGGTCCTCCGTGTAGACGAGAGGTCCATCAGATGTGGAGGGGTCCTGTGTGTAGGTGAGGGGACCATTGGAGGTCTGTCACAATTACAAATTGAAATAAACAATTATTACCGGTATATTGTCACACAAGCAGGGGTAGACATTAAGGGAAATTTGCCACTGGCCCTTCGGGCCAGTGGCTTTTAAGAATCACTGGCCCCACAACTGTAACCACTGGCCCAGGTAATCGATCCCCATAGTCTGCAAAAAAGACCACCATTTATTAATGCATTAAATGCATTCAAGTTAACAGCACTCTTTTCATGGGGGTCAAAACCAGTAGACCGTTCAGCAAGCTGACCCTTATACAATGCAGAATGCCTAAAATATTTTTTGTGCTAATAAACAAAATATAAATAAAACTTAAACAATTACAAAACAACACCAACATATTGTGAAATAAAAATAATAATACAATATGTATATCAGCGGTGTCCAACCTTTTTTGACCCAAGATCAAAGACTAATACAGGTTGTCATGGCGACCATACAACAAACGTTTGTACAACAAATGTGAGGGCATTTTACCACTGGTCCCATCGGGCCAGTATAGGGCGCCATTTGGTGGTCCGCACGTGTTTTATAAAACCTGTTTCGGGCCATCGGGCCAATTATAATGTCGACCCCTGACAAGTAATGATGAGTAACAATTTAGTTTTTCTGATCCGGTCCCGATGCAACAATTCCTGTGTTAGCCCATACTGATACCGGCAACAGAGAAGAATATTTGTAATAATATATATATAAAAAACATATAATATATAGAAAAAATGAAGTCCACCAACTGGGAATAGCAGACTCCTCACTCAAATGTGCACTTGGGCAACTACAAAGCAGCAAGGGGCACTACAAAACTCCACAGGCTTGATGAGCCTAAAAGTTTATTGATACAGGGTACTCGATAAAGCTTGTTATCCCTCCCTCAGTTCACGTGGGTGTGATTTCTTCAATGCATAAAACATTCCTCAACAAGTAAACCATTATGACGATACAAGGATTCCGACAAGCCCACCTTTGTGTTGGCGAGGGGTCCGCCAAGTGTTGAGGGGTCCTCTGTGTTGGTGGGAGATCCGTTACATGTTGGGGGGTCCTCCGTGCTGTTGAAGCATCCATTAGGAGGTGTTGAGATGTTCTCTGTGATGTTGAGGGGTCCGTTAGATGTTGAGGGGTCTTCTGTGATGATGAGGGGTCCGTTAGATGTTGAGGGGTCCTCTGTGATGATGAGGGGTCTGTTAGATGTTGAGGGGGTTCTCTGTGATGATGAGGGGTCCGTTAGATGTTGAGGGGTTCTCTGTGATGATGAGGGGTCTGTTAGATGTTGAGGGGTCTTCTGTGATGATGAGGGGTCCGTTAGATGTTGAGGGGTTCTCTGTGATGATGAGGGGTCTGTTAGATGTTGAGGGGTTCTCTGTGATGTTGAGGGGTCCGTTAGATGTTGAGGGGTTCTCTGTGATGTTGAGGGGTCCGTTAGATGTTGAGGGGTCTTCTGTGATGATGAGGGGTCCGTTAGATGTTGAGGGGTTCTCTGTGATGTTGAGGGGTCTGTTAGATGTTGAGGGTTCTCTGTGATGTTGAGGGGTCCGTTAGATGTTGAGGGGTCCTCTGTGATGATGAGGGGTCCGTTAGATGTTGAGGGGTTCTCTGTGATGTTGAGGGGTCTGTTAGATGTTGAGGGGTTCTCTGTGATGTTGAGGGGTCCGTTAGATGTTGAGGGGTCCTCTGTGATGTTGAGGGGTCTGTTAGATGTTGAGGGGTCATCTGTGATGATGAGGGGTCCGTTAGATGTTGAGGGGTTCTCTGTGATGTTGAGGGGTCTGTTAGATGTTGAGGGGTCATCTGTGATGATGAGGGGTCCGTTAGATGTTGAGGGGTTCTCTGTGATGTTGAGGGGTCTGTTAGATGTTGAGGGGTTCTCTGTGATGTTGAGGGGTCCGTTAGATGTTGAGGGGTCATCTGTGATGATGAGGGGTCCGTTAGATGTTGAGGGGTCCTCTGTGATGTTGAGGGGTCCGTTAGATGTTGAGGGGTCCTCTGTGATGATGAGGGGTCCGTTAGATGTTGAGGGGTTCTCTGTGATGTTGAGGGGTCTGTTAGATGTTGAGGGGTTCTCTGTGATGTTGAGGGGTCCGTTAGATGTTGAGGGGTCCTCTGTGATGTTGAGGGGTCTGTTAGATGTTGAGGGGTTCTCTGTGATGTTGAGGGGTCCGTTAGATGTTGAGGGGTTCTCTGTGATGTTGAGGGGTCTGTTAGATGTTGAGGGGTCATCTGTGATGATGAGGGGTCCGTTAGATGTTGAGGGGTTCTCTGTGATGTTGAGGGGTCTGTTAGATGTTGAGGGGTCATCTGTGATGATGAGGGGTCCGTTAGAAGCAAGACTCTGAAAGAATAGCACAGAACGTGGTCTCCAGTTTGCCTCTACAATATAGACGCCATAGAGCATAAAAAGAGTTGCGACATTGAGCGGTCAGAAAATGAGCGTTTGAGCGCTGCTCATGCAGCCTGGCTAGGGACAAACTGGAGCTGCAAATACATTGTTTTCAATGAGCACAATGGGCATAAATAAACTTTTTCACTAATCGGGAGACACCCAGACATTTTGTAGTCCTACCCTAAAGTACTAACTCACCAAGGCCTTCATGCTGCCGATCAGGATGGACGTCTGTGGCGTCCTGTTCCGCTCTCTGAGCTGATCAAAGGACAATTCAGAGCATAAGTGAGCAGAAACAACAACAAAAAACAAACATCTGTCTCTGTTGAAATGCTCTGTAACACCTAACTGGGAAAACCATGACATTTTTAAACACGTACAGCTCATTTTAACACAGTGTTCTCGTCTGTCAACGTCGATCGTCTGTCAAAGTCAACTAATAGTGCAATTTTGGACTACTAGGATATTGGGGGAGGGGGTCGGGGGTCCTTGACATGAGAAAGGTTAACCCTTTCCTAATTGTGTCCTGATCAGATTCTATAGTTTCTGATGCTTTTCACAATTTTTTCAAAAATAGCAGAACAACAAGCTCATATCGCTCATATCTCGGTGGCGCGATATGAGCTTGTAGATCTGCTATTTTTCAACACACCAAAACGCGTTCAGTACACACAAAGGGTTAAGAGAATGGGAGCATTCTCACCTGCCTGGGCGCAGAAACCCGGTGGAACGGCAGCGATCGGCGACAGCATCCACCGCTCTTTGATTCGATGCGAACGACAGAGAAGCAGCCGTTAATCATCATACACATACTGTACGGCACTGGTTGCCAGACTGTTTCGTGTCAGGGACCCCCCCCCCCCCCCCCCCCCCCCCCCCCCAAAATGAACAGCGCCGATTAGCCTGCGGACCTCTACAAGAGAATATTTGTACAGCTCCAGCAGAGATTTTCAACCCGTTTCATTTCAAGGACCCTGGTTAACCAGCTGGTTAACCAGCTGTAACTCTTTGAGAGCGTAAAAATGAAAACAAATGGACCCTTGCAGGTCTATTTGGTTTCATTTTTACACCCTCAAGAGTTAAAATATTCATCATGTGAATTAGCCCAACTTAGTCTACACAACTATAGATTGTAGAAGATTAATGGTCATTTTGATCTGTATGTTCCAGGCAGAGCATAGCACATTCTAGTGCATTTTGGAAGTGCCACTAGTGCATTTTGGATCTTGGCAGTTGGCAACACTGCCTCCAGCAGCGTGAGGCAGCCCTGGCGCACAGGAGTGAACGGGAATATGGCAACTCTCCTACTTGAAGGCTCTTTTCTTTTTTGAAGGATAGAAACACTAGTTTGCCTGGCCTGGGCCTGGCGCCCTGCATGGCCTGCCCTGGACTTTTCAATAAATAAAATAAATAAATAAATAAATAAAAAACCCTGTCCAGGCCACTAGGTGGCGCAGGCCACCGGGAAAACTCCCTGTAGTCCAGATGGCCAATCCGCCCCTGCATTGATATTACAAAGAAAGCCTCTCACCTGCATCCTCTCGGTGAGTATAGGGTGAAAGGGCAACACGCGACGGCAGCTGCTGGCCTGTAATTACAGTCATAATAATAATCCTTATTGTCGGGAAGGATATTACTCTTCACAGTTATGTTCAAACACCCACAATCTCACATCACAACAACACATAGAAAATACATACAAAAACACAAGGTCCCCAAAGCAGGGCCGGATCTAGGCATGGGCATGAGGCGGGCAAAGCCCCCCTAAATGCCCTGACTGCCCCAGCAAACAAACGACCCAAATTTCAAATATATTTCAAATTAAAGTGCTTATAATTAAAATGATTTGAAACACTAGTACTGCTACTAACTAACTACAGCTGTGTCACCACTAAACCAACAGCATTTCATCATTGAAAACAGAAAACTCTCTGAGTCAGACCTTTAGCTTTATGCATGCTGCGTGTCTGTTGCAACTTCAACAACAACTGATGTTAGTATTGATGCTTTACTTGCCTAATACATGTATAAGTCCTGTAACCAAAAATGGTATGGGTGTGACTTCATTGCTCGTGCCGCGCATACAAATTTTTGCCTGCCTCCCCAATTGACAAATGTTACACCACCCCTACCCCAAAGTATACAGAAGCATGTGGCAAAACAAAAGCATGTGGGGCGGCAGTGGCTCAGAGGTAGAGTAACCGGATGGTAACCACAAGGTTGCCGGTTCGATCCCGGGCTCCCGCAGAGTTAGTGTCGATGTGTCCCTGAGCAAGACACTTAACCCCGAATTGCTCCTGATGTGCTAGTAGGTACCTTGCATGGTTTCTACTGCCATCAGTGTATGAATGTGTGTGTGAATGGGTGAATGTGATGCACAATCTATGTAAAGCGCCTTGGATAAAGGCGCTATATAAATGCACCATTTACCATGTGGCCTTAACTTCTTAACCTTTATTTTTTTTTACTATTTTAAACAACTTTTTTGGAATAGTTCAACGTGCCAATAGATCGGCACGTTGTGAGCTTGTAGACTGACCATTTTAACAATTGAAATGCTTTTTAAAATAGTTTACAAAAATCAAAGAAGTTAAGGGATAAGGGGTTTAGCTATTTTTTTTTTCAGTGATACCATTGTGTTTGACCATGTAGGCTACTGACTACATTTCTGCCAATAAAGTATTCAATTAATCAGTCAATCAATCACTTTAGCTTTGGAGTTTTTTCAATACATTGGGGTGGCAGTGGCTCAGGGGTCGCTGGATGATTACCGGTTCGAACCCAGGCTTCCCCAGAGTCAGACACTGAACCCCTAATAGCCCTGCGCAGTGACGTCACCAGCCTGTTCCACTACTGGATTCCTCATTCATTATACTCATAGACTTTGCGAAAATGGTTAATAAAAACACGATTGCGCCGCGGCCAAAGCCAACTCGGGTCGTGACAAATCATGACAACACACACAATATCGTCATATAATATCTGATTAACAAGAAGTAGAAAACGGCATCATACAAGACACAACCCGACTTGGCTTTGTCCGCGGCGTAATCGTCTTCATATAAATTATTTTCGAAAAGTCTAGGAGAAAAATGAATGGGGAATCCGTTTCCGGAACAGGGGCGGTGACGTCACTGCGCAGGTCTATAATGTGCTGGTTGTTCCTTGCATGGTTCCCGCCGCCATAGGTATTTGCATTTGTATGGGTGAATGTGGTGCATAATTTAAAGTCCAAGGCACAGTATAAATGCACCGCTTACCATAAAAAAAAACAATACTGTGTAAAGGCAGGACTATGTCGGCCTGCTGCTGTTGAACGGAGATCTAAAAGCTCGCATGTTGACACTGTTGTGGGGCTTGTAGATCTGCTATTTTCACTATTGTGTTGAGAGAATATCTGGAACAACTTTGCCCATGATTGTTTATTCCAGGAGTTTTCAACTGGTGGTCCGGGGACCACCAGTGGTCCCTGAGAGGGTTCCAGGTGGTCCCCAGCTAAGTTGGTTAACCAGATGTAACTCTTGAGAACGTAAAAATGAAACCAAATGGACCCTTGCGGGTCCATTTGGTTTCATTTTTACACTCTCAAGAGTTAAAATATTCACCATCTGAATTAGCCCAAGTCTACACAACCAGAAGATGGACAAAAGCAAAAGGGGTCTGTGAGGCTAAAATGTCGTCAAATGGTGGTCCGTGGCTGAAATTCTGAATAAATGGTGGGGCCCTGGTATGAAAAAGGTTGAAAACCCCTGATTTATTCTAATCTAACGTTTAATATTGACAATAGTAAAGTGTTGGAGATAGGTGGACTGGACTGGACTGGACTGGAGTCCAGTAACAGATACAGTAAGACTGGGCAACTTTTACTTACAGTTCAGTTTTTTTTTTTTTTTTTTCCCCCCACTACTAGCCAATCTTACATCAGCAGTGTTGGGAATATTACTTTATCTCGTTAATATATTACTTATTAATTATTACCTTCATTTAAAGCAATATATTATATTACAATATTACTGTCTGAGCAAGTGTAATATTATTACTATTACATATTAGCCTACTTAAAAAAGTTTTACAAAATATATAATTAAACATTTAGTATCACTATTAATCAAATATTGCAGGGGTTTTCACCAGTGGTCCCTGAGAGGGTTCCAGGTGGTCCCCAGCTAAGTTGGTTAACCAGATGTAACTCTTGAGAACGTAAAAATGAAACCAAATGGACCCTTGCGGGTCCATTTGGTTTCGTTTTTACACTCTCAAGAGTTAAAATATTCATCATGTGAATTAGTCCAAATTAATGGTCATGGACAGAAGCAAAATAAATCTTTAATTTTGGGTTCAGTGGGTCTAAAAATATCCTCAATTGGGGGTCTGTGGCTCAAATGTTGAATAAATGGTGGGCCCTGGGATGGAAAAGGTTGAAAACCCCTGAAATATTGCATAGCCAGTGGCATACCTACAATAAAGCAAGCACACTTGCAGAAAAGATGTCACTCCTGAAACCAGTCCTGGCATAGACCTACCTCATCCTACTCAGCTATGTATCCCTTGAATGCATGGAAGACAGTAAATAATTTGATGACAAATTATAGAAAACAAGTACTTATGCAGTTGTCAAAAAAATTTCACAAGATCACTTGCAACAATACAACATAGATTGACAGAAAGTAATATTGAAAGTAATGCAGTATAATGCAGAAAGAAAAGTATAATATATTAGATTGATATTATAAGTTACTAGATTGATATTATAGTTACTGCATTTTGGTAAATGCATATTATGTGTGCACGTTATGTGCATATTATGTGTGCACGTTATGTGCATATTATGTGTGCACCGGAGCGCACTCGCCTATTAGTTTGCATTGCTCGGTGTACTCAGTGCGCAATTTCGTAGTGCACATGTCCCAACGCTGCACATTACAGCGAGAGTTACAGTTACAGTGAGTTACAGTGAGAATCTCTCTCCTACTTTTTCACGACTGTATTCGTGCACGAATGTATTCGTGTTTGCAAACAAAACACAGATGAGACATGCATTCATTACCTCCATGTTGTTGCCTCTGCGTGTGTGAAGTTTCCAGTGAGTTTCAGCTCCTGCTGCTCGTGTTGTGTTTACCAGAGCCTTGGAAAATAATACAGAGTTACGCCAACTCCGTTCACTCCATGGCGCCAGTCCGATGGCGGCTCCTCTACATGGACTTGTATTGGATAGTAAGTGACAACAAACAGTGACAGCCTGGAAGTTACTGAATGCATTGGAGACCTATGGGCTCGCGAGTACTAGAACCACGTGACCAGACTATTTTCTGTCCCCTCAATGTCGCAACTATTTCTAAGGCTCTGGTGTTTACTTCCTGCACGCACACATGCTCTCTCTGACAGGAGGCCCAACCCCTGTGCCCCTCCAGTAGCCAATCAGCGTAAGAGGCTCGCAGGGCTTTGGCCAATGACGTGCTGTGTTTCCAGTTTCCACCAGTGTTGCCAACTTGGCGCATTTGTCACTATATTTAGCTTTTTTTTTAAATATAGAACCCCCCCTAGCTAAGCGCCAAAATTAGTGGAAAACTCCTGGCGGAAAATTTTTGCTGGTGAGTTGGAGTGAAATTGTTTGGCAGGCTCCAGAGATAAATTTCAACATTTTTCCTCCTATGATGGAGGCCTTCTTCCTGCCTAGAAAGGACCATTGGTAACCAAATGGACCCTTATAGATCTGTAACTCTTGACAGCGTAAAATGAAACCAAATGGACAGTGTAAAATGAAACCAAATGGACCCTTACGGGTCCATTTGGTTTCATTTTACGCTCTCAAGAGTTAAACTATATTCAAACATCTAAATTACCTTAATTTCCAAGATTCTACACATTTTCAGAATGTAGAATTGCCATTTTGACCTTTTTGCCAGTTATCTCTTCTAAATTAGTCAGAGAGACTAAACTCAACATCAAATGATGGTCCTCCGTGGCTAAAATGCAGAACAAACAGTGGGGCCTGGTATGAAAATGGTTGAAAGCCCACTTGCTCTAGCGCATTCTAGTGCGTTCTGGAAGTGCCACTAGTGCATTTTGGATTTTCGCAGTTGGCAACACTGGTTTCCACTCCACGCCGTGTGCCATATGTTTCCTACCCTTAAGTTTCTCTCTCTCTCTCTCTCTCTCACACACACACACACACACACACACACACACACACACACACACACACACACACACACACACACACCACACACACACACACACACACACACACCACACACACACACACACACACACACACACACACACACACACACACACACACACACACACACAAAGGTTTTCAACCTTTTTGATTCCAGGGTCCACTATTTATTCAGCATTTGAGCCACGGACCACCATTTGATCACATTTTAGCCCCACAGATAGCCTGGCTCAGCCCTGAATCAGCACCTTAAAAATACTACCTTATTTTTTTCTTTGAATAATGAAGTGAAACGGAATGACAATTCAGACTGAAGTCAGGCTACCCCACAGACCCAATACTAACGATTTCTTCTTTTGCTTTTGTCCACAATTACGGTGCTTTAAACATTTCCTTTTGCAGTTGAAGACTATGTTTTGTTTAAGTCACAATCAGCTACATAACTTGTAAATCAGTGTAAATCAGTGGTTCCCACATGTGGTCACGGACTCAGGGGTCTGTGACGCCAGCAAAAAGATAGCAATGACCATCTTCAAGACAAATACAACTCGTGTTGTGTTATAGCGAACTAAGTCGCACACTTGCCGGATCGGGCAACCAGGTAGCAGTCTACACTTGTTTAGAGAATGTAGAAGATTAATGGTCATTTTTTATCTGTAGGCCTATGTTTGTTTTCTCTGAAATCCAGCCTAGTGGACATTGTGGACAAAAGCAAAAGAAATCTTTATCTTTGGGGTCTGTGGGGCTAAAATGTCATCAAACGGTGGCTCCATTCTTCAAATTCTGAATAAATAGCAGGCCCTGGTATGAAAAAGGTTGAAAACCACTGAGCTATTCGATTAAACACTATTCCACATTATTAATTCATAACTGATCATTTGCTAATAATATACTGTATTTTATTTTAATATCTATTTTTGAAATTTTCTACAGCAGACATAATGATTATATGCTGTTGATGGTAGTGATTGTGTAAAAGGCATGCACTTTTTCAATGAGAATCCTAGAATCACACATTTTATAGGATGGAAAAAAAATACTGGTATATATCACTATGGACTATTCCAAAATTATTAGACTACCAATGTATTCAATTTGATGACCAAAAAGCATGTTTTGTTAATGCCCTAGTCTGCAGCATAATAATGACGTGACCCGCAAGCAAACTCCACAGGGAAAATTCTACTATGTGCTCATTTTAATATGTTCTTTTTTTTAGACATATTGCTCAGATGCCAAGACCCCCCCCCCCCCCCTTTTTGGTGGGTGTTGAACTTTAGAAAATGACCCCGCCGACGTATCCCTTAAAACTGGGGAATGAATGAGCTTTCACTCTCTGTCCATTCAGTGCTTTTGGAAAACAAAAAAATACAGTTCGAAATAGCAATTTTATCCTATCCGGAGGAAGCACTCAGGAGTGTGCAGGAGCAGGCAGTACAACAGTTAACTCATGGGCAGTTTTGTTTGGTTCTTCCAAAACCTGCTGTTAGTTTACACAATTTACAGTCATTCACCGCCTGGTGGTGTACTGATGATGCTGAATGAGCATCTAGTGCCCTATAAATTACTCGCCCCATGGGGAAACACATTCATGGACATTTTTTGTCATATTCCTACGTCAATAATTTGATGACCAGCTTTTTTCCCCTCATAATGTATGTTTTTCTCTCCTTGTATGGTGATTTCCTGAAGTGTATATTTGTACGCCTTTAAATATTAGGATGAATGGAAAATGGAGGACTCTGTTGTAAAATGAGTGCGAGTGCTTTCATGTTCTTCTCATAAAGTGTCAGGGTACTGACTTCAGCTTTTGTTTGAAATACTATTCTACATGCTGTAAAATATCAATGAATCAATCAACAATGGTTTTCATATGGAGACACAAAGTCCTTTGTGTCACAAAAACGTTCCATGGATTCGAGTCCTCACAAGGTGAGGAATCTATAGGAAAATATGTCATTTTGCAGGTAAACTATCCCTGTAACTGTTAGAACGATCGGCCTGTGGTACATTATGTTTCAATGCATTCGTTCCCATCATAGTCAGCAGATAGAATTAACTCAAACCCGAGTACTCAATGTTTATTGTAACTAGGTAGCTTTGGTCACTACTTATTGACAACCATGGAATTAAAAAGGGTATACATTTATAGATTTAATGTCCAGAGCCGGTACATAATGGACATAAGGAGAAAATAACAATGAAAAGGAAAAAAAACGAAGGAAATCCAATATGGCCTATTCATCATATTTTTCCTCTCCTTTCTCCTTTTCGTTTCGTGTGTGACAAAAAGAAAGTCTAGGAAGGGCAAGATCCACTAATGACTATAGACAAGGTCGCAGACACGTTGCTTGACCTGGTCGCATTTTGGACTATGGTTTAGACTAGACATGTGAGGGCAAGTGGGAGAAAGGGTTCAACTTTGCCCTGCATCTCCTGGGCTCCGTGGGACGACCAGGTTGGTGAACATGCACTGCTCCGTGCTTGAGGTTATGTTTGACGCTTAGGGCTCCATTTTCATTACAAGCTAAAAGTTTAATCCCTTTTTTACTACAGTTTGAGAGCTGTAAGGCACTGCTCCGTGCTTTACACTCAAGAGTTAAAATATCCATCATGTGAATTAGTCGTAATCTACACAACTAGAAGATTAATGGTCATGGACCATTAATCTTTAGTTTGGGGTGGGTCTAAAATATCATCAAATGGTGGTCCGTGGCTCAAATGCTGAATAAATGTTGGGCCCTGGGCTGGGTTGAAAACCCCTGGTTTAGAGCTTAGTGTTCAGAGATAGGGCAGGGGTTGACACTAAGGTCTCTGAGGCAGTGGAGGCACTTGCCCATTGGGCAAGTGCAAGTCAGGTTCTACTTGCCCTCAGGTCATGGTCACTTGCCCCCCGAAAATATATTGTAATTTTTTCATTTAAGTTTACTTCCTACTTGGGTGCTTTAAACCAGGGGTTTTCAACACGTGGTCCCTGAGAGGGTTCCAGGTGGTCCCCAGCTAAGTTGGTTAACCAGATGTAACTCTTGAGTGTGTAAAAATGAAACCAAATGGACCCGCAAGGGTCCATTTGGTTTCAATTTATCATCTTAATTATCTTAATTAGCCCATTTGTTTTCAATTTATCATCTTAATTAGCACAGGTCGCAATGACCACCTTCAAGACAAATTTATATTGTGTTGTGTTATAGTGCACTAAGGGCAACCAGGTAGCAGTCTTCACTTGCCCCACCATTTTTCTTACTTGCCTCAGGCAAGCGGGCAAGTATTACTGTCAAGCCCTGTAGGGTTAGTATGAGCACTGGTGTGTGCTTGTGGTTACGCTTAGGGCTAAACGTTCAGAGATAGGGGTTAGTAGCACTGCTCCATGCTCGCGGTTATGTTTGGTGTTAAGGTTAAAGATTAGGTTAGCAATCCCGACCTATAAACTAGTCGAGACCAGGGTTGCAAGTAGCTAAATCCCAGTAAAATAGTCGCGACTGGTAAGAAAGTGGGCATTGGGCAACGACCAGGTGGAGACCTGGTCTATAGTCGTTCTTGGATCTCTTGCCGTCTATCAAATGCAATGCTCTCTGTTTTTATGAAGTGTGGGAGTCATGTCATGACCAAAAGAAATGAGTTTTCCCAGACGCCTCAGTATCTCCCAGGAGGTAGTTGCTCATGTTGCTCTGTAAAAGGAAGACTGTCAATTTCTGTTGGTACTGTTACGCCTGTGACTCCACCCCTGATGCGCGTTTGACCGTGGATGGGGAGGGATCTACGTTGGTGTGAAATATAGGACATGTATTTGATAATAAATAAAATAAATAACATGTTAACGCCGTCCTTGCTATTCACGTGGCCGAAAAATGTCATTTCCCAGCTAGAGATTCGAGCCATAACCAGCTCCTATACTCGAAGCGAGACTGACAAAATTGATGCACTTCCACGAACACGGAAACCATTCAGAAGTGCACAAAAAAGTATTCTCAATGATTTTAAAAAATAAATAAAAAAAAAAGGTTGTTATTGACCATTGAAGAAAAAAGTAAAAATGGACGCCTCCTCTGAAAAATTGTGTCATTAACTCCAATGCAAATAGCTATATATTTTTCAATAGGCTCTAGTACGGGCTCCGTAGGGTCTAGACGAGGGGTTTTCAACAGGTGGTCCGGGGACCACCAGTGGTCCCTGAGAGGATTGCATGTGGTCCCTAGCTAAATGGTGGAAACCAGATGGATCCTTAAGGCCCATTTGGTTTCATTTCACGCTCTCAAGAGTTAAATTATATTTAAACGCCTGGATTACTTAATTGTACAAAATTGTACAAACATTTAGAATTGTTTTTTTTTTTATACGTTTTGCCCCTTATCTATCCTAAATTGTGGACAAAAACTTTTTTTTAGTTTTGGGTCCGAGAGACTAATCTGAACATCAAATGTTTGGTCCGTGGCTAAAATGCAGAATAAATAGTGGGCCCGCCCTGGTATGAAAAAGGTTGAAAACAACTGGTCTAGACCTTTTTGTTTTTAACGTTTTGAAGGAGAAAAAAAAAGTCTTCCAAGCCCATACAGTACTTGGCGAGTATTTCAGCCCACTAAAAAAAATGTCCTAGGCAGGAAACGTGTTAACTGTTGAGCTGGGCTATGTGGATCCCCATGTGGCTCTTGAGCACGCCGCGCTGACTGAACGACTTCCCGCAGATGGAGCAGCTGTAGGGCTTCTCGCCCGTGTGAACGCGCATGTGCATCTTGACGGTGCCGTGCTGGTTGAAGCTCTTGCCACAGACCGTGCAGCTGAAAGGTTTCTCTCCCGTGTGAACCCTGAAGTGGGTCTTGAGGTTGACCTTCTGGTTGAACCCTTTGCCGCAGACGCTGCACCAGAACGGCTTCTCGCCCGTGTGCGTCATGGTGTGCTTCTTGAGGTTGCTCATCTGGCTGAAGCCGCGGCCGCAGAACGTGCACGTGAAGCAGTTCTCGCCCCCCGCCGCCGCGTCCACGCCGACGGGACTCGCCTGCACGTGCAGGCTCTGATCGAAGTTCCCTTTGCCGGCGAAAGCGAACCCGAACGGCTGCTCGCCGGCGTTTCCGGAGGGTGGGACCCCCTTGGGCCGGTCTGGGTCTTGGGGCGTTGGTGGCGGCTCGTTCCTCGGCAAACGCAAACCCCGTCCGGCTTCCGCGCGCACCGTCCTGCGCGGTTTCGGAGCCTTTGAGGCCGACCACTCGTCGCTGTCTTCGGTGAGTTCGCCGTCGGATTCGGAACTGAGCACCTGGACGTCGGTGGCTGGGTGCGTCGACAACGGCACCGCTCCGTGGTCGGCTTGCGTCGTCGCGGTAACGTGATGTTGAGCCGAGGAGGAGGACGAGGTGCCGGCCGCTGAGGGTTCCGCCTCAATGCCTTGGTCGCCGCCGCCGCCGCCGTCTTCGCGCTTCACCGACAGGAACGGCAACGACGTTGACTCGTAGGGCTCCGCTCCGTCGCTCCTCTCCTGGTGCACGGGTGAAAGCGCCTCGTCGCAGGTGGGGAAATAGTCTGGAGGAACAGCAAAAGAGGGAGATCCGTTAGACGCGCAATATTTCCAGATGCGTACATGTAAAGACACAACATGACAATGCACGCAATATAAACACAACACTTTTGTTTTTGCTCCCATTTTTCATGAGATGGACTTAAAGATCTAAAATTCATTCCAGATACACAATATTACCATTCCTCTCAAACACTGTTCTCAAATCTGCCTAAATGTGTGATATTGAGCACTTCTGCTTTGTTGAGATAATCCATCCCACCTCACAGGTGTGCCACATCAGATGTGCTATCATGAGTAGTGCACAGGTGTGCCTTAGACAGTGTTCACAATGAAAGGCCACCCTGAATTGCTTTTTTTTTTTTTGCTTTATTGGGGGTCTGGGGGATCAGAACCAGTCAGTATCTGGTGTGACCACCATTTGCCTCATGCAGTGCAACACATCTTCTTTGCATAGAGTTTATCAGATTGTCAATTGTGGCCTGTGGAATGTTGGTCCACTCCTCTTCAATGGCTGTGTGAAGTTACTGGATATTAGTGTGAACTGATGCACGCTGTCGAAATGGTAATACTGTGTATCCGGAATGAATTTTAGATCTCTAAGTCCATCTTGTGAAAAATGGGAGCAAAAACAAAAGTGTTGCGTTCATATTTTTATTACATATAGTTGTAAGGTAAAGGCAAAGCAAAATATGATAAATAATAATGATTATGTAATCAAGAACAAAACACTAGGCTTGAATATTGTTTTTTAAATTAACTATTTAAGTTCAGACGAGAACTGTTCCTTTTGGACTGACACATGTAGCTATTCTTTAATCAAATGTATTTAGTCAGAATATGCCTAAAGACACCATGAGTTGCTTTAATTGATAAAATAATGTGTTTGTTTAGGAATAGCAGCCTAATCAGCACCGCAGTTAATGAAATGATTTTGTTAGTTAGAACATACAGTATCTAAAACATACATTTTAAGGTGATAGGTAAAGAAGTGTTGTATACACTTGATAATAACTTTCTCATAATCAAACACGACGCCATGCAAAACAACCCAAGATATTTTAAATTAAAGTGCTTATATTTAAAATGATTTGAAACACTACTACTGCTACTAACTACAATTTTGGCACCACTAAACCAACAGCATTTTAATATTGAAAACAGAAAACTCTCCGAGTCAGACCTTTAGCTTTATGCATGCTGCGTGTCTGTTGCAACTTCAACAACAACTGATGTTATTATTGATGCTTTATTTGACTAATAAAAGTCCAGTAACCGAAAATGGTATGGGTGTGGCTTCTTCGCCCCGTGGCGCGAAGCGACACTAGCTGTGGCCCAATAGCTGATTGTTTTTCATTGGAAAAACAACCAGGATTTGCCCCCCGGATAAGTAGGCTTTCTTAGCCTTGCAGAGGAGCTATGGTCCAGAGCTACCCCACCACCTCAACGATCCTTCCTCTGATGTAATTGATTGATTTCCAAAGGCACCAGGCGAGGAAGAGCCCCACAAAACAATCAAAGATCTGTGGCTTTAAAGATTAGAAATGCAGTCGTTCAGCATTTGTCACCGACAAAGAATTGCGATTCATTGGACAGGTGTATGTGTATTTGCTTGCCTTTTAGGTTTCACAGTTCGCAGTCACAAATTGCACAGGGCAGTGTGTTCTTGTACACACGGTTGAACCAATCCATTCCAGTGCACGCACGTCAAAAACGTACTGCCACCACAGTGGTACCGGCATGACACCACTGTACATCAATACAAGTATACATCAACATAAGGAAACATAGTTACACAGTTAAAGGGATATTCCACTTTCAAAAAATACTTTTGGTCATTTTATGATCTACTCAGTCTCATGCGAACACACCAGAGTTTATAAGCTACTGCATTCAGTATTTAGATATTTGATGTTCATTTTAGTGTATCCACCTCCTTCCTATACAAACCCATTATAACTATACATCTTGATGATGTCATCAGATGTATTTCACCATGTTAATGATTTTTTCCAGACCTCCATTTTTGGGAAATACAGAATTGGGGGAACTTTTTTACCATGAATATACAACATCTCTAAGGTATATTAATGACATATTAAAATGTTGAAAATGGGTGGAGTTCCCCTTTAAACAACATTAAACTCATCAACATTGCAGCTGTATGGAAAGGTTGATTTATCCTCTTTCTATCTGCAACGTGTTTGTTTGATAAAAATCCTTACATTCTACTGGAGTTTGGAAGCGCTCATCATTTAGTCACTGAGCGGCCCTGTGTGCCACCTTTAGAATTAACAATTAACAATGCAGAAGGCACCAGCCCGACCCGTTAATACAAATGCCCAGCATTTTTCCTTACTGACAGAAAGTAGCTCATATCATGTCTATGATGGATTTTTATCAAAGAAACACTTTGCAGATAGAAAGAGGTTAATTCAACCTTTCCATACAGCTGCAATGTTGGTGATTTTAACAACGTCTAATACATAGAGATGTTTTTTTAGAGTGGGGGTCAATGGAGGGTATTGCAACTCTAGATTCATCCAATTATTAAAATAAATCTGGAGTTGCGAACGTTGCGGCTAAGCTTTTCCTAAGAGTGTACAAATGCAACCAAATGAACCCTAACGGGTTCATTTGGTTCCATTAGTACGCTCTCATGAAAAAGGAAGTGTCTAAGGAAATCCATTAACATCTTGATGATGTCATCAAGATGTTTAACCATGTCAGTGGTTTTCTTCAGACCTCCATTTCTTGGGAACACAGAATGGGGGGGAACTTTTTTTTTTTTTTTTTTTTTTTTTTTTTTTATCATGCCCACCCAGCACCTCGAAGGTACATCAACGACACAGTAAAATCTTGAAAACGGGTGGACTTCCCCTTTAATATCAGCGCACCAACCCCCGCGACCTGACTACGGTCAAGCGGTTGAAGATGGACGTACACGATGTACCGACCTGCAGGTTGAGTTTTGACCGCCGGGGGAGGAGGGTTGAGGAGGTCGTCCAGTTGTCTCACATGATCACTGATATTAGCATTAGTGTTGTGGTTATTGAGGACAGTGTCCAGTTGTCTCTGGTAGTCCACCAGAGTCCTCACAAACACGGACAGGATGTCCTCGGCCACGGCGGACAGACGCTCGTTAATGAACAGCCGCAGCGTGTCTATGTCGCACATTTTACACTTATTTTCTGTGTTATCTACATAAATACAATGAGGGGGGAAAGCCGTGTTTGTCTGTGCGTTTCTCCCCACGGTGGAAAATTCTTCTGGCCAAAAGAAGCCAACAGCGAATGAATGTATGTAAACAAAACAATAGAAGAAACAGTTCCTGGTTGACGTCGACTGACGTCACGACGACGGTTCACGCAAGTGTTGCCAACTTGGCGCATTTTCCAGACCCCCCCTAGCGCCCAAATGAGTGAAAAACTCCTGGTGGAGAATCTAGTGCTTTTTGGCTGGTGAGTTGGGGTGAAATTGATTGACAGGCGCCAGAGATAAAACCCTCATTTTTCACCATTTTTCCTCCTATGACAGTGGTTTTCAATGTGGTTTTCAACCAGTGGTCCCCAGTTGGCAACACTGGTTCGCGCGCTACGGTTGCGCCATTGAGGGGTCAGAAACTGGGCGCTCGAGCTGCTGCTCGCGCAGCCTGAATAGGGACCAGAGCCTTAGAAATAGACAGAGTTGCGACATTGAGGGGACAGAAAATAGTCTGGTCACGTGCTAGTACTCGCGCGAGCCCATAGACTCCAATGCATTCAGTAACTTCCGGCTGTCACTATTCATGTCACTATCCAACAGAAGTCTATGTAGAGGGACTGGCCCCATGAAGTGAACGGAGTTGGCGTAACTCTGTCTATTTCCAAGGCTCTGTAACACCATAGACAAAGTTGAAAACCCACTGCTTTGGCGCATTCTAGTGCATTTTGGAAGTGCCACTAGTGCATTTTGGATTTTGCCGGTTGGCAACACTGCCAACAGGCTATTTAACAGGCGCGGAGAGCACGCAGCGCCCACCACCCACCACCAAGGGCAACTTGTTGCTGTTAGTTGCTGCATCGTTTGCTCGTCTTAGTTTTTAAACTTCATTTTAATTCATTGATCTGCACAGAACGAACGACATCATGTACTCTAATTCAACACCAGCATCATCGTCCCCCGTCATGAGAGCCATGACTTTGGACACTTTCATCAGCGAGCGGCTTGGAGCGGCGGCTGCGAACATCCGTGCGGAGGTAATGTGGACACATGTCTTTGCATAACATTGCATTTCATTCATTCACTGCAGGACCCCCAGAGTAATCGTAGATCTTGGACCCCGACGTTAAACTCACCAACATTGCAGCTGTATAAACGAGTGCCTCCAAACTCTTTGCTGATGGAGGATAATTCAACCTTTCCATACAGCTGCAATGTTAGTGAGATTAATGTTGTTTAATACAATGTTGTTGATTTTGAGGACCTCAATGGATACAAGCCAAGCCTATGTTTCTTCATAAAAGAAAATACTGTTTAGTCCTTGTATTAAAGGTAGGGGAAGTGATTTCACTATTGTCAGATATCACCCAAAAATATATATATATTTTTCTGTTAAATTGCTCTATTATAAGGTGTGGAAACCACATATGGAGTTTCCCCCTCCCCCAAGTTAGCAGAGGAGCTAATAGAAGTTCCCCAGGTCACCACCAATTCTCCTCCAATCAGGAGCGAGCAGCAGGTTCACATAGTGTAGCTACTGTTGGACGCCCCTAGTGCACCAGGCTGGTACTACACCATGAATTTCAAATCACTTCCCCTACCTTTAAACTGTTGGCCTAATAATAACAGTCTGTATGATGATTGGTAAAGGATCCTGTGAGTTACTGTTTGACTGAATAGTGAATACCAGCTGGGCAGTAACTTGTTACAAGTAGCTAAGCTACATAGCTTAAAGACCCCGTAAACCAAAATCAGCCTTTTTCTTCTAGACATGAAAATCATGTACAAAAGTCATTTTTATACCCCTGGACAAAAAACTAAAACTTTATTTTACAGCATTGTAGAATAAGACCACTTTATGTGTTTTGGTTAATCTCATGGGTAGGTTTTGTCTCATTAGCATATTCGGCTTGATGACGTAGTCAAGCCGAATTATATGCTAATGAGCCTACTGTACTACTGTATATAAATCATATTCCATATAGTCAGTTAGAAGCCGAAGCCCCGCCCCCTCTTCTTCACAGCGGAGCGGAGCTGCTGGTGGTGGTGTTGGTTGATAGCTAGCTAGCTAGTAGCTAGTAGCTACTAGCTACCATAGACATATATAAGAAAGTGTAGTTACTACAGTGTGTTTTGCCTGTAGGCTGACAAGCACTGACATTTGTTTGCTCTCGATGCGTGATTTTGTGGATGACAGCTGAAAACTACTCTGTTTTTAGTAACTGTCGATGATGGAGAGGTTGGCGACGTTTTCACTATCTAACTGCTGCTGCTGCCTGCCAGCAGTATTGCCAACTGCCAAAATCCAAAGTGCACTAGTGGCACTTCCAAAATGCACTCGAATGCGCTAGAGCATTGGGTTTTCAACTATTTTCATACCTAAAAAGCACTTGGATTTTCCGCCAGGAGTTTTTCCATTAATTTCGGCGGTAGGGGGGTCTCGAAAAAAAATCTAAATATAGTGACAAATGCGCGAAGTTGGCAACACTGCCTGCCAGCCCTGCTGTGTACCATCAGAGCTATCTAGTAGATGAGTTGCGACATCAAGGGGTCACAAACTGAGCGCTCCAGCGCTGTTCATGCAGCCCGAATAGGGACAAAGTGGAGATGGAAATGCATTGTTTTCAATGAGGCAGAAAATAAAAGAGCCGCCATTGGACTAACCCTATGAAGAGGACGGAGTTGTCGTAACTCCTGGCTGTCCCATAGCCTGGGGACCGACCGTGGCCGTCCAGGCTATGGGACCATGATGATGGGACCGCTGTAGTCAGTCAGTCTCTTTTCTCAGATCCGCATGTCTCACTCACTCACACACACACACACACACACACACACACACACACACACACACACACACACACACACACACACACACACACACACACACACACACACACACACACACACACACACACACACACACACACACACTCTACGCTAGTGAAGTTAGCGTGCTGTAGTACTGGCTTGTTGTTGACAGTTAGGCTGTATGGTTAGGACGAGATATGCTAATTAGCATAATGCTCATGAATATGCTAATGAGCTTACAGTACTGACCACGCCCCTACAGTCCTGGAAAATTAGGCCAGATTTTTTTCCATTGAATTTCACACATGTTTAAACATCATTTCTGAAACATAGCAACTTTTTCAATCATAAATATTTGGTCTGTGGGGCTATAATACATTACTCTGTGGTGTGACAAACTGGGAATACATTTTGTATCATATATTTTTTTGCTTTACGGGGTCTTTAACTACATTTTCCCGTAACTTGTAGTGTAGCTTACTACATTTATTCTGGGAATAGCTTGTAGTGAAGCTACACTACTTGTTTCAAGTAACAACCCAGATAGCAAAATGCATTGATAACCAAAATTCAACGTTGAATCAATGAATTTTGCTATCTGGGAAGGAGTGTTCCTTACTACACTTTCCCACACACATTTTTGAATTCCACCCATTTTTAATGGGTAGAAAACCTCTAATATACACCCCAAAACTTAAACATGCCACCATCCTAAGTTCAAACCCTCCCCTAGATTATTATGCGAGCGTACAAAGGAAAAAAAAAAAGAAAGAAAATGGGTGGAATTCCCCTGCTTAATGAGATTTCAAAAAAAAAAAAGACAGTAAAATAATTTCTAAGCAAAAAAAAAAAAAAAAAAAAATATATATATATATATATATATATATATATATATATATATATATATATATATATATATATATATATATATATATATATATAGAAAGAATACACAAGGGCATGCATATTCCTTAATCTGGTATTTATTTCACCATTGTCCATCAATGTGCTTCGATGCTCTGATCAATTTTTTTCTCTTTTGGAACTGCCTATCACTGATGATCCTGTGTGGAGAATAAATAGGCCTCTCACAAAAATGCAGAATTATATATTAAACCAGCGGTGCCCACACTTTTTTGACTTGAGAGCTAGTTTGACTGGCAGTGACTGGCTCGACAAGATCTACACAACAACAACAAAAATCAATTTCTAAGGCCCCCAAGAAAGTTTGAGCTTTGAAATAGTGGTGATGGTGTTACTTACTGTTATAATGTTTAAGAATAATGCACTTATAATGAAAAATAGGGGGGGGGGGCAATTCTATTGTTTTCTTGTATATGCTACTACTGACGTTTGAAAACGGTATTTGGGGTTTGAGTTGACGCTTTGTGACGTTGAGTTTAGTCTTTTGCCCCCCAAAGCTAATAACGTCACGTTTTTGTCCACAATTGGGAACTGGCAAGATGGTTTTCGATTAGTTGTGCAGCGGTATTAACAGTCTCAAATTGGTATTTCTTGCCTTTAAGGTGACGGAGCTGTTGGCTCCGCTGGCGGAACAGAATCACCAGAGCCGCAAAGAACTGGAGAGACTCAACAGGCTGCTGGCCTCCGTGCGACCGGACCTGAAACTGAACGGAACAGGTGGGTTTACACATGGCGTTAACCCATTGTGTCCTGTCTAGAGTTCTAGTTTCTGAATAACATAATATTCAAAGATTTTCACGATTTTTCAAAAATAGCAGAGATACAAGCTCATAGCGCGCCACTCGGTGGCGCGCTATGAGCTTGTAGATCTGCTATTTTTCAATAGGTAAAACATAATGCTTAGAACACCAAAACGCGTTCAGTACACTAAGGGAGCATTGGGGGGGCTTGTAGATCACCAATTTTGATAAATATTTAAGAAGTAAATGGACCTTTTTCCACAGATTATTTTTCTTCTTTAAATGTTCAAATCCTGCACAGGTAAACATGGCATATTTTGGACATGGTTCGAATGATGATTAACCATGATTAAATTAATTTTGAATCTGTGATTAATTTGATTAAACTTTTTAATCATTCAACATAACAGGCCTATGTACGACATTGAATGTAACCCCTTTTTTCCATTGGGTGGGGATGGCTTAGTCTTGCATTCACACCATTAGGGTAGTAAATTCCGGTTGTTACTATTCGTTGAGCTTCTGGTTGTCAGTAAACATTGTGTTTTTATTGTCATGATGATGTATCATTTTTGAAAAGTCTGAGGGGGAAAACCAATGGGGAATGTACTTCTCATCCGGGTTAATGCTCGGTTATACTCCACAGGCTTGCGGTGATTTCAGCGTGGTGTCGTTTTTTTCGGCTTCACCCTGTATCATACATACTCCAGGGTGAAGACTTAAAAAAACTGCCGTAATTTCTGGACTATAAGCCGCACCTGAATATAAGCCGCACCAGCTAAATTTGGGGCAAAATACTGATTTTCCCTTGTATAAGCCGCACCCGACTATGCCGCAGCAGACAACAAGCTTCATGTTAGAGCAGTGGTTTTAAAGATTTCTTTTGGTTTTGTGCACAATTCCAGGATGGATTTTCGCAAACAAAAGAGGCAAAACATCAAAATTAGACCAAAATAAACATGACTTATGACTTATTAAGTGGTGCTAATTTAGATGGTGAATATCATAACTCTTGAGAGTGTAAACATGAAACCAAATGGACCCGCAAGGGTCCATTTGGTTTCATTTTTACGCTCTCAAAGAGTTACACCTGGTTAACCAACTTTCCATCATTTAGTCTGTGGATCCTACCTGGGGAAAAAAAAATATTGCGATTTCTTTTGGGATAAAATCTTGATCTTTCTCTGTCTCTCGCTCATGTCCCGTGTTTGTCCAGATACCATGCACCATCACCAACAGCCCCATCCCCACCCACACCCCCACCCCATGTATGCCATGCCCAGGCATACGGGGCTACCAGAGCAGGGGAGGAGTCCTGTCGTAGTGAAGGAGGAGCCACAGCATCTGGAGCTAAAAGAAGAACCGCCGCATCACCCCCATTATTATCAACATCCTCATCAACAGCACATGCCGATGGAGGCGGAGGGCTCTGCCCCGTACCGGTGAACCAACCCAGGGGTTGAGTGCAAGTCAGTTTCTACTTGCCCTCAGGTCATGGTCACTTGTTGTCCCCCAAAATATATCGTAAATTTAAGTTTACTTTCTACTACTTGGTGCTTTTAAACATTTCCTTTCGCTGTTTGTTTAAATCACAAAATTCACAATCGGCTACAATAAATATTCAACTTGTAAATCAGTGGTTCCCACAGTGGTCACAGACCCAGCAAAAAATGATAGTTTTGAACCACCAATGGATCTGGGAGAGAGATAGGAGAGATACTGTAGCTAGAAAGCAGGGAAAGACACAGAGGCAGAGCGCAATAACCACCTTCAAGACAAATTATCCCATGTTGTGTTATATAGCGCACACTTGCCCGTTCATGCTGCATGGCAAATCACCCACTCGCTATTTTAGATTTTATTAGTAACGTATTTTTTATTTATTTTTTACTCTTAAAATGGGAATTACATTTACATTTTTTTCTCTCAGGAGAAATGGGTCTGAAATAAAAATCATTAACATGGTGAAATAAATCTTAATGTATGTCGTCAGATGTATTTCACCATGTTAATGATTTTTTTTTCAGACCTCCATTTTTAGGAAATACAGATCATGTCCACCCAACATCTCTAAGGTACAGTATATTACTGACGTCAAAATGTTGAAAATGGGTGGAGTTCCCCTTTAAGTAATACGACTCTGTGCACTGTTCACGATGGCCATTAATCTGTGTACAACTACCTCTAGTTAATGTCACTGTACCTCGCTCTTTGGTTGCCTCGTTTGTTGTGTATACTTATAGCACGGAAATGCTGAACTTGTTCTGATGTTGTGACCACAGCTGACTTGGCTTGTATAGAGCTGAGCAGTCCCGCCGCTTTCATGACACCGCCTGTGGTCCAGAAATTATATCCCTTTACACATACTTTCGAAAGTGATCTATACAAAGACTATAAAGATTACGCGGTGGACAAAGCCAGGGTCGTGTCGTGACAAATCATGACGACACACAATATTATCATACAATCTCTAATTGGTAAGAACGAAAAAAAAAAAAAAAAATGGCAGGATACAACACCTTTGTTTTGTTTTTCTTCTTATTTGATTTGTATTTCCTGTGCTGTTGTTGTGTTTTTTCACGACGCAAGTTGACTTTGTCTGCAGCACAATAGTGTTTATTTTTTTTATTCATTTTTTTAAGTCTCCCTGGAAAATGAATGGGGAACTAACTTCTGGACCACAGGCGCGGTCATGAAAGGGGCGGCACTGCTCAGCTCTGTGTGACCGTTGTTAATGTTGGGTCACTGGATATGTGACAAATGTCTTTTTACCTTTGTTTACAAAATGTTTCTGTAGCACCAAACCTGATCGTAACTGAACGTGGCTGTCCGCACATGCCCTTTTTATTTTAGATATACGGTATTGGCTTAATGAGAGCCGTGCACTTTAAATTTTTCGTTTTTATAAATGCTCATAATAAAATGTTAAAATTCAACCATGGCGTGGCTATTTTCAGTCTCATATCTCATATGTGGCTCAGCTATTTTTCTACTGCGGTCACACTTTCAGGCATTTTTGGTATGAGCGGGGGGGAACATGTCAAAAGTCAAAAATGGTGTCCTTGAAGTGTGAAAGCATATGGAAAACATTGTTTTCCTGTCGTCTGTCTCCTGAATGATCCTGAATATTTAATATTTAAATTTACATTTCAGCAAGGCAAAATGACAGTCTAGATATTGATGCCACATTTTAGTGAACAGTAATGTTTTAGTGCTACTCCAGTTTGGGTAAACTAAATGTAAGATTTTATTATAAATCTACAGTTTAGTTAAGTAAAATTCATTTTTGGTAGGTCTTGATGCTGTCCAAATGACAGATGTTTACAAAACCAGATATTTTCAGCAAGTGTCCACAGTCCCAAGTCAAGGAGGACCTTGCAAAATGTCGAACTTGGAATTGTTAACCACTAGATCAGCACTAGTTGGACTCCTAATATGCCACGTGTCATAGTAAAGTAGTAAGATATCCAATAATTTGGTCTTATGATCAAAATGAGAACATTATAATGGTGTTTTGATATAACCCATGACAAGTGAGCTGGAGGCAATCCTCTACAGAGGAGAGAGAACTCTGTTGCCGTTTGTCCCCTAGATGGCGTCAGTGAACCATAGTGCCTGCCTGCCTAAAGCCTCTTCTGATCTTACAAGTGGTCAGATTGGACTGCCACTTTTGGCCAGAACATGATTGTTTTTCCACTGGAGGGCAGAAAACACTTTTCTCTTGGCAATATTGGTAGATGCCACAAATCCTGTTTGTTTTTCCCGTGGAAAAACAAACTATTTCTGCCCAAAAAGTGCAATTTATACTGTACATGTGGTGGCGGGCTCAGTACTAACACCAAGGAAATGAACCGTTCCGTTCCGTTGATTTTCATATAGCTTTACAACAAGACACACAACCACAGAAACAGTGGAGCTACGGACCAGAGATAGGCATGGCTTATATTTTGGTATTCAATATTTACAAAACAAAACAATACTCAAATAAGACCACTAAAGTATCATATTTATTCATCCTCTGTTTTCTTTTGCAAAGATTCAAGTAATGACTGTGGAACTGTTAAATCTCTTAAAAGGAATTTCACCGTATTCTTACATTTTTCATACAACTGCACATGACACAATAGCAATGTAGAATTATTTTTCTACTCGGCCCATCTCTCATATATAGGAGAGCTTTGGGCATTTTGTCCACAATTCCAGGCAGGATTTAGGAAAGCTACAGATCAAAATGAACATTGCTTGGGCTAATTCAAATGATATTTTAACTCTGAGAGCGTAAAAATGAAACCATTTCATTTTACACTCTCAAAAGAGTTATACCTGGTTAACCAACTTTCCATTACTTAGCTGAGGACCACCTGGAACTCTCTCAAGGACCACTGGTGGTCCCCCACGGACCACTGGTTGAAAACCATGGGTTTAGATTGTCACATGGTGTGATTCCTCGTGTTCTAGTGTCCAAGACCGGTTCTCATTTTTATATTACCCATGTTTTTTCAACCCTTTTTTTCATGTCAAGGTCCCAATATTTATTTTACGTTTGAGCCACGGGCCGCCGTCAGATACCTTCAAGACGGTGACCCCATTTTGGGATTATTGACGCAATAGGTAACGGTGTACAGCAACATAACGTTTTCGTGAAAACGTTTTTTTTAATAAATATTTGAGGTTTTTCCAGAAAACTTAGGTCTTTTTTCACCCTTTTTTCAGGTTGGGAGCCCATTTTGGGTTTCTATACATTATGTACAGTATTCAATTTTGTTAAAAAAAAAAATAGTGCTATATAAATATTTGACGTTTTTTTCCAGAAAAAAATGTTAAAATGTTTCGTGGTTGTTTTTTAACGCCTGTGTTCCAGAAACGGAATTCTCATTCATTTTCCAAATCCACACAATATTATCATGCAATGTCTAATTATCAAGGAGTAGAAAACGGCTGGATACAACACGTTTTGTTTCGTTTTTCATCTTAGAAATTATTTGACTGTCCCAAAAGATTGTCTTTGTCATCATGTTTTGATGAGTTGCCTTTATCCGCGGTGTAATTGTCTTTATACTAAGGCTGTTGAAAATAACAAGTTAATTTGTTATATTAATGTTGTTGATTAATCTGATTTAAAAAAAAATAACGCAATTAATTCATATGCACAATGACTCAACCCACTGAGCATTTTCTCATTGAGAAAAAAAAATGGGTAGAACGTGGTTTTACGGAGACATATAGCTGTGTGTCTCCCTATAACCAGAGCCAGAGTATAGTTGGAGGATCTACAAGCATTGAGGGCTTGTAGATCACCTATTTTGTATTTAACATTTAAGAAATAAACAGATCTTTTTTTTCCCTGATTATTTTTCTTGTTTAAATGTTCCATTCCTGTAAAGGAAAACACATTTTGGACATAGTTCAAATGCTGATCAATCATAATTAAATTAATTTTGAAATTATTAGTTTTTTAATCATTCAACACCCCTACTTTCTCTAAAGTCTATGAGAAAAATCAATGAGGAATCGATTTCTGGAACAGGGTTGACGTCACGAGGGGGCGGGACTGCGCAGCTCCATTCCTATTGGGTTTTGTCCAGGCTCGAAGGGCCCGCCGCCCGCCACGTCCTGGCGGCCGACTGTCTGCCGCTCGTGTATCTTCATGTGCCTCTTGAGGTGCTGGCTGAGGTAAAAGTCCTTTCCACAGACGGCGCAGGCGAAGGGCCGCTCGCCCGTGTGCGCGGCGGCGTGCTTGCGCAGGTCGCCCAACTGGCTGCAGGCCTTGCCGCACACGGCGCACGCGTAGGGCCGCTCGCCCGTGTGCGCGCGCACGTGCTTGCGCAGGTTGCACGCCTGGCCGAAGCGCTTGGCGCAGAACAGGCAGGCGAAGGGCCGCTCGCCCGTGTGCACGCGCACGTGCTTGCGCAGGTCGCCCTTCTCGGCCCAGGCCTTGCCGCAGACGGCGCACGCGTGCGGCTTTTCGCCCGTGTGCGTCTTGGCGTGCCGGCGAGGTGCTCGTCGCGGCCGAACGTCTTGCTGCAGACCGCGCAGCTGACCACTTTATTCTTCTTCCCCGGGAGGCGGCGGCGGCAGGCCCTCTTCGCCGGCTCTTCCGACAAAGTCCGCCGCGGCCCACCTCCCTCCGGAAGAAGCAGCAGGTGCACTCCGTGGCCACGCCGAGGCGCTCCGTCGCGAACTTCAACAGGACGTGCTTTTAAGGGCGAGCGGCCGCAGTCGTCGCTGTCTTTGGTGTCGGACTCGGAGCGGTGCGGGGAGGAGAGGAGGTTGTCGTGGCCTCGAACCGTCCCGCAGTCTTTCTCCAAGGTATCGGCGTGCGCCGGCATCGTCGCGAGTCGTCGCGTCGAGGTGCCGGCCAAAGGCAGCTCCGTTCATTGTCGCCATCACCATCGCCTTCGCTTTTCACTACCGGTGCCTCCTTCGTCACCGCTGCTGCACACACGCGTAGCTCCTCGGGTTCCTCTTTGATGTGCAAAGGAGGGGGAGGTGCCTCCTCCTCCGGTGGGAACATAGCAGGGTGGCTCTGCTCCTGACGTCCAGGAGACAACTCTTTACAGAAGGGGAGGAGGAAGCCTAGCCAGGGAGGAAAGAAAAAAACTGAGAACCAGTGATCTATTAGAAACCTTACAGTACATTTTCGCTAATTTTTGGGTTCTCCCTAATTTGCAGACAAGGTCTATCACCACCTGATGAGGGATCTCAGACCTTATCCCGACCGTTTCAAGGTCTATTACAGACTGACCCCAACCCTTTATGACAGCGGTGGGCAATTATTTTTCCCAAGGCGCCACATGAGATACATAAAATATTGTGGAGGGCCAAGACTAAAGGCTGAACTAAAGTCTGCGTAGTATTAATTTAATTTCAAGACGAAAGTAAGAGTAAGACCAAAGTTTCAGTATTTGAGCCACAGAGGACCGGCATTTGATGACATTTTAGACCCACAGAGGCCAAAACTAAATATTTCTTTTGTTTTTGTTCACAATACCAGGCTGGATTTGGCAAACTAAACAGTCAAACATTGACCAAAAATGAACATTATTTTACATTATCTGAGTAGATTTTAGGTAATTCAGATGACGAATATTTTAACTCTTAAGAGTGTAAACATGAAACCAAATGGACCTGCACGGAATCGGCGGCTCTCATAGACAAATAATAGATGTCGGTCGACGTAGTTTTGTCCATCGCCCGCTGTTAAAACTTACTGTAAAACTTCTTTAGCCGGGTTTTCATAATCAAGGCGTTAAGAGTGCCACACTTTACCCCCCTCACCTCACCCCCCCCCCCCCAAAAAAAAATGTGAGGCATAATTTTTCCAATTCCAGCTCACACTATGTCGTCTTATGTCTCCCTACGAGCGTTTATATTCCTAATGAGGTGCTTGCTGAAGTCAGAAACGACCACAGAACATCAGTGAAAATCGCCTGGTCGTAAGAATCCTCCAACCTCGCACCTCATGCAAGGTTAATATCAATGTGACCATCATTGTTGAAAACAACGTTAAAGGAAGAACTGTGTACTTGGATCTATAGTGTGCACCTGCTCATCTCCTGCATACTCTGTATTGTATATTTCCTTGCACACATGTGTGGATGCATGTGTCATCTACATGCGTGTGCAAGTGTGAAACACGACACGTTGAGAGCTTTTAGATCTTGCCATTTTCGGGCCGAAACCCCCACATTGCGTATTACTGTTGTAGCAGAAATAGCTGATCTACACTCAGAAAAGCGGCCTGCAAGTGCTTAGTTGGTGTGCTTGGCATGCTGTTTTTTTTGTAGGGTGGGGTTGCTAGTTTTTATTTCATTTTTATCTCTGTGGTAATGGTCAGTTTTAGTTTAGTTTCTATTAGTTTTAAAAAATACATTTACAGATTGAGCTTATAATCTGACACACTGAAACTAAGACCATGTTATGCATCATTTCAGTTAATTTTCGGAAACATTCTGCCCTTTTCTAGTTTGTTTTTAGTTGCAAACTAAATAGTTTCTTTTTAAGATTTCAGTTTCTGTTTTATTGTCCCTTTTAGTGAGCGATAAAAACCTTGATGGGGAGACTCTGGTTGCTCCTGCTCCAGAAAGGAGCTCCTCTCTTCACGTTGTGGAGGTGGCGTGTCGTCCCGGACCGGGCGAGAGACGCCCCTGTCCTCTTTGTGAACAGATGAAACCTCCTCTTTCCACGCAGGCATCTGATGAGGCACATCTAGCAGGAGGGAGGAGATCACACCGTTAGCAGAGAGCAGCTCAAAGTCCTCTACAACAGCCGGGATGGAGCTGGAGCGTATTTTACAATGTGAAAAGAATTCGATTCAGAACCCTCCAAAAGTAGACCTGTGAGCACAGCAGGGGCGGATCCAGGCATGGGCAATGCCCCCCTAAATGCCCAGTCTGCCCCCCCAAACACGATGCCATGCAAAACAACCCAAGATATTTCAAATTAAAGTGCTTACATTTAAAATGATTTGAAACACTACTACTGCTACTAACTACAATTTTGTGACCACTAAACCAACAGCATTTCATCATTGAAAACAGAAAACTCTCTGAGTCAGACCTTTAGCTTTATGCATGCTGCGTGTCTGTTGCAACTTCAACAACAATGATGTCATTATTGATGCTTTACTTGACCAATAAAAGTCCTGTAACCGAAAATGGTATGGGTACGGCTTCTCGAAGCGACACGGGCGCGAAGCCACACGTGCGATGAAGTCGTCCCGATACCATTTTCTCTTGCCCCTCCAACATGTTATACCCCCCCCCCCAAATGGGACATGTTACATCCGCCCCTGCCTGTGAGCTCGTATGGAAGGTACTATATAACTATATAGTATATAAAGTACATGTGTGGTGTGAAAAATTACTTCTTGACCTCGACAGCCAATACATGGTATGTTGAACTTTGCCATTCGATTTGGCACTCATTTTGTGCATGTGCGCAGCCTTGTCGGATATTTTAGACCAGGGGTGCCCAACCTTTTTTGACCCAAGATCTACTTTTCAGCAGCCAACCCCTCCGGGATCTACCAGTCCAATGTCAACATTTCAAACCACACGCATCGTTGCCAGCCTGCAGTAACTTCACAACAACACAACACTACTTTGTTTTTACCACTTTACTTTATGTCCATATAAGCATAAAGTACAACGGACTTGCCATAAATAGGTCTACAACAGTAGGCCTACAACATAAGTACAACAGACTTGGACAAACACATGCCATTGCAAATGCAATCATAATAAGAACAGTCCAGAATAGTCCATTATAAGTTGCAGAACAGTCCATTACACGTTGCAGAACAATACTGTTGACATAATTCACAGACTGCAGACAACAATCCTCCAAATAAGCCGCTCCGTAGACAGACAGACAGACACACGCGCATACACACACACACACACACGCATACACACACACACACACACACGCAGACACACACACACACGCAGAAACACACACACACACACACACACACACACACGAAAATCGCTTTTTTTCTTTTCCACCCCATTTTTTTTCTCCCCCCCCCCCCACATCTCCCGAGATCTACTTGTGATCAGGCCGAGATCTACCGGTAGATCTCGATCTACTGGTTGGGCTCCCCTGTTTTAGACACTTTTGCAGCCATGCACTGCACTCCAAATAAATACAAGTCACTTTAAAGGGCTTTCCAGACGGCAACGATAAACGCCCACATTATCGCAGCGATTCTCAGAAGTTCAGGGCAGGCCAGGGCGCCAGGCCCAGGCCAGGCAAACTAGTGTTTCTATCCTTCAAAAAAGAATATACTATATGCTCGCCTGGAACATACAGATCAAAATGACCATTAATCTTCTACATTCTCTAGTTGTGTAGACTAAGTTGGGCTAATTCACATGATGAATATTTTAACTCTTGAGGGTGTAAAAATGAAACCAAATTGAGCCAAGGGTCCATTTGGTTTCATTTTTACGCTCTCAAAGAGTTACATCTGGTTAACCAGCTGCCCCCCCCCCCCCCCCCCCCCCCCCCCCCCCCAGGGTGGCCTGGCAAAGGCAAAATTGTCCCGGTGGGAAAATATGTTCCAATCCACCCCTGGTTCAGTGTTTTGCAGGGGGACCAGGGACCATTTGGTTTCATTTTTACACTCTAAAGAGTTAAAATATTCATCATGTGAATTAGCCCAAGTCTACACAACTAGAGAATGTTGAAGATTAATGGTCATTTAATGGTCATATTCCCTTCCCTTCCCTTGGAACAGTCAAATGGCGCCCAAGGGATAAAAACATTAACTATTTTTTAAACTGAAGAGCGTATTCCATGTGTTTTAAATGTTTAATTGTAGTTACAAGTATAATGGCCTATTATTCATATTCATGTCTCATTAGGCAGGGTTCCTTTTAAGCACAGCACATATGTCAAAGGCAATAATGAACTTGCTGTGAACTGATGTCATGAAATAATGGCAGGCCGATATTGGCCAACCGTCGTGTTTTCAATGCTTGCTTAATTTGTGTCAAAGAGCGCAAGAGCTGCTTAGTTCATCTATCGCAGTCACAGTGGTTCCCAAAGTGGGGTCCGGCTCCAAGGGGTCCTTGTGGGTTTGCAACCAAGCGGACCCTTATGGGTCTGTCTGTACTGTAATTCTGAGAGCATACAGATGATCCATTCGGTTGCATTTGTACACTCTCAGAGTTAAAGGTATAGTATAAGTGCTTTCACTTAAAGGTAGGGGAAGTGATTTCACTTTTGTCAGATATCACCCAAAAAATATTTTTTTCTGTTAAAATGCTCTATTATAAGGTGTGGAAACCACATATGGAGTTTCCCCCTCCCCCACGTTAGCAGAGGAGCTAATAAAAGTTCCCCAGGTCACCACCAATTCTCCTCCAATCAGGAGCGAGCAGCAGGTTCACATAGTGTAGCTACTGTTGGGGGCCCCTAGTGCACCAGGCTGGTACTACACCATGAATTTCAAATCACTTCCCCTACCTTTAATTGAAATATTGCTATTTTTACTATACAGTGTGGTGACCATATAAGGAGTTCCTCCCTGTCTCTAGTGAGCTCCTGGCTTTAAAAGAAAAAACAGTTTGAGCTGGGGAAAAGCCTTTTGTCCAATCAGGATGAGCGGGGCCTTCCTCCAATCAGGATCGACACATAGGCACATAGCACTTTATAGCATTTGTATACATGTTTAGTATTTTCATTAGCCTATATAGATTCGCTGTTACGTTATATCCAGCGTAAGCGATAGTTCATGAAGGCACGGAGGGCAGAATGGTTTTTTATTATACTCATCATTCCCAGTCAGTAATTCATTCTGTTTGTTCAAATCAGCAGTCTCTCCCCATGTTAACTCCCCTCAGTCTCATTGGCTGTCAGCAAGTCACTCACGCCCACATTCAATCAGGTGTCTTTATAAGCAGTCAGTACTCTGTCCCCACTCTTCCTGCTAGCTGGCTCCATGTCCCTGTTCAGATGTAAGCGTTCAAATTTCCTCCACCTCCCCGGCCTCCTCCCTGTGGCACTAGTTCTGAGTGGCTAATTATGAGATGATCATGATTTGTGGATTATAGCATTGTGGTGTCTAGTTCTGTCATGGGTATCTGTGATCATTATGTGTTCTATGGTCTGTGATATGTTCGGTGTGTATTTGGAATGATTGTATCTATGTTGTAATGTGTTTATGCTAGGCCCTGCCCGAGGGGTTGTTGATATCAGAGCTGTCTCGGTGCCGGGACACAGAAATCTGATATCAAAGGTGATATCAGACCTATGTCTCGTTACATAGATTTGATATCACACGAGCAGAGCCACACCGCCATGCTAACATGCAAAAGCTTTGCAATAAATGGTCTATGGTCATTCTGAGCCGAAGTGTGTCAATGAACTTAGTTTATGCAAGATTCACATTAACACTGGATTAAAGGTAAAAGAGGCAACATATTTAGTGTGCACAAACACTGGCAGATTTGATAAAAAAAACAGAATCTAACTCCACCTCGCCTCCACTCTATTGGCTCATTATGAATCTGCTGGAGACTGCTGTGCTGTGATTGGCTAGAACGCCCCCCCCCCCTCCCCTCACAATTAGCCACGCTTGTCCTGAGCCTGACAACTGTTTTGCTTTCATGATTTTTTCACAACAACAACAAAGTTCTGGACCGTCTGCAGGACGAAGCAAAGTGTCTGTCTGCAGGGAAACAGCTGCAGCCTTGTACAGTCTCCAACTCAATAATAGCCTATTTAAGATTGGGGGAACGTGAGGCCTACGACCGACGTAATCAATCGCTCTGTGCTCGATACATAAGCCTCGCGGCCGTCCGACCCTCTCCTAGGACGGCAAAACGCAGCTCTTGGCGTCGTGTCACAACGTGGACGAGAGGTGAGTGAGATTCATGGATTGTTCGTTTGTTTGCATGGAATGTTCTTATATAATGACACCTACTGGCCAGTGGCCATCATATACTTTTTGCCTGTGATCCAAAAGTGAAATTAGATCTTTTCACTGCACCCAAATTATAGTGTGGTAATTATCACTTCATCCTAATTAATGGATTTCCTTAAATCGTCCTTTCTGTTAATTCAAGACATGGTTCATAGAATGATATTGACCCTAGTTAAAAAAATCCTATATGACTCCCCTATAAAACTCCAGCGGGAATCCAATAAGCTTTCTTTCTTTCTTTCTTTCTTTCTTCTTTCTTTCTTTCTTTCTTTTCTTTCTTTCTTTCTTTCTTTCTTTCTTTCTTTCTTTCTTTCTTTCTTTCTTTGTGTTACATTTGACACGTGCTGTGTAGGAGTCACCATGGAAACCACTTTTGTCACGTGCTGCATAGACGTGTCACTATGGGAACCAGTGACATCATTGGGAAGGGTGTGGCCTCGTCAACGTCGGCTGCTTTCTTAACCATGTTGGGCTTCTGTTGCAACGGCGACGGACCACGCCCACATCCGCTCGTCTTGTCCACGGCCTAGCTTAAATCTTAAAGTCCCTAATGTCTTCACGTGACCTGAAATACCCTGCCTCTATGGGTAAGTACAAACTGCTGTTTGTTCAATGGAAGATTGCCACAGACCCACAGTTTGACAAAGGCAAACAAGGTTTTACGGGAAAAAACAATATGCTGTGTCTAGTTCCTCATGATGAGTCAGCACAGGACACATGATTGTGACTTGTGAATGATTCAGACACCATATGTGGTTAACCCTTTCTGTAATGAACGCGTTTTGGTGTTTAACTATTGAAAAATAGCAGATCTACAAGCTCACATCGCGCCACCGAGTGGCGCGATGTGAGCTTGTAGTTCTGCTATTTTGAAAAATTGTGAAAATGTGCTGCAAATCTCTGAATACGTTATTTCGGAAGCGAACATTTTTAATTCAAATCTTTGCTTCTGGGGATCCCCTAGAACGACATGTTTCTGGATGAGGTTCTGCAGCTAAATAATAGATATTTCTGGGGGTCCTTCCTATGAAATATGTTAAGCATCACTGACACAGAAAGAGATTTTTTTTTTTCTAGAAAACTAGAATCTCGCGCCAGGGACTAGAATTTAGTGTCACAAACTAGAACTTAGTGTCATGGACTATAGTGTTGGGAACTAGAATCTAGTGTTGGGAACTAGAATCTAGAGTCAGAAACTGGAATCTAACTTCAGAAACTACAGTCTACTGAGAGGAACTAGAATCTACCATGGGGGACTAGAATCTAGCATGAGGAACTAGAATCTAGCATCGGAACATAGAATCTAGCGCTGTGAACTAGAATCTAGCATCGGAACCTAGAATCTAGCGCTGTGAACTAGAATCTAGCATCGGAACCTAGAATCTAGCGCTGTGAACTAGAATCTAGCATCGGAACCTAGAATCTAGCGCTGTGAACTAGAATCTAGCATCGGAACCTAGAATCTAGCGCTGTGAACTAGAATCTAGCATCGAAACCTAGAATCTAGCGCTGTGAACTAGAATCTAGCATCAGAAACTAGAATTTGATCTGGACACAATGGATTAAAGCATGCTAGATTATGAGTAATTCATGTGTCATGTTAGCAGAAAACAGTGAGTTGAGCAAACAGGCTTGGACATTTTGTGGATTCCAAGATTACATGTTTGTAGCACGTACACGTGCACACACACACACACACACACACACACACACACACACACACACACACACACACACACACACACACACACACACACACACACACACACACACACACACACACATCCTTTTTCCTGTTTTGCTATTCATTATTATAAAACCCCCTCCTCAGTAAATGAATTTGGCATACCTGTGTTCCATTTACATTGCAGTGCAGAAAGCCGCGATTCGAGCATATAGTGCAAATTGAGCTGTGCATGCGCGTGGATTCAAACCTGCAACCTCTCCAGTGGTGGGCTGCCTGTCAGTGTGTGTGTGTGTGTGTGTGTGTGTGTGTGCGTGCGTGCGTGCGTGCGTGCGTGCGTGCGTGCGTGCGTGCGTGCGTGTGTGTGTGTGCGCGCGTGCGAACAGGCAAACGAATATAAACACTTTGGATATGAAGCACTATGGACCAGTGAGCGTATTTGTTAGGGGTGGGACGATTCACTCACACCTCACGATATGGTACAATATCAATATTTAGAGTGCCAAATCGATTCAATATATCAATATATTGCAGTATTTTCCCACTAACTACTTTGCTTTTATTATACTAGAACAGGGGAACACGCGTGTGCGTGTGTGTGCGTGCATGTGTGTGTGCACTGGTGTTGTCTGTGCAGTGGCGTTTCAAAGCAATGTGGAGCCCTAGGCAAGATTTTCCCTGGAGCCCGTAAGGGCTAAAGAACATATTATATGTGTTTTAAATGTTCAGTTCTAGTTATAGAGGATAAGTATAATGCATTCGTCCATATCAGGCTTATATTATTAGCCTAATATTATCCTTTTTAAAGCATGTCTGGTGGACGCCCCCCTCCCCTCATGGCACCCTATAGGCATGCAGCTGCCTAGTCTGCCAAATGGCAAAAACCCCCTGTGTGTGTGTGTGTGTGCGTGTGTGTGCGTGTGCGTGTGTGCGTGCATGCATGTGTGTGTCATGCAGGCTGTCCAAAGTTCTGACGTCAGAGCCTTGTTTCCCAACTCCTAGCGGCGGTGTCTTCATAAAACGAGGCGGTGTGTGTTTGTGTGTGTGTGTTTGTGTTTGTGTGTGACTACTTCGCACTATACTAGACTCCACAACACACACAGTGTTGCTATCACTCACTGGACTGGACATTCATTGACATTGTTGGTGTTTTAGTGCATCTAAAACATGAAGGTGAACACATACAGAGGTCTGCTTTTCCTGCTTTGTGTATGGATGCAAACTGGGACCCTGGTGAGAGGACAAGGTGAGAGCATAAAGAGAATTTTATTCATGTATTTATTTATTCTAGGGCTGTTGAATGACTAAAATTTTTAATCAAATTAATCACAGCTTCAAAATTAATTCAATCATGATTAATCACCATTCGAACTATGTCCGAAATATGCATGTTTTCCTGTACAAGATTTGAACATTTAAAATGGAAACAGAATCTGTGAAAAAAATAACCATTTATCTTTAAAATGTTTATCAAAATACGTGATCTACAAGCCCTCAATGCTTGTAGAAGCTCCAGCCATACACTATGGCTCTGGTTGCAGGGAGACACACAGCGATATGTCTCTGTAAAACCTCTACCCTTTTTTTCGATGAGAAAATACTGGGTTGAGTGGGTGTGCACATTGCACTTAATTGCGTTAAAAATTTTAATCAGATTAAACAACAAAATTAATTTAATCCCATCAATTAACTATTTTCAACAGCCTTAATTTATTCAGTTATTACCTTGAGTGGGGAAACATGACTGTCAATATCATACCAGTCATGCAGCGGCTTAATAGAGTTTTTGGCAGATCAGCTACATTTAGCCTACATCAACAGCGTGTACATAAGCATTCTGTCTTCAAAGTACTCACACGTGGAAATTATGATAGCTGCGCGCCACGTTGTTTAATAAAAAAGCATTTTTACCCAAGCTCCCTGTGTTACTTTTTCTGGGTTGGGGTAAGTTTGGTAAACACACAGATGCACACCGGGAGCACATCCACCCTATTAGTTTGTATTGGCAGTGCGGTCAGCGTGAGTATATGGAACACACCCAATTTGGAACGTCAATACGTTTCAAACTGTCACTTTTTTTTACCATGCCCGATTCAAATTCGAAGGCATCAAGTATTGCAGAAGATCTACAAGCTCGGAACACATTCGCTCGGCACCACGTTCCGCGCTTGTAGCTGCGCGAGAGCTCTGCTATCTTTTCATGTGTGTGTGTTTCAGTGCAGTGTATGATCAAGTAAGTGTAGGGCAAAATGTTTTGGGGGAAAGCTTTTATCAATCAATCAATCAATAACTGTCTGGTTCGATGTGTAGGTCCTAAAAGAAAAATCATTAACATTGTTTAAACACAACGTGAAGATTTTTCCGTGGAGCCCCCCCTTACAATCTCCTGGGACGTCAATACCCATGGCACGCACAGTAAAATGGCGCCCCAAGGGATCCCCCCCAATTGATAAAAAATGAACTATTTTTTAAATTAAGAACATATTGGCCTAGATTTTCGTCACCGCTAAACCCCTTATCCCTTAAATTCTTTGCCTAAACTACACTATTTAAAAAAACATTTTTCAATAGATAAAATGGCCAGTCTACAAGTTCACAACGTGTCAATGGATTGGCATGTTGAACTATTCCACAAAGTTGATCAAAAATAGTAAAAAAGAGTTAAGGGGTTTAGGATAAGTAACGAAAACGGAACCCAAAGTGTTTTAAATGCTCGATTCTAGTTATAGAGTACAATATAATGTATTAATCCATATGAGGCTTATTAGCCTGGGATCCTTTTAAAACATATCTGGTGGTCGCCCCCGGTGCCTCCCCCTTATGGCGCCCCGCCTAGGCAACTGTCTAGTCTGCCTAATGGCCAAAAACGCCCCCTGCCTCCATTTTTTAAGGGAAGCACAGAATGGGAGAACTTTTTTTTTCCATGTCCTCACAACATCTCTATAATAAGGTATTGATGACATAGTAAAAATTAATGGCAAAATTTGTATTCCCTTCCATCCTATATTCAGATTGTCTGTTGGCGACGTTCACAGCCAGCGGAGAGTACGACAAGCACTTCGACACGACGGGACTGCAGGACTCCTACCCCCCCGGCTCCCAGGTCCGGGTGCCGTGCAGTACCGGCTACACGGGCTTCTTCAAGATAAACTGTCTGATAAGACTAGGCTGGGTCCACGAGGGGACCAAGTGTAAACGTACGTTCACACCTTAGAGTATATGTTAAATAGAGAGGACACCGGAAGTCCCCCTTGTCATCCACTTGCATTAAGTTGCTCACCCAGCGCATGAGGCGATTTCACTCCTCTTTGAGGGGAAAAGAGTGCATTCTGGGAAAATGGGCCGAGAACATGAACGCGTGCGTGCGTAGAGCGCTGCAGATTTCTGGAGGGGGCGGAGCCTATTCCATGTTCATGTTACTGGCCCACTGCTCCTCAAACTGCATTCTCAACTTTGGCCACTATTTCCATTTCGCCTCAAGGTTTCCTCAGGGTGTCCTGTCTATTGTATAATATGTCAATGGTTCACACCTATCCACAACTTTCCTACAACCCTTAAAGGGGAATTCCACCCATTCTGTGTTCCCAAGAAATGGAGGTCTGAAGAAAACCATTAACATGGCGAAACATCTTGATGACATCATCAAGATGTATTTTCAATGTTAATGGATCCATTAACATTTTTTTCTGAGTGTACAAATGGAACCATAATGCATTTGTACGCTCCCAGAAAAAATGTTGAAATGGGTGGAATTCCCCTTTTAAGTGTGCAGAAGTTCCTCTGTGTTGCCAGCTTGTTGCGACAGAAACAAGTGGACAGGACTATAAAGACCAGCACAAATCAACACAGCTGATCTACAACCTCACAGCTACATAATAGTGAGGTTGGACATCTGTCATTTAAAAACACTTCGAGAATAAAAACAAAAAAAATTTGGAGTATATTTTAAACATTTGAATAATAAAGGCATACAGTATTTTCTGGTGGTTGATATTAATCTGGGGTTCCTTGACGTGAATAAATGTGGGAAAACACTGGTTTAAACTTTAGAATGTAAGCTGAAATAAACAACTACTGTACACTTTAGAAACCACCCCTAAAAAGTTCAACCAGCAACTACCAATAATTTATTTGTAAATGATTCCCTAATCCCTACATGAAAAAATGAGTCAAAGGTTGCTTATAATAAGCAGACATGGCAACACTGTATGGACGTGCGTGCGCTCTGTTTCCGGTCCCCTCCGGTTCCCTTGGCGGGGAAAATTGTGGATACCCCGGACCCCGTTTGAGGACATTTTAGCCCCACAGACCCCAAAAACTAAAGATTCCTTTTGCTTTTGTCCACAATTCCAGGATGGATTTGAGAAACAAAACAGCCAAACATACAGATCAAAATGATCATTAATGGTAGACTTGGGCTAATTCAGATGATGAATATTTTAACTCTTGAGAGTGTAAAAATGAAAGTTACGTGAAAGTTATTAGTTTTGGTTGCAAGAAACTAAACTCAAGATCACAAACTGCCAACCTGAACCTCAAATACTGTTTTCAAACGTCATTAATAGCATATACAGGAAAACCTTCCAATTCTCCCCCTCTATTTTTCATTATAAAGTGCATTATTCTTAGACATATAACAGTAAGTAACACCATCACCACTATATTTCAAAGCTCAAACTTTCTAGGGGGCCTTGAAATGGATTTTCAGTGGTGGAACAATCACATTTTTGATGTGTAGATCTTGTTGAGCCGGTCATTTTGAAAGTTGGTCTAAAGTCGAAAAAGTGTGGGAACGTGTCTCTGTTCCTGTAAAAATACAGGGATTCTGATCTGAAGCAACACCTGAACATGCATTTTCTGTTCAGTCTCTCTCCAGCTTTTTGATTAACCTTATTAACCAGACAGATTTCTACTTGCAAAAAAAAACAAGAAAAAAAAAAAAAAAAAAAAAACAATTTCAACCTTACCTTATTTTTCAAACTTTGTACTTTGTACAACTAGGATTTAAAGATTAAATTGTGTTTTTTTTTAATAGGCCTACCGTTAATAATTTGGCTAATATATCTATATTTTAAATATAATACATGCATACTGTATTTGGCGATGTCTTTCAAAATAATGATTGTCTATGGATTCAAATAATGACAACAAAAGTATGTACATTACGGGCACTTTACCCACTTTTATCATGGTTAAAGGTCAAACGTTAAAAATCAGATTTTAGACTAGTCTAGATATGTGTTAATTGTCTGTTTTCCAGCCTCTGTAGGGGATATTCATATGGCATTAAAAGACCACGACAATGGAAATCAATCATAATATTTGCGTGAAAAAAGAAAAGCTCGAGTGACCGGGAGACTGATGTTTACTGAGCAAATATAGAGCGTGGACACTGACCTCAACCTTACAAAATCACTCCATCATGCTGTTCCTTTAAAACGTGGGTTTTCCATTTAATTTCAACAGGTGGTCCGGGGACCACTTAGTGGTCCGTGCAAAGGTTTGGCACGTGCCCCCTGAAAATTTGCATTTAAGGGGAAAGTCCACCCATTTTCAACATTTTACTATGATGTAACTTCGAGGTGTTGGGTGGACATGATAAAAAAAAGTTCCCCCCATTCTGTATTCCCAAGAAATGGAGGTCTGAAGAAAACCACGAACATGGTGAAACATCTTGATGACATCATCAAGATGTATTTTCACCATGTTAATGGATTTCTTTAGACACTTCTTTTTTTTCTGAGAGTGTACAAATGGAACCCATTTGTACACTCTCAGAAAAAAAATGGATGGAATTCCCTTTTAAACTGAATTAAAACGCAATTCAATTCAATTCAATTCAATTCAATTCAATTCAATTCAATTCAATTCAATTCAATTCAATTCAATTCAATTCAATTCAATTCAATTCAATTCAATTCTTCATGTCAGACTCATTGGAACTGAAGAATATGAAATGAAACCAAATGGCTGTGATTTCACAGGCAAAGACTTGTATGTTAATTATAGTCTAGCTATTTAGAATATCCTGTTGTCACCTTCGAGTTGATCAGAGAAGTTCTGCAATGTCAGCTCTCTGGTGGACCCCATGGTGAGACAGGATGGGCACAGGGACACATTTGGGTACAGTGTTTGACAGGTGACAGGTGACAAAGGACTTCCATGTGTGACCATGTTTGTTTCGGTTCTAAGAACAACCCCTTGGTGACAGCTGTCTATGTGAAATGTGTATTCTTGTTTAAACCTGCATATAAAGCTCTGTTACTGTATTAGTCTCGGTTCAGTCTGCCGGCCACCACACCTCGTGGCTGGCTGTTTAAGCCGAGGGCTCTTTCGGAGCCCGAGGCCATGCTGTATGCTGTTTGCTGTCTGCTGAAATAAAACTCCATCATCTTGAGACCAACTCTGCTGCCTGATCTTCCATTCCGCTCCGATCAACTGTCTGCTTTTTCTCCCAGTGCAGTATGTTTTTTGGTATATTGACGCTGGTACATATGCAACTTGTACCGGTTAAATTTACCACAAATGGGCCGAAACCCGGTTGCCTTTGGTCGATTTTTTTTTCGTGCCAGGCATATAGGGCCAGAGGACTTCATTTTTTTTTCAGTCTAATGAGTGTTTTTGATCGGCGACGGAACGCGGAGTTTGAGATCCTCCTGTCTACCGGCGGAGGAGCGCCCAGAAGTGGGATGGGTGCCACGACGCCACGAGGGTGACGGCGAGCCGAGGACCGCCAGCGAGGAGTGTGGCTGCCTGCGACCCGCGATGCCGGACCATCAGCCGCGGGCTGGGGCTAGATGGACTGCAGCACACGGGACCAGGGGCGTCATAGCCGAGCGAGGGGATCCTTCGCCATCATCTTCGTCGATATCATCTCAACGTGGACAGGCGGGCGGCAGCGGAACGCACGCGCGGCACTAAGCGTCGGGTTGGCGAGGGAGAGTGCACGCTCCTTTGTCGGCTTGGCGTGGCGTGGTGCGCGACGGCGTCGGTGGAGCGACAGCTGCGGCGGCGACTGACCCACAAGCAGTGAGACCTTTTGCGGGCCCCGACTCGAGGCGGGCCGTAAATGAAGATACGTGAGTGGCCTTCTTCTCTGCCCAACCCAAAGCTGGCCACTTTGAGTTGGGAGGGGGGAGAAAGTGAGATTTAAAGATGGATGATGGACTCCGAGCTGCAAGAACAACAGCGGGAAACATCTCCCACTAGATCCACACGGAGCGGACATTTCAGGGTAAACTAAGAAGCAGTAGCTTACAGAAAGAATATTTTCGTTGTTCCATGTCAAACTATTTTAAGACGGACATTCCTTGTAGTTTGACTTCAAAATTTTACGTAATGTGATCTAAAATCAGCAAAAATGAAGAAGGCAAAGTTGATTTTATATGTGTATTTGTTGTGCTAATTAGGTACATTGACTTAAAACAGCCTATTTGAGTTAAATGCGGTTTTTTGCCTAAATATGAAAACATGAGTTATTAATAATTAAACTCTGGCGTTTTATCAGCACAGCAGAGTTTAAATACAATTATAAATCGTGAAGTATTCGTATTCTAAAAAATGCTCTTTTGCGGCAGCTTATAGCAACAAAAGTCTCGTTTAAATGTCAGTAAATGTAAATCTAAAATTCCATTCAATCAATATTCCAATATATTTCGGGATTGCGTAGTTGTCAAAAGATTAAATTACAATACAAGTAGTGTCGAGAACTAACTCTTGGAGTGTTTAAATTGGGGACTTAAAATGTGTTTTTTTTATTTTTCTTATTTCGTGCGGTTTGTTAAAAGAGAACAAGTATTGTGTCATGTGTAGGTACTCCCAGGTGAGGAGACATGTGATGGTTATTGTTTATTGTTATGTAACATTTTCAGTCTTAAAAGTTTGAATAACGTTGAGAGAATACTCCACTAAGTGTAAAAGTAATTAGTCATATGGTAACGTTGTGTAATCTTAAATATCCGTCAACCACATTGGGGAAGATGTTCTGTAATTACTGAACCTTTAACTCAGGAGTAAAAACGTTTGTTGTGGATCTAAGGGGGGTGGGTAAGTTATTTGGTTTCATTTTTTCATATCTTCTGTGTGAAAGACAAAAGTCTTTCAAGGGGGATGTGAAGAATATGAAATGAAACCAAATGGCTGTGATTTCACAGGCAAAGACTTGTATGTTAATTATAGTCTAGCTATTTAGAATATCCTGTTGTCACCTTCGAGTTGATCAGAGAAGTTCTGCAATGTCAGCTCTCTGGTGGACCCCATGGTGAGACAGGATGGGCACAGGGACACATTTGGGTACAGTGTTTGACAGGTGACAGGTGACAAAGGACTTCCATGTGTGACCATGTTTGTTTCGGTTCTAAGAACAACCCCTTGGTGACAGCTGTCTATGTGAAATGTGTATTCTTGTTTAAACCTGCATATAAAGCTCTGTTACTGTATTAGTCTCGGTTCAGTCTGCCGGCCACCACACCTCGTGGCTGGCTGTTTAAGCCGAGGGCTCTTTCGGAGCCCGAGGCCATGCTGTATGCTGTTTGCTGTCTGCTGAAATAAAACTCCATCATCTTGAGACCAACTCTGCTGCCTGATCTTCCATTCCGCTCCGATCAACTGTCTGCTTTTTCTCCCAGTGATGTTTTTGGTATATTGACGCTGGTACATATGCAACTTGTACCGGTTAAATTTACCACAGAACCCATGGCCGCGGAAGATATTTACAGTAGGGGGTGCTGAACGTTCACTATGGGGTGCTGCAAGATGCGCACACACACAAAATGTGTGTGAATGTGCATTGTGCATGCACATTTTCATGCATTTACACATGGAAAAGTGGCTTTTACCTTCCCTCTCCACATGCATGAGCTAACTGACACAGGTACCTTAGCCTCTGATACAGCAATAGAGCATATGTATAAGGCCTATTAACAGGAATCTGTTTTGATTAAAATAACTAGTATTTTCCTCCTCCTGTCCAAGGGGGGCTGTGGCTGAAAAAAGGGGGTGCTCAAGCCCCCCCAGCACCCCTACTTCCCTCAGCAATGTTGGAACCCATATCCATTCACAATATCAAACTGCATAGAATAAAAAATGCATAGAGTAAGGAGTAAAGAAAGAAATATACAATAAAATGTTCCGTTTCGAACACACGTACAGACGCGTTCGCCAGTGGTTCGCATTGGGTTTAGCCACGGTTACTACAGTAACCCCGTGATTGTTTTGCTGTTTCTACAGCCAAGCCGTGCGGCCATCCGGGTGAGGCGGACAACGCAGAGTACCAACTGGTGAAAGGGGACGATTTCGTCTTCGGCTCGGAGGTGGAGTACACCTGCAACCCAGGGTATGTTGGTCCCTATATTGATTTCTGCAAGGAATGAGCTTACTTTGCATTTTGTCTATACTGCCCTGTTCCTCAAACGAAGGTCCTCGAGCAGGGGCGGATCTAGGCATGGGCATGGGGGGGGGGGGGCATTGAGGGGTGCAATGCCCCCCTAAATGCCCTGACTGCCCCACCAAACATGATGTCACGCAAACAACCCAAATTTCAAATTAAAGTATATAGTTATATTTAAAATGATTTGAATCACTACTACGGCTACTGCCTAACTACTAATCGTGCCACCACTAAACCAACAGCATTTCATCATTGAAAACAGAAAACTCTCTGAGTCAGACCTTTAGCTTTATGCATGCTGCGTGTCTGTTGCAACTTCAACAACAACTGAGGTTATTATTGATGCCTTACTTGTCTAATAACAGTCCTGTAGCCGAAAATGGTGAGTGAGGCTTCATCCCCCCAATTGGGAAATGTTACATCTGTCCCTCTCCTCAAGTACTAAAATCTTAGGTTAAGCGTAGGTCTTGCACAAGCGGTAGGCTTACAGTAGAGCACCACAGTCTCTTCCCTTTGGGAACGTCGAGCGGCCTGGAACTGAATTTCCCGATTTTTCCTCGCAGACTGTTATGCCAAACAAAGCCACCCTGCTGTTTTTTTTTTTTTTTTTTTTTTTCTTAATGAAATACTGTTTATTAATATAGTAGTGTCAACTGTATTAATTGATTACCAGAATCCCGTGGTGGGAGTTCTGCTTTGGCTTTGGTCAATATTAGTAGTTTTCGTCATTCTGCAAGGGTCAATGAACGGGTAATTCACTTCTGGGCCGGGCGTCGGCGGGCGGGACCGCGGTGCTCTATACATTGGACACCAGGCATTGTCAATCCCAGAGATGGTTATGTTGTTTTTTGAATGTATTTCTTCATTCCAGCTACCAGCTGGTCAGCAGGAGTAACAGACGGCGCTGCGATGTCCAAGGATGGGACGGTTTCCTCCCAGTCTGCCGGGGTAAGATACAGGGGCGGATCTATAGGCATGGGCATGGGGGGGGGGTCCAGTCTAAATGTCCAGTCTGCCCCAACAAACATGATGGCATGCAAAACAACCAAGATATTTCAACCAAGATATTTCAAATGAAAGTGCTACTATTGAAAATGATGTGAAACACTGCTATACTGCTACCAACTAACTACAGCTGTGTCACCACTAAACCAACAGCATTTCATCATTGAAAACAGAAAACTCTCTGAGTCAGACCTTTAGCTTTATGCATGCTGCGTGTCTGTTGCAACTTCAACAACAACTGATGTTATTATTGATGCTTTACTTGACTAATAAAAGTCCTGTAACCGGAAATGGTATGGACGGGCTATAGGTTTGCACTAGTCACTCCAGTTTTTACGTTTTTTTCTGTACTGAACGCGTTTTGGTGTTCAATGCATTATGTTACACTTTAGCTATTGAAAAATATCAGATCTACAGATGTGCTTATCATTTTCACAATTTTCACAATAAAAAAAAAAAAAAAAAAAAAAAAAAAATATATATATATATATATATATATATATATATATATATTATATATATATATATATATATATATAAACAGGTAGCTTCTCGTGCACATCCAGGTGGGCGAGCTAGGTGCTGGTATATATATATATATATATATATATATATATATATATATATATATAATATATATATATATATATAATTATATATATATATATATATATATACAGTATATATATCAAACCTACGAGCTCATATCGCGCCACTCGGTGGTAGGTCTGATATATATATATATTTTTTTTTAATTGTGAAAATGATAAGCAAATCTAGGAAGATATTCTATTTCATTGTATCATCATCGCTGTAGTTTCTGACACTAGATTCTAGTTTCTGATGCTAGATTCTGACAGATCCTAGTTTCTGACTAGTTTCTAGTTTCTGATGCTAGATTCTGACAGATTCTAGTTTCTGACTAGTTTCTAGTTTCTGATGCTAGATTCTGACAGATTCTAGTTTCTGACTAGTTTCTAGTTTCTGATGCTAGATTCTGACAGATCCTAGTTTCTGACTAGTTTCTAGTTTCTGATGCTAGATTCTGACAGATTCTAGTTTCTGACTAGTTTCTAGTTTTCTGATGCTAGATTCTGACAGATTCTAGTTTCTGACTAGTTTTCTAGTTTCTGATGCTAGATTCTGACAGATCCTAGTTTCTGACTAGTTTCTAGTTTCTGATGCTAGATTCTGACAGATTCTAGTTTCTGACTAGTTTCTAGTTTCTGATGCTAGATTCTGACAGATTCTAGTTCTGACTAGTTTCTAGTTTCTGATGCTAGATTCTGACAGATTCTAGTTTCTGACTAGTTTCTGTTTCTGATGCTAGATTCTGACAGATTCTAGTTTCTGACTAGTTTCTAGTTTCTGATGCTAGATTCTGACAGATTCTAGTTTCTGACTAGTTTTCTAATTTCTGATGCTAGATTCTGACAGATTCTAGTTTCTGACTAGTTTCTAGTTTCTGATGCTAGATTCTGACAGATTCTAGTTTCTGACTAGTTTCTAGTTTCTGATGCTAGATTCTGACAGATTCTAGTTTCTGACTAGTTTCTAGTTTCTGATGCTAGATTCTGACAGATTCTAGTTTCTGACTAGTTTCTAGTTTCTGATGCTAGATTCTGACAGATTCTAGTTTTTGACTAGTTTCTAGTTTCTGATGCTAGATTCTGACAGATTCTAGTTTCTGACTAGTTTCTAGTTTCTGATGCTAGATTCTGACAGATTCTAGTTTCTGACTAGTTTCTAGTTTCTGATGCTAGATTCTGACAGATTCTAGTTTCTCTGAAAAACCTATGTTCCTGTGTCAGTGATGCTTAACATATTTCATGCCCCCCCTCCCCCCATCTGAAAACATGTAGTTGTAAGGATCCCCCAGAAGCAACTATTTTATTTTCAAAAATATTAGCTTCCGAAAGAATACATATTCAAAGATTTGCATCACATTTTCACATTTTTTTTCAGAAATATCAGAGCTACAAGCTCACAGCGCGCCACCGAGTGGCGCGCTGTGAGCTTGTAGGTCTGATATTTTTTCAATAGCTTAAGTGTAACATAATGCTTTGTGCACCAAAATGCATTTAGTT
>CM076967.1:5406491-5414622 GCA_039105355.1 Benthosema pterotum
CAGCATTATGTTTTAACTATTGAAAAATAGCAGATCTACAAGCTCATAGCGCGGCACCGAGTGGCGCGCTATGAGCTTGTATCTCTGCTATTTTTGAAAAAATCGTGAAAACGTGGTGCAAACGGTTGAATATTAGGTTATTCAGAAACTAGAAATCTAGACAGCATTATGTTTTAACTATTGAAAAATAGCAGATCTACAAGCTCATAGCGCGCCACCGAGTGGCGCGCTATGAGGTTGCATCTCTGCTATTTTTGAAAAATCGTGAAAACGTGGTGCAAACCGTTGAATATTAGGTTATTCAGAAACTAGAAATCTAGACAGCATTGTGTTTTAACTATTGAATTTTTGAAAAATCGTGAAAACGTGGTGCAAACCTTTGAATATTAGGTTATTCGGAAACTAGAAGTCTAGACAGGACACAATGGGTTAAGTGTCTTATATGCAGCGTTGCACATAACTATTTTGGTCCAGTACTCAGAGGAGCACCTGGGGATGTTACTTGGTGCTCCCAAAAATGCGACGATCCACATCGCCAGGCCCTGGGACCCCTTTTTTCCAGAGGGCGATAGTTGGGGTGTTGCAATGGATAGTAGTAGTACTACTACCTGCATTCTACATCCATTAAAAATGCTAATAGCATTTTAGATTTTAGTTAGAATTATTTCATTTTCAAGGCTTCTTTTTACTGGGCCAGTCGGGCAGTCATTATGAGCCCCAGCTGTGTGGTGCTCAAAGGAGCTTTCCAAGCCTGGAATGACAGCTCATTGTAGGATTTTTGGTGCTCCTGAGCACCGGAGCACCACTTATGTGCATCCCTGCTTATATGTCGACTTATATGTTTGTGCGCAGGTGGACCTGAACAGCCCTAAGACGATCACAGGCATCCTCACCCAGGGAGCCTACTACCATAGGATATATAATCATTACGTCAAGACCTTCAGTGTTTCCTACAGTGACCACAGCGGAGGGCCCTGGACCGTTGTCAGAGATGCCAACGGCTCTGAGAAGGTCAGTCTCGCGTCTAAGGTTGTTTTGTCTAAAACAGGGGTTTTCAAACTTTTTGATACCACCATTTATTCAGCATTTGAGCCACGGATCACCACCATTCGATTATATTTTCACCCCATAGACCTAAAACTAAAGAATTCTGTCGGTTTTGTCCACAATTCCTGGTTGGATTTCACAAACAAAACAGTGCAGACTTCTTCATTAAGCGGTGCTAATTCATTCATGAATATTTTAACTCTTGAGAGTGTGAAAATGACATAATGGTTAACCAACTTTCCATCATTTAGCCTGGGGGACCACCTGGAACCTTTTCAAGGACCACAGGTGATCCCCAGGCCACCTGTTGAAAACCCCTGATCTAATATAAAACATTAATTTGAGGCCATTTTTTATTTATTTTTGCATGAGCGGCCAACGTCGTGCTCAATATTCTTTTGGAAAATGTAGCAGGCTCTATTTTTGGGCACGCCCACCCAAATGAATAAAACAATATTTGAAAAATAAATGAAATTCCATGGCCTTCTCACCTATTAGGAGGACAATATCAGTCACAGATATTGGTTTTTTGAGTCTTTGGTATGACCCGGCCGGGAATTGAACCCCGACCTCCCAGTCCCAGGGCGGACACTTTAACCACAAGGTCACTGAGCTGGTTAAATATATGAGCTTGAGGGATAAATTAGCAACTTCCCGCATTCTGAACGGTTTATCCTTCTGTGTCCAGATCTTCACCAGTCAGGAATGCTGCCAACATAAGAAGAACATGTTCGACCCTCCCATCACCGGCCGGTTTGTGCGTGTGCGGCCGCGCACGTGGTACAACTCCATCGCCCTGAGGATAGAGCTGTTGTCCTGCATGTGAAGATTAACCGGAACTGTATCCGAATGGGATTCACGCGACTCCTCTGACGCCACACCTTGCCACGGACGCTCTTGTCCATGTTGTATGGACATAATGAGTATACGTCCGAAATAGACAGGGCCGTCTATGAGCGACGACCAGACATGCTTTAACCCTTTGTGCACTGAACGCGTGTTGGTGTTCAACGCATTACGTTACACTTTAGCTATTGAAAAATATCCGATCTACAAGCTCAGATATGAGCTTGTAGATTGGATATTTTTCGTTGAGAAAAGACTGTGAAAATGATGCGCAAATCTAAGAATATATTCTATTTGACACCTGATTGTAGTTTCTGACACTAGATTCTAGTTTCTGACTAGTTTCTAGTTTCTGATACTAGATTCTGACAGATTCTAGTTTCTGACTAGTTTCTAGTTTCTGATGCTAGATTCTGACAGATTCTAGTTTCTGACTAGTTTCTAGTTTCTGATACTAGATTCTGACAGATTCTAGTTTCTGACTAGTTTCTAGTTTCTGATGCTAGATTCTGACAGATTCTAGTTTCTGATGCTAGATTCTGACAGATTCTAGTTTCTGATACTAGATTCTGACAGATTCTAGTTTCTGACTAGTTTCTAGTTTCTGATGCTAGATTCTGACAGATTCTAGTTTGTGACTAGTTTCTAGTTTCTGATGCTAGATTCTGACAGATTCTAGTTTGTGACTAGTTTCTAGTTTCTGATGCTAGATTCTGACAGATTCTAGTTTCTGACTAGTTTCTAGTTTCTGATGTTAGATTCTGACAGATTCTAGTTTCTGACTAGTTTCTAGTTTCTGATGCTAGATTCTGACAGATTCTAGTTTCTGACTAGTTTCTAGTTTCTGATGCTAGATTCTGACAGATTCTAGTTTCTGACTAGTTTCTAGTTTCTGATGCTAGATTCTGACAGATTCTAGTTTCTGATGCTAGATTCTGACAGATTCTAGTTTCTGATGCTAGATTCTGACCGATTCTAGTTTCTGACTAGTTTCTAGTTTCTGATGCTAGATTCTGACAGATTCTAGTTTCTGACTAGTTTAGTTTTTTCTCTGAAAATTCTATGTTCCTGTGTCAGTGATGCTTAACATATTTCATGCCAAGGACCACTAGAATTATCTATATTTGGCTGCGGACCCCCATCCCCATCTGAAAACAAAAGATCCGTCACAGGAGATTTTCTGTGGAGCCCTTACCAAAAGGGTCCATTCGGTAAGGGACTGGGACTCCAAATTGAAACGCTGGTTATTAACGCCACTGGAAATAGATTCCAGGTTCTGTCCAGGGTTATAATAGTTGACTAAAACTAACTAAAAAACGAAAACTAAAATTGCAAAAACATTTGAGTTAACTGAAACTAATCAAAACTAAAAATGAATGCAAAAAAGCGATAACTAAACTAAAACAGTAATGTGGGTTCAGAAAACTATAACACTAACTGAAATTATAGCCAAAATACCATTTGTTTTAGTTTTTATAAAGCTATTAAATCCAAAATGTTTTGGTGACCGTCATGAGGAGGAGATGCTTCTAGATCTTCTATCCACTACTGAGTTCCATAAACACTGGGGGTAAAAAATGTGTTCTTGTGGGAGAGTGCAAGAAACTAAGAAACGCAACCATTCCCTACTTTGGCACATTTTTAATCCTATACCTGACAAAAAGGCACAGAAAAAAATAAAATGAGTAAACATAAAACTATAACTAAACTAAAACTAACTAAAACTAAATATTTTTACTACTAATAATAAAAAAAAATACTAAATATTTTTACCTAAATAAAAACTAGCAAAACCGCTCTAAAAAACGAACTAAAACTAAACTAAAATGAAAAATCCTAAAAACTATAATAACCCTGGTTCTGTCCACGTACACAGCCCTGGCTATATAGCATAGGCGACCCAGCCTGGCGGAGGTATTCACTCGCATTCCTTCCTGTTCAGCATCGTTGCTTCAAAGAGCAGCCAAAACCAAATGTTATTATTTTTTTTACTTACAATAAAACACAGTGAATGTTGAATCTTGCTTTGACATGCATGTGGCTTTGTTTGTTTTTCAGTTATTCCGATTTTTACAAAAATGCCATAGACAATAGGCAGAAATAAAAACGTTACTTAAACAAACAACACATTGAAAGCTATGCTGCAAGGTGATAAGAGCGCCCCTCACTTCACACGTGTGTGACTTTTGTTCATTTCCATTTATATATTCCATTTTCCACTCGCATACCAATAGCCTAAGCTGTACTCCTAGGAACTGTCCGTCTCTCTGCCAACCCGGGGAGAGCCCCAGACTGAGCTCATGCTTCCTTCAATGCATGAGGAGTCCAAGCTGCCTTGTTTTTCACCTGGCAGCGGGGGGGGGGGGGGGGGGGGGGGGGGGGCAAAGTAATGTCGGGGCCCTCCGGGGATCGCAACCGCCAGTTTGAGAACCCCTATGCCCTAGGGAAACACGGGAGGGATGAACATGCAAACTCCACACAGGCAGGCCCTTTCACCAATCCCACCAGGCAGTGGAATTGTTGAATCTCTTGTATGGTACCTTAATTATAACTAAGGCTGTTGAAAATAATGAGTTAATTAGATAAATTCATTTTGTTGATTAATCTGATTATTATTTTTTTAACGCAATTAACTCATGTGCACACTGACTCAACCCACTGAGCATTTTCTCATTGAAAAAAAAAAAAAAAGGTAGAAAGGTAGAGCTCATTTTTATGGAGACATATCGCTGTGTGTCTCCCTGTAACCAGAGCCATCCCGTATAGCTCGAGAGATCTACAAGCATTGTAGATCACCTATTTTGATAAATAATTAAGGAATAAACAGGTCTTTTTCCAAGATTCTTTTTCTTTTTTAAATGTTCAAATCCTGTACAGGAAAACAGGCATATTTTGGACATAGTTTTGAATTGTGATTAATCATGATTAATTAACTGTGAAACTGTGATTAATTTGATTTTTTAAACCATTCAACAGCCCTAATTATAACGTTTGGACATGGTGTTATTGCAGGGCTGGGCAATTATTTTTCCCAGGCCACATGAGATACATAAAATATTGTGGAGGGCAAGACTATAAAGGCTGAACTAAAGTCTGCGTAGTATTAATTTAATTTCAAGATAAAAGTAAGAGTAAGACCAAACAACACAGGAGAAAATGGTATGGGGTACCATTTTCTGTTACAGAACTTTTATTAGTCAAGTATAAGCATCAATAATAACATCAGTTGTCGTTGACGTTGCAACAGACAGGCAGCATGCATAAAGCTAAAGGTTTGACTAAGAGAGTTTTCTGTTTTCAATGATGAAATGCTGTTGGTTTAGTGGTGACACAGCTGTATTAGTTAGTAGCAGTAGTAGTGTTTCAAATCATTTTAAATATAAACACTTTAATTTGAAATCTCTTGGGTTGTTTTGCATCGTGTTGCATCGTCGTGTTTGGTGGGGCAGTCAGCGGGACCCCCCCCCCCCCCCCCTCCCCCAAATTGCCCATGCCTAGATCCGCCCTGGTGTGTGTGTGTGTGTGTGTGTGTGTGTGTGTGTGTGTGTGTGTGTGTGTGTTGTGTGTGTGTGTGTTCGATCTTATAGTCTCTGTGTGTGTGCTAGAGAGACTCCGCAACACACTGCTATCACTCACTGGACTGGACATTCATTGACATTGTTGGTGTTTTAGTGTATCTAAAACATGAAGGTGAACACATACAGAGTTCTGCTGTTCATACTCTGTGTATGGATGCAAACTGGGAGCCTGGTGAGAGGACAAGGTGAGAGCATTCTGATTTTTTTGTTTTTTTTACTGTTACAAAAATCACTCTATGTTGTAGTTTTGTTTAGTTGTATATAGTATAGACCTGCGCAGTGACGTCACCGCCCCTGTTCCAGAAATGGATTCTCCATTCATTTTTCTCATAGACTTTTCGAAAATAATTTATATAAAGACGATTACGCCGCGGACAAAGCCAACTCGGGTCGTGACGAATCATGATGGCACACACAAACTTTTGGGACAATCAAATAATTTCTAAGATGAAAAACGAAACAAAAAGTCTTGTATCATGCCGTTTTTCTATTCTTCTTAATTATATATTATATGACGATATTGTGTTTGTTGTCATGATTTGTCGAGACCCGAGTTTGCTTTGGCCGCGGCGCAATCGTCCTATGAGGAAAATGAATGAGGAATCCACTAGTGGAACAGGGTTGGTGACGTCACTGCGCAGGTCTATATACCAGGGCTGCCCAAAAGGTAGATCATGATCTTACCAGTAGATCACACAGGCCATGCAGGTAGATCACATGACATTCCTCCCAGCACTTGGACCTTATAGATCTGTAACTCTTAAGAGCATATTAAGTCGACTAAGACTAGACTAACAAAATGATTTTTAAAAAACTAAGACAAAGGAGACTAAATCATAACCTAAGACTAATGGAAATAAGAAACATTGTATATCTTCTTTTTTTCTTTCATTTTAAGCACGTGTGAACATACTGCACTGCAGTATACATTGCATGTTTCATGCTATAACATGTATATAAACCTACAATGTATTTGTATGTAAGACTAAACTATGAGACTATGGCCAAAACTACAAGACTAAGTCATTTGACATTTCGTTGACTAAGATTAGACTAAATTATGAATTTCAGAAGACTAAATGGACTAAAAGACTAAATATGTCTTATGAAAAGACTAAAACTAAGACTAAATCAAAATATTCTAAAAAAAAAAAAACTGGTTCCATGTGTAAAAAAGGTCGAAAAGAAAAATCATTAACATGGCGCCACGGGCGATGAAGTTGGTTAACCAGATGTACAGGTGCTTGTCAACGAATTAGAATAATTTGAAATAGTGCAATCATTAAATTCTTTGAATGCATTCCTTGTGCAGAAAGCAAATCAGGTGTTCACCACACCTGTCCTACTGTTAGAGTAATCACAGAACTGTTACCTGTAAAAAAAAAATTGCTCAGCTGAGCTTCCAAAAGGCCCATTTACAGTAGCGGTTCTAGAATGATTTACTCCCTAGGCGAAATCCCCTGCTGGCGCCCCCCCCCCCCCCGTCCGGGATCAACCCAAACGACCACCTCTACTCCACCACTCAAGACCTATACAAGACCATCGTCCATACAAACACAACAACTACACAAAAAAATACCACACACAACACACAACACACACACACACACACACACACACACACACACACACACACACACACACACACACACACACCGGGCTATGTGTTATTACTATAAGCTACCTACAGAACCTAGAGTACATTTTTCCATATTGTTATCATTTGGTGATGTGAAACAAATGAGACACCCAAGCAATGTTCTCTCTAATTTTTGGGGGGTCTGAGGAAATACATAAACCGAGTAGTGAGCATGTCACCTTGACACCACCTTCTTCGCACAGGTGTGATTTCTTTTTCCCTTTATTTTATTTTTTTATAATAATACAAAAATTAATTAATTGAGTTTATGCTGTATAGCCTACTATAGTTTCAGTTAATTCAATGAATAAGTATAGCTATAAAACTGCATTGGAGGGAGGGGGACCTCAGGGTGAAATGTAGAAAAGGGGGCATCTATGACAAGACTCAAGAGCATTATTATGCTTGTCACAGGAATCAAGGTAGATTGCGTCCAATATGTTTTGCTGTGGAATTCTCCTTTTAAACCACTGTGGAAAGTCCCCACTAATTAGTGCACCTGCTGCACGAAGACACTGACCAAAGAATGCTCTCCATAGAGTTCCATATTAATTTTTTGAGATTTGAAAAGGTCCTGTTGACTCTTTTCCCACCTTTTAAAAAAAAATCAGGACTTCCCCAGAAACATGTGAGGTAAGATTTCAGTTACTGTATCATAAATACTGTTTTCACCATTTCATCCACGAACTGTGGCCTTTTCAAATCTCAAAACTTTTATACGGAGAGCGCATTCTTTAACATTGAAGTCAAGCGGTCCAGCGGTAACACCAAACCAAGTGGACCCCCCCTCCTCTCGCATGGCCAGAACGACATACACAACACACACACACACACTGAATTGCACGACATTACCATTTTCTGTGCGCTGATCTGCCCACGCTGATCTGCGCAAAAAGTGGGCGCAATACTTGTAGATCCATGCAATGACAATAAGTGACGGAATAGCGGATTTCTTTTCTTTTTTTTGCTTCGCTATGCCGGCCCCCCCACGATGCCGCCCTGGGCGGCTGCCCATAATGCC
>CM076967.1:5415122-5496315 GCA_039105355.1 Benthosema pterotum
GTCCATTGAAAGTAGTCTCTAAGAAACTCATTATTGTGTAATAATTGGATACAGAATATTTCTCCTTTAGGAATATGACATCAAAATAAAGGTTACAATGTGTACTTGACTCTCCGCCCGAAATGGATTTTATATAATGTTCCCTTATGGAGCTACAGCATCGTCAGTTGAAAAGTGATTGTGTCACTATGCACTCTCATGGTCAGGAAAAAGAGTCCATTCAAATTCCATTCCATAATTCATGTTGGTACATGCGAGAAGCTCATTTAAAAATAAATAAATAAAATAAACTAGACTTCCTTATTGTTCGTTTGAGATATTTGTATTTGTATTTGTATTTATTTATTTAGCACATAAAAATAAGGCAGTACAAATGTATCATAGTATAAAAAGGGAACAGTGCTAGGAATATTACATAGCAATATTACAATATGTAAGATGGGGAAAGATCAGACTGTAGTATAATGTAAGCAGGCAGTTTTGAGTCACCAGCCCACTAATTTTCCTAATGACACCAATTGATCTGGATACTTTTTTGGAGATGAAAATAATGTGGTCTTTCCAGCTGAGTTTTTCATCTACTAAAACTCCTAATTTTTTTTTGCAGAAGACACCTGTAGTATCTGATTATGATTGATTATAATTTTACAATTGGCTTTACAGCATTTTTATTTTTTCCACTGAATATTATAAAATTAGATTTAGTTACATTTAAAGGTAGGGGAAGTGATTTCACTTTTGTCAGATATCACCCAAAAAATATTTTTTTCAGTTAAAATGCTCTATTATAAGGTGTGGAAACCATATATGGAGTTTCCCCCTCCCCCACGTTTAGCAGAGGAGCTAATAAAAGTTCCCCAGGTGGTAGCGAATTCTCCTCCAATCAGGATCGAGCAGCAGGCTCACATAGTGTAGCTACTGTTTGGCGCCCCTAGTGCACCAGGCTGGAACTACAGGATGAATTTCAAATCACTTACCCTACCTTTAAAGATAACTTGTTCACTTGGAACCATGTAGATATTTTCACCAGTTCTTCGTTTGCCTCAGTAATGAGGGAATGAAGATCAGTGTGTGATGAAATGAGACTAGTGTCATCCGCGAAAAGTATAGGAAGATATGCCATGGCTATGTAGTCCTAACAGAGAGAATTCCACCATACAGTGAATTGTTTCACAAAAATGCGATTATCTCAAGTCATAAAGCTTAAATTTCAGTTCAGTTCATTTCATTTTTTTTCCCCATGAAAGCTGAGATATGTGTCTTGTTTAAGGTATATCATTGCCAGGAGAGAATATTCAGTGATATTTTAAATATTAGCCCAATACCTGCAAATCACGGGCATAGGGTATCTGCTTATATGGAGAATATATGGCAGGTTAACTGTAAGTATTAAAAAAATGGAACCCATGTTATTTGCACTTTCTCAAAATGCATTTTCTGGGCACTACGGACATCTGGGCACTAGAGATACCGTATGTTGGCATCTGATTTAGCACCACTTAATTAAGAAGTTTTAGTGGATGCAGAAGAATGTCTTTTTGAAGTCATTTTGATCTGTTTTGTTTTGTTTGTGAAATACACCCTGGAATTTTCAACAAAATTGAAAGAAATCTTTGCGTTTTGGGTCTGTGGGGGTGAAAATATCATCAAATGGTGGTCCGTGGCTCAGATGTTGAAGAAATAGTGGGCCCTGCGATCAAAATAGTTGAAAACCACTGGTGTAGAATAATAACTTGTTATTGCCGTTATGGCTCACTCATCTTCACCTCCACTTTAAAGCCATGGAGTAGACAGTGAGGGGGAGTGGCTCCCCTCACAGATGCCCTCCATCTACTCTCTGCACCTGCCTATGATCCTGCAATCAAGCACTGCCACTATAAAAACCCAGCCTGCACTTCACTCCATGCCAGAGCTTCAGCTGTCAACACATAAGTGAAAGTGCGGGCCAAGCCCTGTAGTGGTGTAACCAAGTTTCAGTGCTAGTCACATTCAGCTTTACACAGCTACAAGCTGTTTAACTTCATGCTGTTGCAGCGAATGCATTGTCTCACTGAGGACATAGCCTGCCTCTCCTTCTCCCCAGTGGCATTGGAAAGCCACCTACCCCCGCAATCCCAGTATTGCACTAATACTTCCTCCTGTTTGCTGTGCACTTGGCTCAGTCTTTTCTGATCCCAGATATGCATGGCAGCTATGTTTCCGCAGCCAGCCAAAATTAAGAATCACCACCTAACCACAGATGAGCACACAGGGTACCTATAGTATATTTAACACCATCGATCTGTTATCACCTGCTTATACAGATTGTCTCCCCCTTCCCATGTATTTGTACTAGGCTATAACTTTGTACTATATATTTTTGCAGTGTCCTGATAAAGATACAAGAAGCTACAGCTTTCCTTCAAAAGAGGATGGGATTCATGTTCAGCAGCAACATTTTTACACGCTCAACACATCTTAATTTTGTCCAAGCTGCCATGTCTCTGGACATGTGGAGACAAGGGTGTACAGCCCATACGTACGCCACCATGAACAGGCTCGGCGTTAGCCAGGGAAAGAAGTCGGCACTGCGACACGCAGACAGACTGCGTGAGAAGCATGATCAACGTGTAAAACTTTGGAAAGAAGAAGTCCAGGTGAGTCCATGTGAGATACTAATGATAGAATCACAGTCGGCAACAAAGACTGAGACACCCAGCCTTACAGATATTGAACGAGTTCAATAGATGTGAATGTTTATGACTAATACATGATTCTTGTAATTACAGAGACCAACATTTAGGCTATGTCCAGGTATAGGTGTATAGCCTACTGCAGTCACTATGTTATTGTATTTGCAGAGTCGCTATACATCTTTAATGTTTGTTTTTTCAACAATGCTTGTTTTACAAAACACCACAGACAACAAAGAGAAATGCACTGTTTGATTTACCGCGCGCGCGTGTGTGCGTGTTACAGATGCTTGCTCACGCCAAACATCAGAGCAGCGAGCACGGAAATGCATTCCTGATCTGGGCCTACCAATTCGCCTGCCGCTACCGGGTCAATTTTGACCACCTAACGGGACCACACATGTCTGCTGTTGACATTCCCGTGGAAAAGATTCTTCCCACCCAAACGGTGATGAAAAAGCAATGAATAATTACTGTTGATTTGTCTGTCATGCATTATAATCTGCCTATAAGGACTCATACATGTTCATTTTATACCACCATACGAAAAGCACCAAGCAGTCACTGTATTAGAGAGCCTACATGAAATATTGAATACTCCAATGTTAAGTCTTCTTTATGATTTCAACTTAGACATATGAATCCAATTCGCCAACGGATGATCATTATCACCATGCGAATAATCGCCGACAGTTTCGGATTCTTAACGAGGGTCAGGAAGAGGGTCATTAGGCACATCCCACATCCCTACACAAAGGAAATGAGGCAGAAAAGCGCAATTGTAAGTGGCCCTTTAATCATGATGTAGTACTAGACTAATGAAAGATTAAGAGGTGTTCCACTTAACAAGTCTGTTTTGAGGTGATTTTCTGTAATTTTTCATCAATAGGTCAGCCTAGGTGTGATGGCAGAGAACCCATCTTCCCATGACGGCGTGATGGCCGTCATGGAGAATTGGCATTCATATGTCCCAACTGTGCAGAACCAGCCATATACAATTCTATGCGCTGGAGATGGACTTACCCTGGAGAGGAGCTTGGACTCCTCATGCATTGAAGGAAGCATGAGGCCAGTCCGCTGCCTCCCCAGGTTGGTGGAGGGGGTGTAGAGCCCAGGATCACATTAGGAATTGGCACTGGGTGAAAAAATGGGTTACAAAATCGTGGGATAAAAAAATATAGAAATACCCTGGAGAGGATTACAAAGTGCAAACACCACAGAGCCAATGTTTCCACTCCCGCTGCCAGATTTGAGGGTCTGGTTGAAGCTCCTCAAGAGTTTCATAAGGAGATGAAATGCTTTCAGCTATGTTTCATAATACAGTGTTGGGCAATGCGCAATTGCGCACTACAAAGTACCTAACTTAATATATTACGTAATATATTACCAATATGCAGCAACTTGTGATATGAATATATTATCAAAGAAAACTATCATACTATACTACTATTATACTTTCTTTCTGCGTTACTTTCTGTCAATATCTCTCATTGCACGTGTTCTTATGACATTATCTGACAACTTGCACACGTTAATTAATTGCTCATTTTCTATGATTTGTCATCAAATTATTTATTGGATTCCATGAATTCAAGAAATGCATTAACTCACGTCCATAGCTGAGTAGGATGAGGTACAGTATAGGTTTACGCCAGTAGTGTTTTCCAGAGTGACGTTTTGGGTCAGGCCAGATGAGTCTTCCTGCCAGATGAGTAGATACAAAGGCATAGATTTGCTTTCCTGTAAGCCAGTGGTTTTCAACCTTTTTGACTCCAGGGACCACCATTTATTCAGCATTTGAGCCGCGGACCACCATCTGATTACATTTTCACACCAAAGACCTAAAATCTTTGATTTTGTCCACAGTTCCAGGCTGTAATTTTCCAACAGAACCGTGTAAACTTCTCAATTAAGCGATGCTAAGTCAGATGATGAATATTTTAACTCTTGAGAGTGTGAAAATGAAACCAAATGGACCCGCAAGGGTCCATTTGGTTTCATTTTTACATTCTCAAGAATTACATCTGGTTAACCAACTTTCCATCATTTAGCCTATGGACCACCTGGAACCGTGTCAAGGACCACTGGTGGTCCCCAGACCACCTGTTGAAAACCCCTGCAGTAAGCGATTGAGGGTAAATTCACTAGTTCCCAGATCTGGTGTTTGCCCTCTTTTTTTTGGCCTCAGTCATGATTTCAAATGTATTTGGGCAGATATATAACCAAGTGGCCAGGCCAATGAGTTCTAGTCTGCAATTCTTAATTTTTGTTTCAATCTTAAGTTCAGTTTCAATCAGCGGTTTTAGTCTCTATCCTATGTAGTCATCCTTTCTTTATTTAGTCTAGTTTCAGGGTACGTCCACACGGAGACGATACGCAGTGAAAACGCAAAACTTTTTTAACGATTCGCCCTTTCATTCCCACTGAAACGCCCAAAACGGTAAACGAAACCGTCAAACTTTGAATCGGGCTCCCAGAGTGGATAACTTTGAAACCGTGCAACTCGCGTCTCCGTGTGGACAGCTCGATCCGACCTTTTTTGTATCTGCGCCTCAACACGCATGCTCATCCCTGAACAACAATAAACAAACATGGCTGCACCCAGCGTTTGCATTCATTGCATTAATAATGCTATAGAAAATAGTTCATAGTTAGTGAATTTCCAACAAGATGTACTGCTTCTATGCACCAACAGCACCGCTGTTTGTAACAAGTGTCTGTTCGATCTGTTCTTGTTTACGTTGGTCAAAGGCAGTGTTGCCAGAATATGAGAGAGAAATAAGCGCCCGGGCCTATACTAGCCCAAACGCGACCAGGTTATTTGAGAACAGCAGATCAACAAGTTTGTGGCTCGAGTCGTGACATGATGTTGCATTTTGGGAGCTTGTTAATCTTCTCTCTAAAACAACGTATATATGCCCTAATTGGCCTGAATATAAGAACATTTTCCCCAAAGGAAATATCCTAAAAACAGACTAGACGACTTGACATCCAATGTTACTTTCCACAAATTCATCTAGAAAAATAGGTGTTGTCTTATTTGGTTCAAAACGGTGCATTTATGTATATAGGCTACCATAGAAGCACAGCTCACAGACTGCAATTCTTCACCCATGGGTGAATCCTCTAGGGCAGGGGTTTTCAACCTTTTTGACACCAGGGACCACCATTTATTCAGCATTTGAGCCATGGACCACCATTTGATGACATTTTAGTCCCAAAGACCTAAAACTAAAGAATTGACTAATGAATACGGTATTTTAACTCTTGAGAGTGTGGAAAATGAAACCAAATGGACCCGCAAGGGTCCATTTGGTTTCATTTTACATTCTCAAGAGTTACATCTGGTTAACCAACATTCCATCATTTAGCCTGGGGACCACCACTGGAACCCTCTCAAGGACCACTGGTGGTCCCCGGACCACCTGTTGAAAACCCCTGCCCTGGGGTTTTTTGCATTATCCTAGCGCCACTGAAATACTGAAATATTTATTTCTGTATTTTTAGTCTTTGATTGTTTAGTTTTTATAATGTAATAAAACAAATCAAAGGAACAAGCTCAACTAATGAACAATACACTCTGAAGAAATAGGCCCAGAGTCACTTAGAATACGCAAACATGGCAACCGCTTATCTTTCCTCTTCTTGGATATTTGTGCCAACGAGTTGCTACAGCGACACCTACAGGCCCGGCATATGTACTGCAGCGTATTCAAGTGGAGTTTGCCGGCTTTGTGGGGACGTATGCATTAATTGATTCGGTCAGTGGAGACGGTAAACTTTTTGAGACCGTTTTCATTTTTGCACGGCGGATCGTCTCCGTGTGGACGTACCCTCAGTTGACTAAAATTATTGTCATTTTAGTTTGCTAGTTTGAGTCTGACAATTTATTTCAGTTTTGTTTTTTAGTCGGACAATTATTTTAGCCATTCACTAAAGATGTTTTGAAATATATTCGAACATCCTTTTTATGAAAATGACAATTTGAACAAATGTGTCCAAAAAGGAAACATAAATTAACTTGAATTTGCATATTTATTTGGAACATAGAAGATATTTATTTCACATACTGTATGTTCTGTCTTCCTTTTGATGGAAGACACAATTGTAAGGAATATGTTCAGGAATCAAACATGTTTTGTTTGAATCTGCAAATGTATTTGGAACCATAGTCCACACTGTAGACTATAGGCCTACTCTGCAGGATCTCTTGTCCACTAGTCCCTCCCTGTCATTTGAGTGTAGTTATTTGTTTTCACAAAATTGTCAGTATATGTATTATAGTTTTAATAATCGTAGTTAATTTCATTTACTTTTTTTGTGTTTTCGTCAGTGGAAAAAATGTACTACATTTTTAGTTTTAGTCTTGACTAGAACAACTGCTGGTGGGCTTGCTTTATTGTAGTTACACTACTGGACTAAGTACGGAATATTTAAATCATTATGCTAATAATCCAAAATATTTAATATCTTAAAAAGGGAGTTTTTGTTAAAGTAATATGTAATAGTATTATTAATATATTACACTTGCTCAGATAGTAATGTGTAATATGAATATATTATTTTAAAATGGAGGTAATAAGTAATATATTTAGAAAAAAGTAATATGTCCAACACTGCATATTTGAAAGATGTCAATCTGGCACACTGTGAATGACATTACTCTATATTGTAGGACATGATGAATCTCTTAAAGTGGGGGTGCCGTGATTTTTGTATTTTTTCCAATTTTGTACATGTTTAAGAGGTGACAGTATGTAAATAGACCCCTTTGTGTGTTTTTTATGTGTAATGATGTCTTCCCTTTGTATTTAGGGTTTCTTCTTGGGGGCTGAACCTTTCCAGTCAAACGTGCCAATGAAAAAAACTTCAGTATAGTGACATCATGTGCTCAGCTCCTCCCATAACTCCTCCCCCTTCATCATGCAACTAAAGCTGTGGGTGTGGCTTCAGTTCAGGTGGATCTCCACCCATCACCACCCACCAGGCAAACCAGGCATACTTAATGAACTGATGGAGTGGAATCATAAAAATGACAGTTTAACAAACACTGTACACTTTTGGGGGAAAAATCTTGCTTTTCATATAACAGTAATACCTGATGATCATGTTTTAGGGTAGAAAAAAATCACGGCACTCCATCTTTAATGGCCCCTGAGAGTCACGAGGCACGTGGGACTTTGTCTCAAATAAGGAACTTTTTCTCCCACACCTCTCTGAGGAAGGAAGTTAAGGACAACTTCCAGCATGTTTGGGATTTCCTTGTGGTAATATTTTACCTTCAATCTTTCGAAAGATGGAACTGTTTATTCCTTGTATTTTGTATACTATAACAGCCCATGTGTTTATTTCTAGTTTGTTGTTGGGGCATATGTGGCGCTCTTTGTCACCGACCTTTGCGGCCTGGAAAACCTGACCGACACGCCAGAGGATTTCCCCCAGAATGAGGATGCACAGATAGAGTGGCTCCATAATGTGACCCAAAGAGTCGTCGACTTTTGCTGGCTGCCTACAGCTCCTGAGGACATTAAGGTTGTGGCACACTGGGCCAGCATTCCAACAAAAGAGTTGGATTCAGCGAGGGACATCTACCCCTACTGCTTCTGCAAAGAAGGTATGTTAATTCCCATAATCCAAATTAGTTTAGGTTTTAGTTTTTAGGTGATTACCATGCCCTTTCCAACAGCCATACATGTTTTTTTTATTGTAAATTGCCAAATTTGGAATTGGATGAATGCTCCCTTAGTAATCCAACTGTCTGTGTTCCCTGGTGAAGTGGTTCTGATACTGTATATGTGGTACTGTTTTAGCATTAGTAGCACTAGTAGTGATGAGGGCATTAAAGGATTTTTCCCCTTCTTACAGAAAAAGCAGGTGAACTGATGTTCGAATGTTCCAGAGAATGCCAAGCAAACTCCTCATATGTCCATTGCTACTGCAAAGTACGCAAAGGTGGTACGATGTACCAGTGTGCGCTTGCACAGCAGTGTCCGAAGTTCTTGCAAAAAACATAACCGATATGCACATGCACACACTGAAGATTGATGCCAACTTCAAGAGACAGACAAGCAGGGAACAGGCTTGGGCCCAAACATGGCACCAGTTTATTAAATCAAATTAAAGTCACAGGAGCAGAAATGCAAATTATGCAGTAACGTTCGGGGGAAAACTACACCTAACCAGTCTTTTTTTTTTCTTTCAGGGGGGGCAAGTAGGGAGGGGGGTCGACGACGGCAGGCCAGGAAGAACGCCGGCGGAGGTAAGTAGGGTAGGTAGGTGTTTAGATTAGGACTTCAAGATATTTTAAATTAGGATGTCTAGCTCCAGGTAAGTAACACAAATTCTCGAATTGATTATTGACATGACCAGTTAACAGTGAGTAGAGGTGGTGGGGCCTCCCAGAGGGGTTATTGTTCTCCTTTAAAGTCTTTTTCCAGGCCACACTTTAAAGCCTCATTTCCAGCCAAGCCCAGCAGTGATGCATCAGTATAGAGCCATAGACCGCACCCCAACCTGCCACGGAGAGTGCAAAGGCTGAGTGTGAGGAGACGAAGCCTCTTTATAATGTTTGGCCAGGTACACAGGTGGCTCTCATCTGAGGTTCTCAAGCAGGTGATTGGGGAAGTACCTGCCCTCTATGATGCAGCCCAGCTGGTGGGGCTTCGCTCTGCCTCCTACATTTTCTCTCTCTCCGGGGAGGTGGTGGTCCCGCAGCGAGACGCCACAACACGCACACACACACACACACACACACACACACACACACACACACACACACACACACACACACACACACACACACACACACACACACACACAAAATAAGTGTTTGTGTGGCCAGGCCAACTTATAAAGCAACAAATAAATGGATTTAGATATATGCAATCTGTGAATGTATTTACTGCAGTACTGGACAAGACATTATCCTAATGGTGAAGATGCTCCTAGGCTAAACCCATTAACGTCATAACAAATTGCATTAATCTCCATATCCCATAGCCCAGTTAATTTCAAATTTTAATCTCAGCTGTAGAGAATCAGTTAAACTCTTATTTTTTTGCCCAGCATTGGTATTGAGAGTAAAGCTTCCAATGACAATAGCAGACTGAGAAACGGATCAGCTGTTGTCAGTGGAAGCTTTCCCCACAATAACGGACAATAAACTAGCATTGAGCCATAAGCAGTTTTCATTATCCTCCTAGATTAAAATCAATCTAGCCTAAACATATTGATTACTATTTAAGCTTCATGTGTAGCTTAGTGAAGTTTTACATTCATCGTTTCTCACCTTTGAATATGCTTCATAGTTACTCACATAATGTGTCCAAATGCATTTGGGTTATTTCTGTATCGGTCCAAAATAATACCCACCACAGTAGTCCAGTGAACTTTAATTCCATTTATTGGAGATCAATGAATGCAAAAAAAAAAAAAAAAAAAAAAAAAAACATTAAAAACATAAAAATAAAAAGTATTGCACAGTATGTGACACATCCATCCATAACCAATTACACAGAGGCTTTTGAACAGGCCTAAAACTTTGTGGCACACTAGTGGAAAACATTCACAGAAGCAGTAGGCATTTGAAAAAACAAAAGAAAACAGTAGACATTTTAATGTCAGCAGAAGGAAGTAGGAATATAACAAAATGAGAAAGGGGTTAAATCAACAATTGAGAATCAGCCAGTCTATTACACCTTTATTACACATCCATTAGACTATTACAGCCCTATTACATTTTTTATATTCTATTTTTGTCCTGGCGTTAGATTGTACCTTCTGACACTAGAATCTTGTTTCTGGCCCTAGATTGTAGTTTCTAGCACTAGATTCTAGTTTAAAAAAAAAAAAAAAAAACCCTGTGGAGGACCCCCCCCCCCCCCCCCCCCATCTGAAAATATCCCATGGAGGGACCCCCTCCCAGAAACAAAGATTGGAGTTAATAACGTTTGCTCAGACAGAAAATAATATTCAAAGACTTTGCACCATGTTTTAAGGTTTTTCCAAAAGTAGCAGACCTACAAGCTCGTATCGCGCTCGTAAGCTAGTTAATGCTTGAACAACCCAAATGCGTTCAGTACACAATGGATTAAAGTAAAGTCCACAGTTTAACTTTTTTTTAAAAGACAACCAAACAACCAAACAGGATCCACCAATTTACAGACTTTCTTCGTCTTTCTTTTTTTATATTAATATTAATAATAAAGAAATAATAAAATATATGAAAAAATAAAGACACAGTTTAACTTTTGAATGTACTTTGAATCAAATTTTTAAGGTTGACGAGGGTCTGTGCGGCGTGGTCTGCTTGGCTGTCCTTCTAGACCAGTGGGATTTGTGATAAAAGTGATTGTTAGAGGCATTTGGGGGTAAAAGTGGGTAACCAGTCCATTTTACACAATTCAAGGGTGCTGAATCCAAAAAAAATGGTTACCAAGCAAAATTGTGAGTCCTTACCCCCCAAATCCAAGATTTTGGGGGGTAACCAAAGGTTTTTCAGACATAACTTGAAATGCATTGATTTTACGCCCCATAAGTGTATTGAACGTTAATATAAAGTTGGGCATTACGGACGATTTGGTACCAAGTACATGTCTGTACCTCCTACGGTTCTTGAGATACAGCATATAGGTACTTTCACAGATTTAGGAGAGCAGGACGTCTGTAACACTGATTCTTAAGTCCACCAAATGGTGATACAGGCGTGAAAATTGGTACACACACTCCTCAAACCCAACTATTTCCAAAAGTACTGCGTGTCCTGCAAAATTCCAAGATGGCAGCCACCAAAATCCAAGATGTCTGTCCAAAAATGTGGTTTTTCATTAATAACTCGAAATATGAAGATTTTAAGCCCCATACATGTATTGAACGTTAATATAAAGTTGGGCATTACGGACATTTTGATACCAAGTACATGTCTGTATGTACTACGGTTCTTGAGTTACAGCATATAGGTAGTGATGAGGAACCATAAGGGTAACATTTTGGCACGTTTGACTCTTTTTACTCAAAGATCCCTTTATCATCATGTCAACCATTTTCAGGAAACGGACCTACATGTGTCCGCTATCATAAACCACTTCAAGTTTTTTGATTGATGAAACGGGTCGGGAGTTATTAAACCGAATGTGAATGCTGTTTCAGTGTTAAATTTGCTGCGTATATTTTGCAAAGATAAGCCACCCAGAAATGTCTGTCTGTGCATCATCACACTGAGTCTGTCCTTCACAATAAGAGTAAATGTGAACCGGACGCACCAAGTGTAGCATGTGTCATACAGTAATCGTATAATATGCTAATAAGTGTAATAGTGTAATAGGCTAATACGTGCAATAGCATAATATATGTACAATATGGTAATAGTGTAATATGCAATAGTGTCATAGGATAATATGTGTAATATATGCAATAGTGTAATAGGGGTAATAGTGTAATAGTGTAATATATGTGCAATAGGGTAATAGTGTATTATATACAATAATGTCATAGTGTAATAAGTACAGTAGGCTAATATGTGTAATAGTGTAGTACATGGAATAATGTCATAGGCTAATATGTGTAATAGTGAAATACATGTGCATTAGGGTGATAGTGTAATATATGCAATAGTGTAATAGGGCTAATAGTGTAATAGGGCTAATAGTGTAATAGTGTAATATATGTGCAATAGGCTAATTGTGTATTATATACAATAATGTCATAGTGTAATAAGTACAGTAGGCTAATATGTGTAATAGTGTAGTACATGGAATAATGTCATAGGCTAATATGTGTAATAGTGAAATACATGTGCATTAGGGCGATAGTGTGCAATAGTGTAATAGGGATAATAGTGTCATAGTGTAATATATGTGCAATAGGGTAATGTTGTAATATATGTAATTGTGTTCTAGAGCAATGTGTGTAATAGTGTAATTAAACTATACCACTATTGCATATATTACAACATTACCCTAATACACAAATATGTCACTATTACACATATTACCCTATGATTAGCCTACTGTACTTATTACAATATGACATTGTAGATAATACACTATTAGCCTATTGCACATATATTACACTATTACACTATTTAGTATTTTAGTATTTATTTATTCAGCACAGTATAAAACATTACAAAGAACATATATAAAAGGGTGAAGTGCTAGGCTGAGGCAAAAAAAGCCCAAGGGGCTTATACGAGGCCTCTGCCTGTAAGACAAAAATTAGTTACAAAATATCCAAAATAGAATCAATTGATTGATTGTTTGACACAGAACAAAATAAAATGGAATAAAATGACAGCAAGATTAGAATAATTAGTTACATGATTACAGATGAAAAGACATATGAAGATTAAGCAATCTGGTCAATTAAATGGGACCTAAGTTTATGTTTAAAACAATTTAGTGAAGTAGAATTGGAGGAAATTACTGAGTAGGTGTTCCAGATCTGGGCCCCCCTGTATCTGATGGAAAACTGAGAGAGACCAGTACGAAACTTTGGGAGATGTAAATGATTTGCCTGTCTTGTGTTGAAATGATGCACGTCACTGTTGAACTGGAAGAATTTTTTACACGGCAAAGGTAATGAGTCTGGCTGGGACAAGACTTTAAAAATAAAATTGCAAGTTAAGTATGTATTTAAATTAAAAATGGGTAACATGTTGAGTTGTTTGAAAAGAGGGACACAGTGAGCATGCCAATCACTGTATGTGGCAATCCTGCAAAATCTTTTCTGTAGCATATAGAGTTTATGAAGATGTGAATTATAAGTGGCTCCCCAAATAATATTGCAATATATAAGATATGGATAAATTAAACTATAATAAAGGGTCGGGATACAATTTTGATTAACCAGGTTACGGAATTTGCCAATAATGCCAATAGATTTAGAAATTTTATTACAGATATGGGCAATGTGATTTTTCCAACTAAGACTTTCGTGGATAATTACACCAAGGAAAGTCGTTGATGTAGCCTGGGTGATTGGGTCACCTCCTATAGACAGACATATGTTAGATTTACAGTACTTTTTATTTTTTGATGTGAATATAATAAAGTTTGATTTTTTTACATTAAGTGATAATTTGTTTAATTTAAACCATTTTGAAATATTCTCTAGGTCGTGATTAGCCTTTGCCATTAGAGCTGAGAAATCAGTATGGGAAATAAATAGATTTGTATCATCTGCAAAAAGTACAGGAAACATGGAAGACAATGCTACTGTCAAATCATTAATATAAATTAGAAATAAGAGTGGTCCTAGTATGGACCCCTGGGGGACCCCCGACTTTAAGGTGGCATTCTCTGATGGTTTACCATTAAAGGTAACAAATTGTTGGCGGTTGTGAATATAGTTGAAAAGCCAGGTATGAGTGATTCCATCAAATCCATAGTGTAATAACTTTTGAAGAAGGATGTTATAATTTACAGTATCAAATGCTTTAGATAAGTCAAGAAATACCCCCAAAGCATATTCATTATTATTCAGTGCATTATGAACTTTGTCGACCAATTGAAGTATAGCCATTTCTGTAGAGTGACCTTTCCTAAATCCATATTGGTGTTCATACAGGATGTTGCATTCCTGAAGATGTTCTATCATTCTGTTATAGACCAGTTTCTCCAGAATCTTTGACAGGCATGGGAGAACAGAAATAGGGCGATAGTTATTAAATATATTTTGGTCTCCAGATTTATATACAGGAACTACTTTGGCAATTTTAAGGTCATTGGGTATTATTCCAGTTTCTAAAGATTTCGTGAAGATGTGGGTCAGAGGCTTGACAATTGAATGTCTAGTTTTAATGATTAGACTAGATCTGACCTCATCATGACCAGCAGCAGAGTCTTTCATGCACGTTATTATATCCATTATTTCCATCTCTGTGGGAGGCTTGAAACTCTGAATAGAAGGATGGTGACCTGTCAAAAACTCAGATGGAGAACCAACTGTTGGACTTATCCTCTCTGATAAAACTGTACCAATATTAACAAAATAGTTGTTAAAAGCATGTGCAATGTCAGATGGGTCAGAATAAACTCTGTTTTCATCAACAAATTCAGATGGAGGAGTTGCTGTAGCCTTTTTCCTATTTAGAAGCTGGTTGATGACACCCCAAGTGTTTTTGATGTTATTTGAAGTTTCATTGAATTTGTCTGAAAAGTACTTTTTCTTGGCAGTTCTAACAAGATGATTGTAATTATTACGATATTTCTTATAATTTGCCATATTAAGAGGAGATGGATTACAGATGAATTTCTTATGCAGCCTATTCTTAGCTTTTAGAGATTTAGAAAGATCTGGTGTGAACCAGGGTTTTCTGAATGGCCAGACCTTCTTAGCTTTTTTGCTGGTAAGAGGAAGGCACATGTTGTATACAGAGTTAAAAGACTTGAAAAATGACTGATATGCTTGTTCAGCATCATCATGGGTGTACACATCATCCCATAGGATTTCATCAACCAGCTTCTCAAACCGCTCAATATTCAATTTATTAAACACTCTATACCTCATGACTTTGTCTGCCTCCTGGTGGTTAAGTGAGGTTTTTGATGAGAAGTGAAACACAGGATAATGGTCAGATATATCAGAATAAAAAACACCAGATTTCCAGACGTTATTGAATGTGTTAGTAAATATGTTGTCAATAAGGGTTGCAGATGAAGAAGTTACTCGAGTGGGTCTAGTAATTAAGGGGTATCGAGAATTTGCATACAGAGTATTCAAAAAGTCTGCAGTGAGTGAAGAGGACTCCCTGTTAAATAGATTTATATTGTAATCGCCGAGGAGGAAGCACACTTTACCTTCCCGGTTAATTTTGTCCATGACACATGCAAGGGCAGAATTGAAGTATTCAATGTTGAGTCTGGGGGTTTGTAAATGCAACCTATGACAACATGTTTACCATCAAAAATATCACAAGAAGGTATTTCAAGAAACAGCGATTCAATATCGTGACTATCAGAGTTAAGTACAAGGTCATTTCTAAGTTTAAATTGATATTTATTGTGAAGGTATATGGATACACCTCCACCAGATCTCGAAATTCTGCAATGATGTAGAGCATTATAATTAGGAATATCAAAGACAGACGTCAACTCGTTAGACAACCAGGTTTCAGAAAAGGCTAAGACTGAAAATTCATGATTTAAGAGAGATAGAAAATGAAGAAGTGCATCATGATTTTTAGAAAGACTACGGATGTTTAAATGTAAGGTGGAGAACTGATTTGTTTGGGATCTTGGAATATCAAGTAGTAGATTATGAAATTGATCAGTACTGAAATATTCACAGGATAGACACTCAGGAGCTAGAGAGCTAAAATAATTTGAATCAGGATCAAGGGGATCCATATATTTAGAGTGACTAGGCTCATATCAAGAGATTTGAAATGCATAAGACTTGATTCAGTTAATAAACCAGGCCTGCATTTCAAATCTTCAACCAAACCAACATCATCAGTATCATGGTATGGAAAAGTGGAGACACACTCAGAGCAAGTCCAAGAGGTCCACTCATTCATATTATGTGCATTAATAGGTGTGCAACTCAGATGATAAAACTCTGTACAGCAGGTACAACAAACAGTTGGGTTAGAGAGGACAGTATGGCAATTATGACAGTAAGAACTAGCCATTTGTAAGTATAGACGAGATCATGTGTGCACTGATTCTGTACACTGAGTTATACACCTTGAGACACACAATGTCTGTGTATGTAAGTGTGTATGTGTGTGTGTGCGGATGAGTATGTACTGTAGTGTATCATGTACAAGGGTTAAAATCACTGGCATTTTCAGTTCATCTAGACCTTAGGTGCAGGTTTCTTGGATGGTGGGTGGATAATGAGTTTGTCATACCGCAGATAGGCAATGTCACCTTTCTCCCTGGCAGCCTTCATGGCTGGAAGGAGATCTTTTCGCTTCTGTCGAACAGCTTCAGAGAAATCTTCATTTATGAAAATAGATGTTCCTTCCAGGTTCTTTGCTTGGCTGAGGACCTCCAGTTTGTCCTTATAGCGCAGAAACTTGACAACAATGGGCCTGGGCCTGGTGGAGGTGGGAGAATGTTTTCCAGTCCGGTGGGCCCGCTCCAGCTCAATGTTGTGGTGGTCTAATTTCAGCTTCTCAGACAGCAATTTCTTCACTTTGACCTCAGTATCAGCCCATTTCTCACCCTCTGACTCTTTAATGCCATCAATAACGACATTATTTCTTCTGGATTGACTTTCCAGATAATCAAGTTTATCAGTCAGTGGGCTAAGTTTTTTACTGACTGTTTCCACATTAATTTTGGTGTCCTTGCAGGCATTTTCCCACGTCTTAAAACAGTCTTTAAAATCATGGAGCTCCTTTTGAGTGAATTCCAGGCTAGCTTTGAGGTCAAAGACTTCAGTCATTAGCTCCTCAACCTTCTTATTTGAGGAGTTGACAAGGATTTCAACACAGGATTTGAAGCTTTTTTCCTGTTGCTCTAAAAGAGCTTTATAGAAATCCTTTTGCTGGTCCAGCAATTCACGCACCTGGGCCATGGAAACAGCATCCTCGGGGTTCTCAGGTTGTTTTCTTGGTGGCATGACAGGAGTTGGCTTGTCCAGGTAGAGAACAAAAAGCTCAGGTGTTGTAGCAGGAGCTAGCTCTCAGGCTGTAGGCTGTAGTGTATTGCATATATTACACTATCACCCTAATGCACATGCATTGCACTATAACACATATTAGCCTACTGTACTTATTACACTATGACATTGTTGTATATGAATACACTATTAGCCTATTGCACATATATTACACTATTACACTATTAGCCCTATTACACTATTGCATATATTACACTTTCACCCCAATGCACATGTATTGCACTATTACACATATTAGCCTATGACACTAATCCATGTATTACACTATTACACATATTAGCCTGCTGTACTTATTACACTATGGCGTTATTGTATATAATACACTGTTAGCCTATTGCACATATATTACACTATTACACTATTGGCCTATTGTACATATATTATGCTATTACATGTATTAGCCTATTACACTATTACACAGCATACTTACTTACAGCATACCATTACTATATGGCACATGCGACACACTGTGCGTCCGGTTGACAATACAGAGTGGATATTATACTATTATACTATAATTCTGATAAGGGGGTCTGTCTAAAATCCTAATAGTTCTAACTTAAGTAAATCTTTAGTCCCGGAAAGAATAGTATCCTCAATGAGAGGGTAAATAAAGATTCCTTAGAAAGGAAAAAGACAGAATATTTTTTACGCAAAAAAAAAAAAAAAAAAAAAAAAAAAAAACAATTTCAAGTTCAAGGTTCAAGGTTCAAGGTTTTTATTTGTCACTCCAGTGTATGTCAGGACATATACAGGGATGAAATAGCGTTTCCATTCTCCACAGTGCAATAGACAAGACAGTGCAATAGACAAAGTCAAGACAATAGACAGTGCAATAGACAAGACAGTGCAATAGACAATAGTCAAGACAATAGACAGTGCAAAAGACAAGGTCGAGACAATAGACGAGACAAACAATAGTGCAGCAGACCAGTAAGGTGCGAACAGTACACCTAACTTAAGGTGAAGGTGCTTGGCTAACCAGGTGTGATAAAGTGGCAGTAGTGTGAAGCTAACAGACTATAGACAGGACATATACAACTACTAGAAACTACTACTAGAAACTACAGTATACTACAACTAAAAAAATCTAAAGCTATATACGAGACTACAGTACATAGCTACAACTAAACAACAACATATAGCTTCCTATGAGGTGAGGTATACATGTGCAAGATAGGATAGGATAGGATGGCAGCAGTTCGATCCAGTCCTTCAGTTGTATGTGTGTTTGACCATGTGTGAGTGCGTGCATGTGCGTGAGTGTGTGTGCATGTGTAAGGGGCAGTGGGTGGTTGAAAGTTCAGCGTCCGTGTGCATGTGTGTGTAGGGAGTTCAGCGTGTGCGTGTGTGCGCGTGCACCCCCACCATGGGAGGGGGGAGGAGTGGCAGCATGGGGGGGTGCGGGGTGGGAGCGTGCACAGTGGCGTGCGCAGTGCGAGGGAGTGGGAGGGAGTTCAGCATCCTGACGGCTTGGTGAACGAAGCTATCGTTCAACCTGCTGGTCCTTGCCCGGAGGCTCCTCAATCTCTTCCCTGATGGGAGGGGGTTGAAGAAGCCGTGCGTAGGGTGGGTGGTGTCGCCTGTGATCTGTAGCGCCCTGCGGGTCACCCGTGTGTTGTAGATGACTTGCAGGGACAGAAGGGGGACACCCACGATCTTCTCCGCTGCTCTCACTGTGCGCTGCAAGGACTTTCTGCAGGATGCTGTGCACCCACCGAACCACACAGTTATGCAGCTGGTCAGGATGCTCTCGATCGTGCCGCGGTAGAAGGAGCACATGATGGGGGCTGGGGCTCTGGCTCTTCTCAGTCTACGGAGGAAGTAGAGGCGCTGCTGAGCCTTCTTGACCAGTGCTGTGGTGTTTGTGTTCCAGGAGAGGTCCTCTGTGATGTGTACACCAAGGAATTTGGTGCTCTTCACTCTCTCCACTGCAGTTCCGTTGATGCTCAGTGGGGAGTGCTGGGTGTGCGCTCTCCGAAAGTCCACAATGATCTCCTTCGTCTTCTCCACGTTGAGAAGGAGGTTGTTGTTTGCACACCACGTGGTCAGCTGGCTCACCTCGTCTCTGTAGTTGGACTCATCGTTGTTGTGGATGAGACCGACCACAGTTGTGTCGTCTGCAAACTTGACGAAGATGTTGTTGCTGTGCGTTGGAGTGCAGTCGTGGGTCAGCAGGGTGAAGAGGAGGGGGCTGAGCACACATCCCTGGGGGGCCCCCGTGTTCAGGGTGATGGTGCTGGATGTGTTTCCGCTGACTCGGACTGCCTGCGGTCTCCCAGTCAGGAAGTCCAGCAGCCAGTTGCACAGTGACGTGTTCACTCCCAGCTGGTCCAGCTTGTGTATGAGCTGCTGGGGGATGATGGTGTTGAATGCTGAGCTGAAGTTGATGAACAGCATCCGTACGTGTGCGTCCTTGGTGTCCAGGTGGGTGAGGGCAGAGTGAAGTACGGTGGAGATTGCATCGTCGGTTGATCTGTTGGCCCGATATGCAAACTGGTAGGGATCCAGGTTGAGAGGGAGGATGCCTTTGATGTGATGCATGACTAAACGCTCGAAGCACTTCATGATGATCGGTGTCAGTGCAACAGGGCGGTAGTCATTGTAGCAGGTTGGAGAAGGTTTCTTCGGGATGGGGATGATGGTGGTCTCTTTGAAGCATGTAGGGACAGCAGCCTGGCTCAAGGAGATGTTAAAGATGTCAGTGATGACCTGAGCCAGTTCTCCTGCACAGTCTTTCCACACCCGACCGGGAATGTTGTCAGGGCCCGGTGCCTTGCGGGCGTTGATCCTGGAGAGGGAGCGCCGCACACTGTGTTGAGACAGTAGCAGCACCTGGTCGTCCGGGGGAGGGGGTGACTTTCGTGCAGGGGTGCTGTTTTGGGCTTCAAAGCGCCCGAAGAAGTTGTTGAGGTTGTTCAGCAGGCTGATGTCGTTGTCGCAGGTCCGTGGCCGGGGTTTATAGTCCGTGACGGTCTGGATCCCCTGCCACAGGCTCCTGGTGTCTCTGCTGTCGCTGAAACGGTCAGCTATTTTCTTGCTGTACTGTCTCTTTGCCTCTTTGATGCCACGGTCCAAGTTGGCCCTTGCTGTTCTCAGGCCGTCGTCGTCACCTGCTTTGAAGGCGGCGTTCCGGGCCCTCAGTAGCCTATGGACTTCCGTTGTCAGCCATGGCTTCTGATTGGCCCGTACTGTGATAGTCTTGGTCTCTGTGACATCATCGATGCATTTGCTGATGTAAGCAGTGACAGTCTCAGTGAATTCGTTGATGTCTGTGTGACCAGAGTGGGTCGCCGCCTTTTCGTCTTTACGCGCCGCCATCTTGCAGAATTTGAAAATAGACCTGAATTTTCTAAAAAACAAAAAACAAAAAAAAAAAAAAAACACTTGTCCTATGGTTATGTGGTGTTAATTTTTCTTGTTAGTTTCACACTGTATGTATAAATGTAATCGTGGAAAAACAACTCGGTGTAGTCAAACTACACACTACAACTACATCCTCTCAGTCTGATCATTCTTCTGTAGTATGCTAATGAACTACCCATTCCCTGCGCCTTGATGTTCGCATCCACTACCGGTGATCCGGTAGTGGATGCGAGACGCAGGCGTTCCGGCTGCGTCTCGGCCATCCTGTCCTGCACTTTCACACCAGTGGGAGGGGGGTGGGGGGGTGGGGGTGGTTGGCCCACAACCTGCCGGCTACAGACAGCACGCACAGCCAATCAGAGAGCGGTGCGCGTCTCTTGCTACCCGCACTGCGAGCTCGGTGATGCAGCGACCTGCACTTAACTAAATGGGGTTCAAATGTAGGCTACGCTTATCCACGCTTAAGCAACTATAAACATTCACCCAATAATAAAACGTAGGCTATACAATGGCTATACCAAATTACGAAAACAAATAATATAACCATTAGGATAATAAATAATATAACCATTACCTTCGGTAGTTGGCTAAAAAGTGTGGGGTTGTTTAAGTTGAGAAGCTTGAAAGGCTTAATATTCGGTAATAGGCCCACATTAAGACAAAGGCAAACAATGCTCGTGTACAGAAAAAATAAATTAAATGTGCCAATTAAATGTGCTACACATTTGAGTTTATAAAGTGCTAAACTCCACATTCTCTGTGTGCGGTGCGCCGGGGACTTTGTGTGTGTCACGCGTTTGCTTGCTTGCGTGCGTGCGTGCGTGTGCATGCGCCTGCTTGCGTCTATCTGTCTGTCTGCCTGCCTGCCTGTCTGCCTGCCTGCCCGCCCGTCTGTCTGCCTAAACGCGTGCCTGCCTGCCTCCCTCCCTCACTCCATGGGGGCAGGGTCTTCCAGGGGCAGGGTCTTCCAGGGGCAGGGTCTTCCAGGGGCCTCAGAGGCTTTTAAAATAAGCTCAGTTCTGTTAGGATTTCGGTCTTCACTTGTTGCGGAAATCATTTCACTCACTTGTTGCGGAGAAATCATTTCAATTGTTGCGGAGAACATGGACAACTACGAGATCAACATGAAGGCGTGCTCCGTCAAGCTGACAAGATTTCCTTGTTTCTTGTGTGCAGGTTTGTTTATATTTATCTGTTATTTTACTATCAGATACAATTACAATTTGAAGAATATCTCGCTGTGTGTATGGTGGTGGCAGGACATATAGAGTACTTATGGTGTTATTATATATCTGCAGGTAATGAACAATGTCCTGCAAAGCTAAAAGCCATGGAGGCCGGCATACTCAAGGCAGAACCCAGTACTGACGAAACCGAGCCTTCCTCCAAAGAAGAATACAGTGCCAGCAGCACACCGGACACTGAATCTTCCTCGGGAGAAGACAATGCAGTGTCTAAAAAAAGACGACGAAAGAGAACAGGTAAATATATTGATCTGATCAGCTATTTGCGTTGCTTCGTGTGTGTGTGTGTGTGTGTGTGTGTGTGTGTGTGTGTGTGTGTGTGTGTGTGTGTGTGTGTGTGTGTGTGTGTGTGTGTGTGTGTGTGTGTGTGTGTGGGGGGGGGGGGGGGTGACTAAGTTTATTTGGGTTTAACTTTCTGTCTGTGTTTAACAAAGTGCGGCTGATTCTAAGTGTATTTCACTTTAGCTATATTCTCACTGTCATCTCTCTCCCACTCTGTGCTCCATTCAGGACGTCGTCCAGCGCGATATGCCCCCCTGCCTCGCCCTAGCGGGGGCCGTGCCTCTGACGACGCTGGTGAGGGCCCATCATCGTCTGCCTCCTCCGCTGTCCCCACCCGGCGCACCCGGCGCCGCCGCCGCCGCTCTGCTACTCCGACCCGACTCGCCATCTACCGGAGGAAAATGAGAGCGGCTAAAGATGAGGCGGTTATGGTGCAGCTGGCCGGCGACGAGGAATGGAATTGGAAGCCCCCAGGTTCACTCTGCGACAACTGCGGCCTCTCTCGGAGAAAAGCTACGGGCCATGCCTATTTCAGGGGCACTTTCTTCTGCAGTATGGTCGACATGTACCAGCGGAGCCCAGATGAGTGGCTGCAGGACATGGGTGCTGACGCAGTCGGGGATGCCAGGACCACTGCCTGGCGAAAAAAGAAGGGCACTAGCAGAGGCCATAGCTACTCTTGCCGGCTTTGTGGACAACCCAAAACCAAAGACTATGGACACAGCTACCAAACTGGCGTTGGGCGCTTTTGTGCCATGCACGAGTGCATGTCTGTGGACACTTGGCTGGCTGCCACGCATCTAGGAGGAAGGTTAAAGAAAGAGATACAGCAGGAGATGGAGCAAGAGTAGGCCCTAAACATGTTGTGCATAGGGCGCAATTAGAGTGTACATAGTGTGTGATTAAAAAAGTGTGGCGTTTTTTTTTTTTTTACGGTGAGGTTTTATTAGTGTGATGTGTGTGATTTGCAAATAAAGAAAAAAAAACATAATCCTCTTGTTTCTTTTATGGTTTGAAAATCATACTTTCATGCAATTTACAAAGTTCCGAACTCATGGTTGTCATAGGCTATAGCTTGGTTTATTTAGTACAAGTTAGTTGTATTTAACACAAATAGCATTAAATTTCATGTCACAGAATATATATAAAAAAAAGCCATTAAATGCGACGCCAAGGTTGTCATAGGACTATTCAGTATAATTTTGTTTTAATTAAAACAACATTAAATATCAAGAGATACATTAAAAGGGCTTTAACATACAAGGACAACATTCTCAAAGCTTGAGTTATTGTCACGCTGCCGACCCAGAGTGTGTGGAACCAATATGCAGGAGAACGAACACCCTAGTATCTTCAAATAAACTTTACTTTCCTTAGAAATGATAACACAGACTTTGCCACACAGGGCAGAAACATAACATAAATACATAAACCCAGGAACAGCAACACAGTGATGGCAAGGCAACAAACTATAATCCAACACAGAGTCAAACAAACCTGTCACTAATATACCACACTCAATCAACAGTTCATCAGAGTCAATGTTCACAGCTGTTCTCCTCAGAGTAGCTGTCTCTCTGGGAGGTGGGGAAAAACACACAGGTAGGGACAACATGAGGGTGGCGGTCCGGCCATGGCACGCCCTGGACTAGGGCGTGACAGTTATTCAGTACAAGTTCGTTTTAGTTCACACAAATTACATTTAATATTATGTCACATAATAACGAAAAGCATCATATAAATGCAACACCAAGGTTATCATAGCTTGGAATATTCAGTACAAGTTCGTTTTAGTTCACACAAATTACATTTAATATTATGTCACATAATAATAACGAAAACTATCATTTAAATTCAACATAAAGGTTGTCAGAGCTTGGAATACTCAGTATAGGTTAATTTGGGTTAACACAAATAAGATTTAATAATATGACTTAAAGAACAAAAAAGACAACATTAAAATACAATATCAGCAATATCAGCTTATTATTATTATTATTATTATTATTATTATTATTATTATTATTATTAGTACCCTTATTAATTTATTTTTATCTGTCAAAAGTATCTCTCAAACTTTAAGGATAACCCTAACCTGTACTAAAATGGCAGGAGAGCACAGAACATATAACATATACTTCAAAAACACAAACTAAACTGTCTTTATTTTCGCACTAAACACTGTAATTCATCAGTCTGAAAGCGCCAGAATTTCTAGGCCAGTAGTCCCCCGTCTCCTTTACAATGGACTGCAGGAGGCTACTCAGTAAGTCATGGGGCATTCTTCTGTACTATGCTAATGAAGGACCATTTCCTGTACGTGCGTGCTGTCCAACTACTGCCTTTCACACCTGCAGTCTGCACACCCATCCAGGATGAAAGAGAGCGTCCCCATCCTGTCCCACTCGCTTTAGCATCAGACAGGGGAGGGAGAGACACCACAACCTGCATGCTACTACTGTCAGCACGCACAGCCAATCAGCGAGCGGTGCGCCTCTGCTACCCGTACTGCAGTCTCTCACAGGAAATCAGTTCAAAAGAGAGAGAGAGAGACAGAGAGAGAGAGAGAGAGAGAGTGTGTGCGTGTGCGTGCGCGTGCGCGGCTGCTTGCGTCTGTCTGTCTGCCTTCCTTCATTTCATGAGATGTCCTGTAGATCCATGTTGGGGGACGGTCTTCTTTCAGAGACATTTAAAGTAAAGGAAGTTCAGTTCTGGCTTTTTCTCACTTGCGTTGCAGAGATGGACAAGAACGAGATGAAGACGAAAGCCTGCTCTGTCCAGCTGAAAAGAATTCCTTGTGTCTTGTGTGCAGGTTTGTTTCTCTTTGTTTGTTTGATTAATTAATTATAAAACATGAGACAGTTAGATTTTGTATTCTCTCACCGTGGGTATACAGTGTGTAAGCCTATGGTATTACTGTTATACTATATGTACAGGGGATTGTTCATTTAACTGCATGGGGTATCTTGTCTTTAAGGGGTTGGCGGGCTGAGCGCGCAAGGAGGAGGATTATGGGTTGTGGTTGCGCGGCTCGGTTCTGTTGTGAGGAAAGAGAAGCACTCGAGGAGAACAGTTAACAGTTTGTTTTTTGGACACGGACAGTCGATACGTGCTTAGAACCCTGTCCGATCACGTTTCCTTGTTTGAATCATTTTTGGGTCGTTATTAAATCACCAGTTCTGCAAAACGGACTTCATTGTATTCACGGCACACTAAGATTTCTAAGGATTGCTCCGGGGAGGAGAAACACGGTGGTTATAAGTGGCAGTGAACTACATCAAGTGTTTATAGTTTAGCTAATCCATATATATCTCTCTACAGGGAATGTACAGTGTCCGGCAAAGCGGAAAGCAGCACTGGAAGAAGCCAACAGTATTGCACAAGGTGAGTATTTCAATCACTGAATTGCATGCATGCAATTTATTTGAATATGTTTACAGTACGAGCCTAAGTAACAAGCAAGACAAAGACAGAGAGAAGAGAGAGAGAGCCGATAACAAATTACATTACATTGTCCATTACAGTCGAATCACAATCCTCATTAGGTGGGTAGATAGTAGGGGTAAAACAAACAGACAACTCTGATGTTGCTAAGTCTGGTGGCGACACCTTGTGGCCTGATTAGCTTACTTCACAGAGAACACAATACATGAATGGTTATAACAGTGTTCCCTCAAGACTCTGACACGTTCTCAGTCAGCTCCGCCTTTTCTGAAAAGCAGTAAACATATGGGGCCCGATTTTGGTTACATTAGCCCTTATGCGAAGTTAACGCACATAGCATTGGAGAAGAGGCGTTCCCCCACTAAAGGTCGCTAATTTCGTACCATGCCATCTCCCTTAAATACCTCCTTTACCCGTTAAATTATGCATAGGTGTGGTTTGGGCGTTTTTAGCTTTCATCCAATCCGTGTTGGTCTTGCCATTCCCTTTAATTCATCCCTTATCTAGTTCCCTTATCCCTACTGCTATGTTGGACCATCCGAAGCACGCAGCCTGGCTGCGGGCTTAGGACACACACATGCATGAGTAGCCTATTCTCAAAGATTATGCTCTCATTTTGAAACAATTATAGCTCGGTCAATTCTCAATCATTTCTTACCATTCAACATGTTATGTTGAAAAAACATGTTCCATGTTTTTTTTTGCTGTATGTGGCGTGCATTTATCCCAAGTCTGCGAAATGTTATAAAGTAAATTTCAAAAAAAAGTCGGCAATTTCGCGGCTAAAAAGACGTTTTTTTGATCATTCATTTCTCGGTCAATTCTGGACCATTTTTTACATTTCAAAATGCAGCATGATGGGAAAAAGCTCCTCTTTCAGAGGCTGTATAGAATATGTGGGTAGGTCTTCTCTACGATGCGGGACCGAGCAAACTGCAACTGTCGGGGATTAGGAGGAAACGGTCCGCCTAATCCCCGACAGTTATAGTTTTCCCGATCCCGCATCGTAGAGAAGACATACCCACATATTCTATACAGCCTCTGAAAGAGGAGCTTTTTCCCATCATGCTGCATTTTGAAATGTAAAAAATGGTCCAGAATTGACCGAGAAATGAATGATCAAAAAAACGTCTTTTTAGCCGCGAAATTGCCGACTTTTTTGCAATTTACAGCATTGCGTCACAAGTTAATGAATGTATTTAATTTTAGGCTGTCCGCGTTAACGCGTTAATCTCGCGTTAACTCAGCCGTGCGTTAACGGCGTCAAAAAAATTAACGCGAGATTAACGCACGGACCCCCCCCCCCCCCCCCCCCCCCCCCCCCGCCGCCGCCACCCCATGCAGGCCGATTAACATTGTGGAGGACGAGGGTTTGCGTGAAATAACACGGATTGAATCAAACGACTGGACCTACGAACCACTGCAGAACCACTACTGTACAACCACTACTGTGATGAACACAGCACACTATTTTGATGAGAACTGGGCACGTATGTCCCATGCATTAACAGAACAGAGAGGCACTTCGCCATGCAACGTGCGCACATACAGTAGCAAGCGAGAGACAGACAGAGAGAGGGATGGGGAGAGGGAGAGAGAGAGGGACAGAGAAAGAGAGAGAGAGAGAGAGAGAGAGAGAGAGAGAGAGAGAGAGAGAGAGAGAGAGAGAGAGGGAGAGGGAGAGGGAAAGAGAAAGGGAGAGAGAGAGAGAAAGGGAGAGGGAGACGGACGGAGACTGTTCCTCCTTTCGATAGCAGCAAAGCAGCAGGCAGGGAGAGAGAGAGGTGGCCTGATGACTTACCCTTTCTCAAAGTGATCATCAAAAAGTATAATCCTTTGCTTGTAAATCCAATGCAATGAATGCATAATCCCAGCAAAAACGTCTCAAGATATAGCCAGGCAGCCGGAGCGATACGTAAACGTACATCTATAATCACGACGGCATGGCCAGAAGTAGGGTTGCCAACTTGGCGCATTTGTAACTATATTTAGTTTTTTTTCCAGACTCCCCTAGCGCCAAAATTATTGAGAAAGTCCTGGTGGAAAATCTAGTGCTTTTCAGCTGGTTGAAAACCACTGCTCTAGCTACTTCTAGTGCATTTTGGAAGTGCCACTAGTGCATTTTGGATTTTGGCAGTTGGCAACACAATTAAGCTTGTTAAACAGCTGTGCCTGTCCCTCCTCCCCTCCAAAGACAGCTCTCCTCTCCCACAGCCATAGCGTAGTGTGTGCTGGACATAGGGTATTTTTTATTACCTGGAGTATTGTTGGCACAAAGATATAAGGTGTTTTTCCCTTTGAAAATAATGAAAAGGCTGATATACTGTAATGTAGCAAGGGGAAAACTATTTTTATTTTAATGCTAATTAACTAAAAATCACACCTGTGTGAAGTGATCATCTTACATCTTACATCGACCAACATAGTTCTTCTTTTTTTAGGCAGTGTTTAAGGCAGGTGTTCTCAACCTGTTCGTTGTGACCCCTCAGTGGTCCTGAAATTATTTTGGGGGGTCCCCAGTTTAAAAAAAAAAAAAAAAAAAAAAAAAAAAAACGTTATAAACTGTATATATTTTTGCTGATATCGGATATCGGGAGTATATCGGGAAATTTGAAAATATGCGATTAATTTGCGATTAATCAAAGATTAACTATGGGCCATCATGCGATTAATCGCGATTAAATATTTTAATCGACTGACAGCTCTAATTTAATTATATTATATACTGTACATTACCTAAACACAAGGAAGTGACCGACAGCAGGCAATCTACAGCTGTTTATAGGACAATCCATAAATAAGGAGATGAATTGAACTGGCGCCTTTCCACGTGGAGTCGTGGACATCTCCAAAGGCGCACAGACACCGCACCGCGCGCACGTGGCTCTGCCTTCACATATCGGTTAACGGGTGGTCTAAGGTGGCCTTATCTAGTTCCCTAATCTATTTGACGAAATTAGCAATTTAAGGGACTGCGCAACAAACACGCCCATGACCACACCTCCAGCCACAAATAACGGTGTCGGCATAAAGATTAGTGGCTAAGGGAAGAGAAAAGGTGACCAAAATAGCAATAAGGCAATTCGCTGCGGGGATCGGGTAACGTTAGGGATAAGGCCGGGAGGGAAAATCGCGCCCATGGTGTGTAGATGTATATGCGTTATTGTTTGATGTGTGCTACAGTGTCTGCAGTGTCTGTTGTGTTTCATGCCACCCTACTTTCACTCCAGACTAAGGCCCCGTCTCCACTAAGACGATCCGCCGTGCAAAAATGAAAACGGTCTCAAAAAGTTTACCGTCTCCACTGACCGAATCAATTAATTCATGCGTCCCCAAAACCCTAAACCACAGAAAACGCAATGAGAAGGGTGCAGTACATATGCCGGGCCTGTAGGTGTCGCTGTAGCAAATATCAAGAGGAAAGATAAGCTACATATGCCGGGCCTGTAGGTGTCGCTGTAGCAAATATCAAGAGGAAAGATAAGCGGTTGCCATGTTTGCGTATTATAAGTGACTTTGGGCCCGTTTCTTCAGAGTGTATATAGTTCATTAGTTGAGCCTGTTTAATTGGATTTGTTTTAACTCATTATAAAAACTAAACAATTAAAGACTAATATATATATATATATATATATATATATATATATATATATATATATATATATATATATATATATATATATATATATATATATATATATATATATATATATATATGTCTAGTCTTGTGATTTTGTGTAGCCTATTGAGGATTTGTTGAAAGTATAACTTGACTTAAGATAAAGGAAGTGACCACCATACCAAATTTGTGTTGTTAAAATCATTAATAAAAATGTGTCACTTTTTTCCATGGTAGCCTATATGCATAAATGCACCGTTTTAAACCAAATATAAGACAACATTCATTTTTCTAGACAAATTTGTGGAAAAACAACATTGGATGTCAAATGTCTAGTCCTCACTTGGCCTGTTTTTACGATATTTCCTTTGGGGAAAATGTTCTTATATTCAGGCCAATAGGGTATATACGTTTGTTTTAGAGAGAAGATCAACAAGCTCACAAAATGCAACATCATGTCACGACTCGAGCCGCAAACTTGTATCCCTGTCCCATCTCAGCCTCACGTCAAGCCCTTCATCCACACCCCCACCAACTTCATTGACCCCTACAGTGTTCATCATTGATTCTGACACGTCTTCAGTCTGCTCCCCCATCTCCGAAAAGCAGCAAATATATTTGTGATGTTAGTGTTTGATCTGTGTTACAGTGTCTCTAACGTCTAATGTGTTTAATGCTACCCTACTTTCACTCCAGACCAGCGTGAAGAATCCGTGTTCATCATAGAAGATTCTGACAGCTCCAAAAAGCAGCAAAGACATGGTGTGTGTACAGTATATATATATCACTCACTCACTCACTCACTCACTCACTCACTCACTCACTCACTCACTCACTCACTCACTCACTCACTCACTCACTCACTTGTCTGTGTGTGCCGGCCTGTGTCTTTGTGTTTTCGCAACATTTTAAGACAGGCAGCTCATATCACATTGTCTGTTGAATATTATCCTAAAATATATATATTTTTGTCTCTCCTGTAGTTTTGTCCACATCCTCCTCAGCATTGGACGAGTCATCATCCAGCCGAGATCCAGCTTCAGCCACCCCTACAACCAGAAAAGGTGTGTATATCTGGACAGTGAAGCTGTGAATTGACCAAAAAAAATATATGGGTCATTCCACGGAAACGGTATCATTTGCAGTCCCTCTGACCGTTTTAGCCGTATTTTATTGATGGAGTCTCTGAAAAATATTTTTAAAAGATTTTTTAATCAATTGAAATGTTCCCTTTAATATTGTGTAACCATTACATGGATTTTAGCTTCATATCAGAAATTATCTTGTTTTCTTTCAGTAGACAACCCCCTATTTTGTCCATTTTTCCATGTCCCCAGTGGCCATCGATGAAAGTGGACTTGACATATGACTATTAAACATAAACAAAAATCCAAAAATTATGACATGAGCATATCTATCTATCTGTACTTTATTGCTGGACATGTTTAGTTTTTGAATAAATAGATGATTAATCATTTAAATGACTTTATATAGCTGTGTCCCTCAGTTGCACTCAACTCCATTACACAAGTCATTCTTCCCTCTATAACAACAATTGACTGGCCCTTTAGTGACATCAACAATAGGAAGTAGTATTCTACAACTCTTCTGACCATCATGCTACAGAAAGTGGCAATTTAAAACCTCATTTTACACCGTTTTAGAGGCATTTTGTACTCTCACATGTGGTCGTAAATCATAACAGCTCAACTCCGTTACATGAAATAATGATATAAAACAATTCGTTATAAAGATTCTGTTTGTTATTCCAACAATATATCTGATTCTGTAACCTCAGGCATGCCAAGTCTTCTCTTCTTACTCAACTCAGTTAGAGTAGTGACTATCTTTAGTACAAAAATCACAACTCCGTTATGAACTTAATTGGCTCAACTCCGTTATCAATTAACATGTTAAAAGATATATAAAAAAATAAATTGAATGCCTGAGATGGGAAATTATGTTTTTCTTACAGCTGAAGATGTCCTTAATATTGTGGGCTATTCAGAAAAGTGAAACCTTTCGGTCAAAATTTCGGATAAAAAAGGCCAAATGATACCGTTTCCGTGGAATGACTCATATATATATTATTTTATTTAGCCCTGTCGGGAAAAAAAAGTGCTGATCTCACTGTCATTTCTCCACTCAGACTGCCATCCACCACCTCCACCTGGCCCCCTGCCTCACCCTGGCGCAAGCTGTGCCAATGAAGAGGACGGTGCTGGCACAGTACCACCAACTTCACAAACCCCTACACCAACCAGAAAAGGTGCGTATTTGTGGGCAGTGTGAATCTGTTCCATTGACAATAAACAGAGTTTATTTGTATTTAACCAAATAACCAATTAATCAAAGAATACTTTACATTACCCATATCTAATGTCACTGTCTTCTCTCCAATATGTGCTCCACTCAGACTGCCATCCACCTCCACCTGCCCCCCTGCCTCACCCTGGTGCAAGCTGTGCCAATGAGGAGGACGTTGCTGGCCCATCAGCCACACTACCACCACCTACATGCACCGCTAAACGAGCTTCTTTTCGAGTTGCGAAAAAAAGGCCAAAGAAAACCAGAAAAGGTGTGTATATTTGGGCAGTGTGAAGCTGTGCATTGACAAAAAGTGAGAGATTATTTCTATTTAGCTCTGTCAGAACAAAGTGCTGATGACTATAAGTATGTTTTACTTTAGCCATATCTCACTGGAATCTGTCCACTCTGTGCTCCATTCAGACCGTCGTCCACCGCCATCAGCCACCGTGCCACCGTGCCACCGCCATCAGCCACCGTGCCACCGCCATCAGCCACCGTGCCACCGCCATCAGCCACCGTGTCACTGCCATCAGCCACCGTGCCACTGCCAACAGCCACCGTGCCACCGTGCCACCGCCATCAGCCACCGTGCCACCGCCATCAGCCACCGTGCCACCGCCATCAGCCACCGTGTCACCGCCATCAGCCACCGTGTCACCGCCATCAGCCACCGTGCCACCGCCATCAGCCACCGTGTCACCGCCATCAGCCACCGTGCCACTGCCAACAGCCACCGTGCCACCGTGCCACCGCCATCAGCCACCGTGCCACCGCCATCAGCCACCGTGTCACCGCCATCAGCCACCGTGCCACTGCCAACAGCCACCGTGCCACCGCCATCAGCCACCGTGCCACCGCCATCAGCCACCGTGTCACCGCCATCAGCCACCGTGCCACCGCCATCAGCCACCGTGTCACCGCCATCAGCCACCGTGCCACTGCCAACAGCCACCGTGCCACCGAGTCACCGCCATCAGCCACCGTGTCACCGCCATCAGCCACCGTGCCACCGCCATCAGCCACCGTGCCACCGCCATCAGCCACCGTGCCACCGCCATCAGCCACCGTGTCACCGCCATCAGCCACCGTGCCACTGCCAACAGCCACCGTGCCACCATGTCACCGCCATCAGCCACCGTGTCACCGCCATCAGCCACCGTGCCACCGCCATCAGCCACCGTGCCACCACCATCAGCCCCCATGCCACCGCCATCAGCCCCCGTGCCTTGCCCACGCTGTGCCAGAGAGGAAGTTGGTGCTGGTTCCTCAACTGCACATTCAGCCTCCTCCTCCTCCGGTCCTGCAGATTCAGCCTCTGCTGCCCTGCAGACTCAGCCTCCTCCTCTGGTGTCCCTAACCGCTCTTCTGGACCGGTACAAACCACCCTCTGGCGGAGAAGAAAGGCAGAGGAAAAAGACTTGTTGGTTCTGGCACAGAACACAGAACACACGCTCCCCGGTTCCCTCTGTGATAACTGCGGTTTTTCTAGGAGGGCAGCTACGGGCCATGCCTATTTCAAGGGCACGTTCTTCTGCAGTCGGGTTGACATGTACCAGAAGAGCCCAACCGAATGGCTGAGGGAAATGGGTGCTTTTGACGATGTCAAGGATACCAAGACGGTGGCATGGAAAAAAAAGAAGGGCCTGGGCGGTAAAGGCAAAAGCAACATCTGCCAGCTATGTGAGCAGCCAAAAACCCGTGACTATGGACACAGCCACCAAACTGGCTTTGGGCGTTTTTGTGCCATGCATCAGTGCAAGTCAGTGGAAGTTTGGTTGGCTGAAGTAAGGCAAGAAAAAAGGCGGCAGCAGCAGCAGCAGCAAGAATAAGCAAATACGCTGTGTAGTTGTGTGTGCATGTGTAGAGCAAAATAAGCATTGCCAAGTATGACTTTGTAAATAAAAACCCAATAATAAAAACGTTAACAAAGCATGACGGTGTATTGGTGTGAAGCATTCACTGGCAGCGCAACTGATCATGATTGTTGGGTTTGGAAATGCATTATCCAAGGCTCTGACTACAAGGTTATAATAGCTTCCATATTGTTTGATTTTAGTTAACACAAATAGCAGAAAGTAAAAGACACCATTAAATTATAAAATCAGCAATAAAGGGCTGTAAACTTAACTTTGGTCATTTATTTATCAAAAGCATGAACATGGGCTAGCCAATAGATACATCAGCCATATAAAAAGAGCTGATATGAATGTTGACACCTTGACATCCTGCTATTTCCAAGAGCCAAGAGGGTCATGGAAGTTTGCCATTAAAACCATATTGTATTCGGCTGTACATGCTGTTCAACTTACTAAATCATATGGAGTGCCTCTCTTACAGTGCTTTACATCAAATGCAAAAAACATTCCATAGTTAGCCCATAATATTCAGTGGTGAAAGTGTCTTTCAGTTGCTGAAACTACACAAAATGTTATCCAGTGGTTCAAACGCCACAGTTTCTCTAAAATGGAAAATGTTTTTTTTTTTTTTTTTTTTTTGGCACAGTTATACCTAACATGGAACATAATATAAAACACAACAGATCTGCCTCACACCTGCATTAGGCTACCTACTTCATGATTGATTGTAACAAGTTACAAATCCTAATACTGCCCTATTTATACCACAGTAACAACGTAATGGAATGCTGCACAAACACAAGCTCGAATTAAGAACTGTTTTTGATTTGTGGCATAACACAAGAAACAGGTTTTAATTTAAGAATGTAATTGGTAGCAGGGTGCAGGGTGTATCCTCGATCAGATACAATATCAGAAACTGTATTTGTAATAGAAATTACAAATACCTCTGCCTCAGAGGTGTTGCGACATTCATTGCGAGGTGGGAGACTGAGCGCCAGATCCATATCGTAAAATTACATATAAAAATTTTATTGAAAATAACATAGAACACGTTTTATTTGAACTCACATGACAGCAAGCAGCCACGGCCTATGGCTAATTTGCATGAGCCCGGTGGTCGGTTAGAGCCGTTGACAGCCGAAAGTGCACATGGCTAATTTGCATGAGCCTGGTGGTGCCCGCCTCCTCAGATTGTCCCCGCCTCTTCACCCCGCGTCAGATCGTCCCGCCTCTTCACCCCGGGAGGCGGGATCGCCGTAGAGATGAACGCAGAGGGCCAGAGATGAATGCAGGGCCCATGCGTTCATCCTTTCAGGACTCTTTCGCCCGCCACCGGGAGGGCGGGGCGAGGCGCGGCTCGCCGCCTCTCCGGGCGCTCCGGGGCCGGGGGCCGGGGGCGCCGGCGGCCCCTCGGCTCGCGGGGCCCCTCTGGGGCCCCGCAAATGGCGCAAGGGCCAAAAACTCAAAGAACGGGCAGGATTTTCAGGATTTTTCGCGCCCTCGGGAGAAGGTTGTCCTCAGTAAGGATTCCTAAACCAGTCCTAAATCCCTGCCACGCTATTGGCCTGTCACTTGTTTTGCCTTCGGCCAATAGGCAGGCGGTCTGGTTTAGGAATCCTGAAGTCCTAAATCTCTGCTCGCCCATTGGCCTGAAGAGCTGTCAATCTCACGCCCCCCTCTGTTTTGGTTTTGCTCCTCTTCCAATGCCCAGTAGCAGCCATCTTGTTTTTTAGTCCGTCTCCCACACTTACAGAGACGGTGTATTAAATATTATTTTTAAAATCCTGGAAGACACCAGAAAAATATTGAGTGGCAATATCCCACTCCTTACACATCAACAAGGACCCGACAGGTAATTCTGGACGTTTTTTAAAATGATTTGGATTAGTTTTGGCCAGGAAAAGGCATGCTTCTGTGGCGCTGCAGCAGAGAGTGGGGAGAGGATGAATGAATGAATGAAATGAATGAATGAAATTTTTATTTAACAGAGATGAGAGTTATTGCACAAGTCAAGTACACACTGCTACAAAACTGATAACAGCTTGGAGAATTACAGTACAATTCAAGTACAACTGCATCAAATCTGAAAAAGCTGATTGGACACACTAGTTAAGCATACACTTGTTTACAATAGTGGCCAACTTGTTCATTTCATAGAGGCATTCAAGTACCGTACATACAAAACAACTACTTCAGTAAAAACAGAAGCAGCACATCATGGAGGCAAAATCATAGTGGAGGTAAAAAGGGAAAAGAGAAATGTACAAAGAGGAGAGGCGGGGTGGGTGGGGGGATTTTATATACATTTTTGTTTTACAGAGGCCAGTTAAGAATTGCAGCCATCTGTAGGTGCCCTTTGAGAGCGGTTTTGAAGGAGTCAAGGGATTTACATGCCTTTATGACTGTTGGTAGGGCATTCCACATTTTGGTGGCATATGAGCGGAAGGAGTTAAGACCCTTGTTTGTGCCAAATCTGGGTTGGACATGGTTAGTAGCACTCCCTCTGGTGTTGTGGGAGTGTACTTCATTGACATTAAGGAAGTATTTGGATAGGTATAAGGGTATTTTGGTAGAGTATCGTATTTTGTGGACCAAACCCATTGCGAGATGTTGTACTCTGTCGTCAACCCTAAGCCAACCCAAACTGTCGAAGTGGGCAGGGGTGAGGTGGGTTCGAGGTGTGAGGCCAAGTAACAGTCTGACAAGTTTGTTTTGGGAGGTCTGTAGCCTTGTTTTTAAGGTTTTTGAGGTGCTGTGGTACCAAGAGGTGCAGGCATAGTCAAAGTAACCTTGAACCAGGGCTCCAGTTATGGTCTTCAGAGTGTCTTTCTCGACCAGTGAGGAGATCCTGTATAGGAATCTAGTTCTTTGGTTGACCTTTTTGATTACGTTGGTGGCCATTTTATCACCGGAAAGATTTGCCTCCAGGATGGAACCCAGGTAGGTAATTTCTTCTTTCCGGGTGATAATGGTTTCCCCCACTTTGACAGTGAAGCCATCTGCCTTACTGAGCTTAGCATTTGTACCAAAGAGTATGGATTCAGTTTTACCAAGGTGTAGTGATAGTTTGTTATCGGCGAGCCAGGTGCAGATTCTACTGAGTTCGGAGCTGAGGACTTTTTCGACCTGCTGTTTGTTCTTGTGCGAGACCAGCAGTGCTGAGTCATCGGCAAACAAGAACAATTTGCAGTCACAGGCAGATGTCATGTCGTTCACATATAGAAGGAACAGTAGAGGCCCCAGTATGCTCCCTTGTGGAACACCACAGCTCACAGGGAGGGGAGGGGACAGAGCTCCATCCACCTCCACCATCTGTTCTCTCCCCTCAAGGTAGGACTGCATCCAGCTCACTGATATGCTATCGAAACCAATTGCTCTCAGTTTGTTAAGCAGTATGGAGTGGTTCACGGTGTCAAAGGCCTTTTGGAGGTCCAGCATGACCATGCCGCAGTATTTGCCATCATCCACTTCCTGCCTGATGTGGTCGCTCAAGTAGAGGAGGCATGTGTCAGTGGAGTGGGATGTTCTAAAGCCAGATTGAAATTCGTACATTAGTTTTTTTGAGGCCAGGTACTTCTCCACCTGTTCGTACACTATTTTCTCCATCACTTTCGAGACGGAGGTTAGAATAGAGATCGGGCGGTAGTTACCGGGGTCTAATTTGCTCCCTTTCTTGTGCAAGGCGGTTACTTTGGCCAGTTTGAAATCTTGGGGGACCTGTCCTTGTTTGATGGAGAGGTTGACTATGTGTGTGATGATAGGAGCTATAGAGCTGGCTGAGTCACTAAGGAATTTGGAGGGAATATTGTCGTGCCCCGTGGCCTTGTGGGGTTGGAGGGCACTCAGTTTTTTGGACACCACCTCCGTTGTTACCATTTCCAGTTTAAACTCATCTTTGCAAACACCTAGGTTTTTGTAGAAGGTCATGATATGTTCTACACCAAAACGCCCAGAGTGGGGGGGCAGTTTGCTAACCAGTGTTGTTGCTATGTTTGTAAAGAATGAGTTTAAGTTATTGGCTACATCAAGTTTGTCAGTGATGAGGGTTTCATCACGTTTGATGTTTATGTTGGAAACTTTGGTTTTTAGTTTCGTGACACACGTAATGATTCATAATTAAATGAAGAGGACACCTATAATATAAAATATTAATGAATGCATGAATTTCATATTTTATCTGGACATGGCCACGTGGACTTTTTTCGCTGCTTTGTTTTGTTTCGTTTGGACTGGAGAGGCTTTGTTACAAGTGGAGGGGTAGGAGCAGCAGCAGCAGCCCGGCGAGCAGGATGGTGGTCGTGGGTCTCCATTTCGCTATTTATCGTGGCTTTTAAACAAATCAAGGTATTTGAAATGCCTTTGTCATGGCTGGCTGACTGTCTCACAATCGTGGATTTTATATTTTATGTTTCATTTGGACGTTGAGGCACGGATTGCCTGCCTATTGTCCGGTGGTGGTGGTGGTGCTGCTGCTGCTGCTAACATGCTGGACAACATGCTGGAACATAAACAGCAACCGAGGTAGGCAAATAAATGCACTTTCTTTGTCATAGAACCACAGATAAACTCCATGACTTGTTAAATGAGAGGCTTTTGTGCTTATACTGTGGTGGTGACTTGGTGAATACAGTAGATTTGTACTTAGATCGGTCGGGGATGGTTGGATATTTGCCGTTCGGGTGACAGACGGACAGTCCCAAGTGAGTTCGCTCCCGGACGTGTAGTCCCAGGTGGTTCAGACGATCGGTCCCACCCGATTATATTTCACGTATTATCATAATGCCAGTAACAGGACGTTCTTGGCCAGTAATAGGACTGGTTTGCTAGTCCGGAGTTGTTGGTAGCTCTTTTCTACACGCACAAATGGTCGGGAGTTATAGAATCTACAAGCATAAATGGTCGGGAGTTATAGAATCTACAAGCATAAATGGTCGGACGGGAGTTATAGAATCTACAAGCATAAATGGTCGGGAGTTATAGAATCTACAAGCATAAATGGTCGGACGGGAGTTATAGAATCTACAAGCATAAATGGTCGGACGGGAGTTATAGAATCTACAAGCATAAATGGTCGGACGGGAGTTATAGAATCTACAAGCATAAATGGTCGGACGGGAGTTATAGAATCTACAAGCATAAATGGTCGGACGGGAGTTATAGAATCTACAAGCATAAATGGTCGGACGGGAGTTATAGAATCTACAAGCATAAATGGTCGGGAGTTATAGAAATGGCCCGGAGTTTTCGTTAGCTCTGACCGGAAACGGAAAGAGGATTTATCCACCACTTGTTAAAACGTAACGACAAAGTCGATTCATAGGCTAATAGTCATACTGTAGGTGTGTTTGAAACAATATGCCACTAATTATATGTCAAACACACACGTACGTAACAAAAAACTAACATAAAAAAGATAACTAGCTCCGTTATATGTCGGTGGGCTCGATAGTCTGGCTAGTGGGAGTGTGCCGACCGGGGAGCGTCCCGCGTTGGGACTGTCCGTCTGGGATCTGAGCTATAGGCTAAGCGATAGTCAGATTTGCGACAACTTCGTTCGCTTCATGGCGCCAGAGCAATGGAGGCTCTTCTACATAAACTCCTATAGGGAATGGGGACAAAATGGGCATCCCTGAACCAGGTCAATGCGTTGCTTTCTGCCCCCTTGATGTCGCAACTCTAATGCTGCTGTTCTGATAAGACTGTGGTGATGAAAACACATGGTTTGGACCACAACGCCGACGCGACGTGTGCCGCAGAAGTTTAATTGACCACACACATGTATCACAAAACCTCCAAAGGCATGTATTATTGCGTGTTTGAATTGCCAGATGTTTTTATTCACTTGTCTTTGACCGTGGAACTGATGCTAAGGCTATCGCTTATCATCATTATGCTAACCGGCAACCTAGCTTTAGCAGGGGACCGGCTAGAGACATTGAGGGGTCAGAAACTGAGCGAATGCAGACGAACAATTGTCCCCATTCTCAATAGAAGTCTATGTATAGAGCCGCCATTAGGCTCGCCCCATAAAGTGGACGGCGATGTCGTAATGTGTCTATAGTAGGGCTATAGGCTACATGCAGGCTCCTTACAGATCCAACCTAACAACGATCACACTTTATCGTTCATTTTGTTATAGTTTGAAGCTGTTGAAGCTCCGTTTTTATGGGCTGTAATGTTATTATGATCACCATCAGCATGGCTTATATTTTACGTGTATTTAAAGTGTATTCATGTAAGGCATGGTGAATATGGCTCATCACATTGGCAGTGGTGCTTTCTGTTTACAGAAACGGGGTTCGAGTCCCTGCGGTGTGTGCTTAATGTTTCACAATTTGTCCTGCATGTTTACATAATTATTATTATGTCAGTTAGTATTATGTCAGTTAGCAATCCGTTTATTATTATATTTATCATTTGTATCGTAATAACGCACACCGGCTCCGGTGGGTTGCCAGTTTCCCCGCGAGAACAAAGCAACTAGGTGCATGTAAACAGGCCCAAGCCAAGAGGTTTATAATAACCGGACATGGCAACACATGGAACAGCACATGGCTAATTTGCATACACAGGGCAGCTATTCAGCTATACTGCTAATGTCTATTTTCTAATAAATACTGTAGTGTACACAAAATCTAAGATGATGTTTCCCATGTAAGTGACTTAAAGGGGAATTCCACCCATTTTCAACATTTTACTATGTTGTTAATATACCTATAGATGTTGTGAGCACATTATAAAAAAAATCCCCCCATTGTTTCCTAGAAATGGAGGTCTGATAAAATGATTAACATGCTGAAACACAGCTTGATGACATCATCAAGTTGTGTTTCACCATGTTAATGATTTTTCTTTTAGAACCTTTTTTTCCTGAGTGTGTACAAATGAAACCAAATGGACCCACTAGGGTCCATTTGGTTCACATTTGTACACTCTCGGGAACTAAATTAAAATGATGACATGTATTATAACTGTAATTGATACTCTTAGTAGAATATGTCTTAATACAGTTGGTGTTGATACAATTATTGTTTTGTTAGACAAAATAGAACAGTAGTAAGTACAGCCAAAACAAAATAATTCACATAGCTGGCAGGGTGTTACAAAAAGCAAATGTACACGTATAGCTTTAGCTCTGGCTGGCTTTGGTTATGGGGTTTGGAGCTTCATAGTGCTGTAATCCGCTGATCTGTTGTGTGCTTATATTGGATATAAAATGCAGCATTTTCACTAGAGTGCAATGCTGTGTTCAGATCACCACACTTAAAACCCACTATATATGGTCTATCACATTAATACATCATATGTCATATCAATATGTACTGTATACCACAGCTTGTAAATACAACCATAACACACACACACACACACACACACACACACACACACACACACACACACACACACACACACACACACACACACACACACATTTATGCTCTTCACTAGGGCTGTGAATACCGATTCAGACAGTGTTCGCATAACTTCTGCTAGTGGCTCTGTAATTGAGAGGGTCTCTGAGTATAAATATCTGGGCATTTGGCTTGACGATAAACTTTCTTATAAATTCCATATAAGTGATCTTGTCTCCAAACTAAGGCAAAAGCTAGGTTTCCTGTATAGTAATAAACATTGTTTTCCAAATTCTTGCACGAAGGCAGTTATCGAGACCACATTTCTCTCCGTACTGGACTATGGGGACATTATTTATAGATCTGCTGCTTCTTCATTTTTAAAGGAGCTTGATACTGTCTACCATTCTGCCTTGCGGTGGATTACAGGTGATAGCTATGGTACACATCACTGTACACTATACTCAAACTCAGGTTTATCATCTTTAACTGTACGACGTGATCAGCATTGGCACTTATTTTTATATAAAGCCTTAGCTGGCCGTCTCCCTACCTATATTTCCTCTATGTTAGTACCAATGCATGGCACTTAACAGTCCCGTTCTAGTGATTTTCTAACACTAAAGGTTCCTTTCACTAGGACAGAACTTGGTAAGACTGCTTTCTCTGTCAGTGGCCCAACGTCATGGAATGATCTCCAACATTCTTTAAAATTGACCTCACTGCCACCTTTCGGTGAATTCAAATCATTACTCCAGAACATATTTTATACTGACTGTTTGTGTTTTAATTTATTTATTTTATTTTTGACTTTGCGCTTCTTTGCTAGTCTTGTTATATGCATATTAACTGTTTGTATTTGGATGTATTTCTGTGTACTGTACATTTCTCTTTTCCCTTTTTTACCCCCACTATGATTTTGCCTCCATGATTTGCTGCTTCTGATTTTACTGAATAGTTGTTTTGTATGTACGGTATTTGAATGCCTCAATGAAATGAACAAGTTGGCCACTATTGTAAACAAGTGTATGCTTAACTAGTGTGTCCAATCAGTTTTTCAGATTTGATGCAGTTGTACTTGAATTGTACTGTAATTCTCCAAGCTGTTATCAGTTTTGTAGCAGTGTGTACTTGACTTGTACTGTAACTCTCATCTCTGTTAATAAAAAATTCATTCATTCATTCAATAATAATAATAATAATAATAACCACATTTGGGGTCACGGTTGTATTTTTTCTGTATCCTTTTGTATCCTTTTCTTCTTTCATTTTTCTGAAAGGGATTTGATTTGGGTTACAGCCACACAATTATCTGAATGACAGCATTTTAACATGTTAAAATAGTATTTTACAATATAAATGTTTGTAGAATAGCATTGTGGAAGCACAGTTGCATGCTGGGTGAACAGGGCAACAAGGCTGTGTGAGTCATGATTGGCCGATAAGGTTTCAGCCCCTCCCCCCTTCTTGTCTTCTGCCCCGGTCTAGAATTCTGCATTATTATTATTAACATAGGCAGTTGACCATTTCAAATAGCCTACTCTCACATTGATAGAAACTTAATTTCAATGAAAACAACGCCATTGTCTCTCTTGTGTGGAGGATGCACTCACTCGTGAACGCACATAGATTGTTGCATTGATATTCCATTCCAAGCAAATAACAATGTGGTAGTAGCTTCGGATTCGTCAGAATAATAAAATCAGCAACAAAAGGCTGCAAACTTTGGTCAGCTTTTGGCAGCACGTTTTACTTTTGGACCGAGTGGGAGTCGAACCTTGGCCTTGCCTAAAGCGGGGCTCGAACCGGCGACCTCGCGGTCCGTACGCCCCCCCCCCCCCCCCCCTTTTCTCCCTCTCCCCGTATGCAAATTAGCCATGTGCCGTCGTCTGACGGCTTCCGTTGCGTTCCGGCTGCCGTCGGGGAGGCGGGCTCCCCGCGAAGTGGAACGCAACGTCCGAAAGCGGAACGATACGCCGTGTCGTTCCGCTTTTCCGACGTTCGCGGCCGCCGCGGGCGGACGGGGCGGAGTCCCGGCGCCCCTTTCGCCGCGGCGGACGGGGCGGCCGGGGGCCTCGCGGCAAAACGGTCGCGGCCTCGCGGGGCCCCTCCGGGGCCCCGCAAAAGGCGCCGGGGCCAAAACCTCAAAGAACGAGCGGGATCTTTCGCGCCCTCGGGAGAAGGTTGTCCTCAGTAAGGATTCCTAAACCAGTCCTAAATCCCTGCCACGCTATTGGCCTGTCACTTGTTTTGCCTTCGGCCAATAGGCAGGCGGTCTGGTTTAGGAATCCTGAAGTCCTAAATCTCTGCTCGCCCATTGGCCTGAAGAGCTGTCAATCTCACGCCCCCCTCTGTTTTGGTTTTGCTCCTCTTCCAATGCCCAGTAGCAGCCATCTTGGTTTTTAGTCCGTCTCCCACACTTACAGAGACGGTGTATTAAATATTATTTTTAAAATCCTGGAAGACACCAGAAAAATATTGAGTGGCAATATCCCACTCCTTACACATCAACAAGGACCCGACAGGTAATTCTGGACGTTTTTTAAAATGATTTGGATTAGTTTTGGCCAGGAAAAGGCATGCTTCTGTGGCGCTGCAGCAGAGAGTGGGGAGAGGATGAATGAATGAATGAAATGAATGAATGAAATTTTTATTTAACAGAGATGAGAGTTATTGCACAAGTCAAGTACACACTGCTACAAAACTGATAACAGCTTGGAGAATTACAGTACAATTCAAGTACAACTGCATCAAATCTGAAAAAGCTGATTGGACACACTAGTTAAGCATACACTTGTTTACAATAGTGGCCAACTTGTTCATTTCATAGAGGCATTCAAGTACCGTACATACAAAACAACTACTTCAGTAAAAACAGAAGCAGCAAATCATGGAGGCAAAATCATAGTGGAGGTAAAAAGGGAAAAGAGAAATGTACAAAGAGGAGAGGCGGGGTGGGTGGGGGGATTTTATATACATTTTTGTTTTACAGAGGCCAGTTAAGAATTGCAGCCATCTGTAGGTGCCCTTTGAGAGCGGTTTTGAAGGAGTCAAGGGATTTACATGCCTTTATGACTGTTGGTAGGGCATTCCACATTTTGGTGGCATATGAGCGGAAGGAGTTAAGACCCTTGTTTGTGCCAAATCTGGGTTGGACATGGTTAGTAGCACTCCCTCTGGTGTTGTGGGAGTGTACTTCATTGACATTAAGGAAGTATTTGGATAGGTATAAGGGTATTTTGGTAGAGTATCGTATTTTGTGGACCAAACCCATTGCGAGATGTTGTACTCTGTCGTCAACCCTAAGCCAACCCAAACTGTCGAAGTGGGCAGGGGTGAGGTGGGTTCGAGGTGTGAGGCCAAGTAACAGTCTGACAAGTTTGTTTTGGGAGGTCTGTAGCCTTGTTTTTAAGGTTTTTGAGGTGCTGTGGTACCAAGAGGTGCAGGCATAGTCAAAGTAACCTTGAACCAGGGCTCCAGTTATGGTCTTCAGAGTGTCTTTCTCGACCAGTGAGGAGATCCTGTATAGGAATCTAGTTCTTTGGTTGACCTTTTTGATTACGTTGGTGGCCATTTTATCACCGGAAAGATTTGCCTCCAGGATGGAACCCAGGTAGGTAATTTCTTCTTTCCGGGTGATAATGGTTTCCCCCACTTTGACAGTGAAGCCATCTGCCTTACTGAGCTTAGCATTTGTACCAAAGAGTATGGATTCAGTTTTACCAAGGTGTAGTGATAGTTTGTTATCGGCGAGCCAGGTGCAGATTCTACTGAGTTCGGAGCTGAGGACTTTTTCGACCTGCTGTTTGTTCTTGTGCGAGACCAGCAGTGCTGAGTCATCGGCAAACAAGAACAATTTGCAGTCACAGGCAGATGTCATGTCGTTCACATATAGAAGGAACAGTAGAGGCCCCAGTATGCTCCCTTGTGGAACACCACAGCTCACAGGGAGGGGAGGGGACAGAGCTCCATCCACCTCCACCATCTGTTCTCTCCCCTCAAGGTAGGACTGCATCCAGCTCACTGATATGCTATCGAAACCAATTGCTCTCAGTTTGTTAAGCAGTATGGAGTGGTTCACGGTGTCAAAGGCCTTTTGGAGGTCCAGCATGACCATGCCGCAGTATTTGCCATCATCCACTTCCTGCCTGATGTGGTCGCTCAAGTAGAGGAGGCATGTGTCAGTGGAGTGGGATGTTCTAAAGCCAGATTGAAATTCGTACATTAGTTTTTTTGAGGCCAGGTACTTCTCCACCTGTTCGTACACTATTTTCTCCATCACTTTCGAGACGGAGGTTAGAATAGAGATCGGGCGGTAGTTACCGGGGTCTAATTTGCTCCCTTTCTTGTGCAAGGCGGTTACTTTGGCCAGTTTGAAATCTTGGGGGACCTGTCCTTGTTTGATGGAGAGGTTGACTATGTGTGTGATGATAGGAGCTATAGAGCTGGCTGAGTCACTAAGGAATTTGGAGGGAATATTGTCGTGCCCCGTGGCCTTGTGGGGTTGGAGGGCACTCAGTTTTTTGGACACCACCTCCGTTGTTACCATTTCCAGTTTAAACTCATCTTTGCAAACACCTAGGTTTTTGTAGAAGGTCATGATATGTTCTACACCAAAACGCCCAGAGTGGGGGGGCAGTTTGCTAACCAGTGTTGTTGCTATGTTTGTAAAGAATGAGTTTAAGTTATTGGCTACATCAAGTTTGTCAGTGATGAGGGTTTCATCACGTTTGATGTTTATGTTGGAAACTTTGGTTTTTAGTTTCGTGACACACGTAATGATTCATAATTAAATGAAGAGGACACCTATAATATAAAATATTAATGAATGCATGAATTTCATATTTTATCTGGACATGGCCACGTGGACTTTTTTCGCTGCTTTGTTTTGTTTCGTTTGGACTGGAGAGGCTTTGTTACAAGTGGAGGGGTAGGAGCAGCAGCAGCAGCCCGGCGAGCAGGATGGTGGTCGTGGGTCTCCATTTCGCTATTTATCGTGGCTTTTAAACAAATCAAGGTATTTGAAATGCCTTTGTCATGGCTGGCTGACTGTCTCACAATCGTGGATTTTATATTTTATGTTTCATTTGGACGTTGAGGCACGGATTGCCTGCCTATTGTCCGGTGGTGGTGGTGGTGCTGCTGCTGCTGCTAACATGCTGGACAACATGCTGGAACATAAACAGCAACCGAGGTAGGCAAATAAATGCACTTTCTTTGTCATAGAACCACAGATAAACTCCATGACTTGTTAAATGAGAGGCTTTTGTGCTTATACTGTGGTGGTGACTTGGTGAATACAGTAGATTTGTACTTAGATCGGTCGGGGATGGTTGGATATTTGCCGTTCTAGCTGCTCTGAGCTATAGGCTAAGCGATAGTCAGATTTGCGACAACTTCGTTCGCTTCATGGCGCCAGAGCAATGGAGGCTCTTCTACATAAACTCCTATAGGGAATGGGGACAAAATGGGCATCCCTGAACCAGGTCAATGCGTTGCTTTCTGCCCCCTTGATGTCGCAACTCTAATGCTGCTGTTCTGATAAGACTGTGGTGATGAAAACACATGGTTTGGACCACAACGCCGACGCGACGTGTGCCGCAGAAGTTTAATTGACCACACACATGTATCACAAAACCTCCAAAGGCATGTATTATTGCGTGTTTGAATTGCCAGATGTTTTTATTCACTTGTCTTTGACCGTGGAACTGATGCTAAGGCTATCGCTTATCATCATTATGCTAACCGGCAACCTAGCTTTAGCAGGGGACCGGCTAGAGACATTGAGGGGTCAGAAACTGAGCGAATGCAGACGAACAATTGTCCCCATTCTCAATAGAAGTCTATGTATAGAGCCGCCATTAGGCTCGCCCCATAAAGTGGACGGCGATGTCGTAATGTGTCTATAGTAGGGCTATAGGCTACATGCAGGCTCCTTACAGATCCAACCCAACAACGATCACACTTTATCGTTCATTTTGTTATAGTTTGAAGCTGTTGAAGCTCCGTTTTTATGGGCTGTAATGTTATTATGATCACCATCAGCATGGCTTATATTTTACGTGTATTTAAAGTGTATTCATGTAAGGCATGTAGCCCAAGACATTGGACTCTCGTAGAGAGGTGTTTGCGATTCTGACTTGATCACTCTACGAGAGTCCAAGGTTTTTTATCGCCTGACAACGCGGATTTCGCTTCTAGGGCTTCTAGTAGCTCTTACGGTGCACAAATCCCACATGTAAAAGGCTGAACATAAGCTTCCACCCGTCCGACGCCAGTACGGCAAAAGATTGTACGACGTAGAGTCCTAGTTTTTAATAAATAAAATGTTTTATTCCACTCAGTCTGTTGATGTTTTTTTCCACTCGGTCCGTCCGGAAGCTGCCATCTTGGAAGGAGGGGAAGGGGGGGGGGGGTGCGCCATAACCAATGGCAGCTCAGCGGCCCTCCCACTCCCCCCCCCCTACCCCCCACTCCCCTCCTCCGCCCCCACACACTCTCACTCCCCTCCCCGTCCCTCACCCCGGGAGGAGGGGGTGGGGGGAGGAGGGGAGTGGGAGGAGGGGAGTGGGAGGAGGGGAGTGGGGGGAGGGGAGTGGGAGGGCCGCTGAGCTGCCATTGGTTATGGCGCACCCCCACCCCCCCCCTTTCCCCTCCTTCCAAGATGGCAGCTTCCGGACGGACCGAGTGGAAAAAAACATCAACAGACTGAGTGGAATAAAACATTTTATTTATTAAAAACTAGGACTCTACGTCGTACAATCTTTTGCCGTACTGGCGTCGGACGGGTGGAAGCTTATGTTCAGCCTTTTACATGTGGGATTTGTGCACCGTAAGAGCTACTAGAAGCCCTAGAAGCGAAATCCGCGTTGTCAGGCGATAAAAAACCTTGGACTCTCGTAGAGTGATCAAGTCAGAATCGCAAACACCTCTCTACGAGAGTCCAATGTCTTGGGCTATAAGGCATGGTGAATATGGCTCATCACATTGGCAATGGTGCTTTCTGTTTACAGAAACGGGGTTCGAGTCCCTGCGGTGTGTGCTTAATGTTTCACAATTTGTCCTGCATGTTTACATAATTATTATTATGTCAGTTAGTATTATGTCAGTTAGCAATCCGCAATTTGCATACACAGGGCAGCTATTCAGCTATACTGCTAATGTCTATTTTCTAATAAATACTGTAGTGTACACAAAATCTAAGATGATGTTTCCCATGTAAGTGACTTAAAGGGGAATTCCACCCATTTAACATTTTACTATGTTGTTAATATACCTATAGATGTTGTGAGCACATTATAAAAAAATCCCCCCATTGTTTCCTAGAAATGGAGGTCTGATAAAATGATTAACATGCTGAAACACAGCTTGATGACATCATCAAGTTGTGTTTCACCATGTTAATGATTTTTCTTTTAGAACCTTTTTTCCTGAGTGTGTACAAATGAAACCAAATGGACCCGCTTGGGTCCATTTGGTTCACATTTGTACACTCTCGGGAACTAAATTAAAATGATGACATGTATTATAACTGTAATTGATACTCTTAGTAGAATATGTCTTAATACAGTTGGTGTTGATACAATTATTGTTTTGTTAGACAAAATAGAACAGTAGTAAGTACAGCCAAAACAAAATAATTCACATAGCTGGCAGGGTGTTTCAAAAAGCAAATGTACACGTATAGCTCTAGCTGGCTTTGGTTATGGGGTTTGGAGCTTCATAGTGCTGTAATCCGCTGACTGCTTCACATCTGTTGTGTGCTTATATTGGATATAAAATGCAGCATTTTCACTAGAGTGCAATGCTGTGTTCAGATCACCACACTTAAAACCCACTATATATGGTCTATCACATTAATACATCATATGTCATATCAATATGTACTGTATACCACAGCTTGTAAATACAACCATAACACACACACACACACACACACACACACACACACACACACACACACACACACACACACACACACACACACACACTTATGCTCTTCACTAGGGCTGTGAATACCGATTCAGACAGTGTTCGCATAACTTCTGCTAGTGGCTCTGTAATTGAGAGGGTCTCTGAGTATAAATATCTGGGCATTTGGCTTGACGATAAACTTTCTTATAAATTCCATATAAGTGATCTTGTCTCCAAACTAAGGCAAAAGCTAGGTTTCCTGTATAGTAATAAACATTGTTTTCCAAATTCTTGCAAGAAGGCAGTTATCGAGACCACATTTCTCTCCGTACTGGACTATGGGGACATTATTTATAGATCTGCTGCTTCTTCATTTTTAAAGCAGCTTGATACTGTCTACCATTCTGCCTTGCGGTGGATTACAGGTGATAGCTATGGTACACATCACTGTACACTATACTCAAACTCAGCTTTATCATCTTTAACTGTACGACGTGATCAGCATTGGCACTTATTTTTATATAAAGCCTTAGCTGGCCGTCTCCCTACCTATATTTCCTCTATGTTAGTACCAATGCATGGCACTTACCAGTCCCGTTCTAGTGATTTTCTAACACTAAAGGTTCCTTTCACTAGGACAGAACTTGGTAAGACTGCTTTCTCTGTCAGTGGCCCAACGTCATGGAATGATCTCCACATTCTTTAAAATTGACCTCACTGCCACCTTTCGGTGAATTCAAATCATTACTCCAGAACATATTTTATACTGACTGTGTTTTAATTTATTTATTTTATTTTTGACTTTGCGCTTCTTTGCTAGTCTTGTTATATGCATATTAACTGTTTGTATTTGGATGTATTTCTGTGTACTGTACATTTCTCTTTTCCCTTTTTTACCCCCACTATGATTTTGCCTCCATGATTTGCTGCTTCTGATTTTACTGAATAGTTGTTTTGTATGTACGGTATTTGAATGCCTCAATGAAATGAACAAGTTGGCCACTATTGTAAACAAGTGTATGCTTAACTAGTGTGTCCAATCAGTTTTTCAGATTTGATGCAGTTGTACTTGAATTGTACTGTAATTCTGCAAGCTGTTATCAGTTTTGTAGCAGTGTGTACTTGACTTGTACTGTAACTCTCATCTCTGTTAATAAAAAAATCATTCATTCATTCATTCAATAATAATAATAATAATAATAATAACCACATTTGGGGTCACGGTTGTATTTTTTCTGTCTCTCTCCTTTTCTTCTTTCATTTTTCTGAAAGGGATTTGATTTGGGTTACAGCCACACAATTATCTGAATGACAGCATTTTAACATGTTAAAATAGTATTTTACAATATAAATGTTTGTAGAATAGCATTGTGGAAGCACAGTTGCATGCTGGGTGAACAGGGCAACAAGGCTGTGTGAGTCATGATTGGCCGATAAGGTTTCAGCCCCTCCCCCCTTCTTGTCTTCTTCCCCGGTCTAGAATTCTGCATTATTATTATTAACATAGGCAGTTGACCATTTCAAATAGCCTACTCTCACATTGATAGTAACTTAATTTCAATGAAAACAACGCCATTGTCTCTCTTGTGTGGAGGATGCACTCACTCGTGAACGCACATAGATTGTTGCATTGATATTCCATTCCAAGCAAATAACAATGTGGTAGTAGCTTCAGATTTGTCAGAATAATAAAATCAGCAACAAAAGGCTGTAAACTTTGGTCCATAATGATTAGAAGATCTCAAACACAGCACGTTTTACTTTTGGCAGCATGTTTTACTTTTGGACCGAGTGGGAGTCGAACCTTGGCCTTGCCTAAAGCGGGGCTCGAACCGGCGACCTCGCGGTCCGTACGCCCCCCCCTCCCTTTTCTCCGCTCCCCCGTATGCAAATTAGCCATGTGCCGTCGTCTGACGGCTTCCGTTGCGTTCCGGCTGCCGTCGGGGAGGCGGGCTCCCCGCGAAGCGGAACGCAACGTCCGAAAGTGGAACGATACGCCGTGTCGTTCCGCTTTTCCGACGTTCGCGGCCGCCGCGGGCGGACGGGGCGGAGTCCCGGCGCCCCTTTCGCCGCGGCGGACGGGGCGGCCGGGGGCCTCGCGCGGGATGGTCGCGGCCTCCCGGGGCCCCTCCGGGGCCCCGCAGACGGCGCCGGGGCCAAAACCTCAAAGATTGAGCGGGATCTTTCGCGCAGGGGCCATGCTAATCTTCTCTGTATCGTTCCAATTTTATTATATGTGCAGCAGAAGCTGACACGAATGCACCCAGGCTTGACCGGATAGGTATAGGTCGCAGGATGGCCATACCGGATCCCCACGGTGGAGGTTTTTAAAAAGGCGAAGAAACGACATGTATAACACATGCGTGGGAACGTAGTTGCATTAAGGGGTACGCGTGTTGGGGGCTAGGGTTAGGGTTAGTGCTTCAGAGAATTAGCGGGCGCTAACTTGAAAAGCATGGGTCGAACAGGGGCAAGCCAAACACCCTCGCGAAGCTCTCGATGTGGTAACTGCAAAAATGAGGAATGCTTCAAGAGTTTGGGTGCCATCCTTGTGCCTCCAGGTTGGATCACTAACAAACCGTTCTGTATCGTTCGCATATCAGTCCAGATTGGTTCACAAACATTCTTCTCTGTATCGTTCCAATGTCAGTCCTAAAATTGGAACGATACAGAGAAGATGATTGCTAAACCAATCTGGTAGTTCACCAACAATATTCTCTGTATCGTTCCAATGTCAGTCCTAAAATTGGAACGATACAGAAAAGATGATTGCTAAACCAATCTGGACTGACATTGGTACGATACAGAGAATATTGTTGGCGAACCACCCAAAAGGCAACACTATAGAGAAGGATCCTCCCACCAACCTGACATTATCAGACCCCAGTGCTGTTTATAACTAGTGCCAGCCGGGTCCAGATGGAGAGCTGGGTTGTGGGCTTAGCTGGCTTCTGGCCTGGAACCCCGGAAGGGGGCCCAGGCTCCCCGGGCAAAATGGCCCGTTGCTTTCCACGAGCGGAAGATTTTACACTCGTACCCCGGAAACGAAACTTCGAGGCTGGCCCGCGCAGGGACCTCCCCCCTGCCTCCACCACGGGCTCCCCGGGTCCAGATGGAGGACCGGGTTACCGCAGTAAGTGAATTGAGCTGCCCTGAACGGTCCGGCCTGCCCCGGAATGGTCGCGACCATTTGGGGGAAGGCTGGGCAACTCTGGGGCAGGCCATACCCTTGCGGGGGGCTGGACAATTCCGGGGCGGACGGGACCACTCACCTGGGCAGGCCGAACCATTCCGCAGAAACAGGGGCTTTCCTTGATCGAGACGGAAGATGCACCGCTCCCTGCAGTAGTGCAGCACAGGGTTGATGCGTGGAGTGAGCGGAGCAAGCCCCTAGTTCAGCTCCTGAGGTCAAAAATCCGTTTAATATGTGGTCCCCATATAGGGGACGTATCAGATATTAAACTGATAAGAACAGAAACTACACTTGATCTGAGCCAAAAGGCCGAGAAGCGATAAACAGGTTAAGGGGCCGCCGTGGACTCCACGTGCAATGTTGACGTGATCACCTCCACGGTTTGCGACAGCTAGCTAGCACAGGAAGCCTTGTTTAATATGCAGACGGAGCGGTCGCGACCGGCAAAACAGCGGCAAAACAGCAAAACGGCCTGATTTCGAAAATGGGCCAGTATGCCCAGGGGCACGGCCACTGTGTGCTGGTGGCAATTGGAGGAGATTCTGGAGGGGTGCTTAATAGTGGGTGCCCGGGTCCAGATGGAGAGCCGGGTTGGGGGCTTAGCTGGCTCCTGGCCTGGCACCCCGGGAGGGGGCCCAGGCTCCCCGGGTCCGAATGGGAAGCCAGGCAAAATGGCCCGTTGCTTTCCACTCGTACCCCGGAAACGAAACTTCGAGGCTATTGGAGGAGATTCTGGAGGGGTGCTTAATGGTGGGTGCCCGGGTCCAGATGGAGAGCCGGGTTGGGGGCTTAGCTGGCTTCTGGCCTGGCACCCCGGGAGGGGGCCCAGGCTCCCCGGGGCTGCGTGGGAAGCCGGGCAAAATGGCCCGTTGCTGTCCACACGTGGACGATTTCCTCGTACCCCGGAAACAAAGCTTCGAGGCTATTAGGGGATATTCTGGAGGGGTGCTTAATGGTGGGTGCCCGGGTCCAGATGGAGAACTGGGTTGTGGGCTTAGCTGGCTTCTGGCCTGGCACCCCGGGAGGGGGCCCAGGCTCCCCGGGGCCGCGTGGGAAGCCGGGCAAAATGGCCCGTTGCTGTCCACACGTGGACGATTTCCTCGTACCCCGGAAACAAAGCTTCGAGGCTATTAGGGGATATTCTGGAGGGGTGCTTAATGGTGGGTGCCCGGGTCCAGATGGAGAACTGGGTTGTGGGCTTAGCTGGCTTCTGGCCTGGCACCCCGGGAGGGGGCCCAGGCTCCCCGGGGCCGCGTGGGAAGCCGGGCAAAATGGCCCGTTGCTGTCCACACGTGGACGATTTCCTCGTACCCCGGAAACAAAGCTTCGAGGCTATTAGGGGAGATTCTGGAGGGGTGCTTAATAGTGGGTGCCCGGGTCCAGATGGAGAGCCGGGTTGGGGGCTTAGCTGGCTTCTGGCCTGGCACCCCGGGAGGGGGCCCAGGCTCCCCGGGACCCAATGGGAAGCCGGGCAAAATTGGAGGAGACTCTGGAGGGGTGCTTAATAGTGGGTGCCCGGGTCCAGATGGAGAGCCGGGTTGGGGGCTTAGCTGGCTTCTGGCCTGGCACCCCGGGAGGGGGCCCAGGCTCCCCGGGACCCAATGGGAAGCCGGGCAAAATTGGAGGAGACTCTGGAGGGGTGCTTAATAGTGGGTGCCCGGGTCCAGATGGAGAGCCGGGTTGGGGGCTTAGCTGGCTTCTGGCCTGGCACCCCGGGAGGGGGCCCAGGCTCCCCGGGACCCAATGGGAAGCCGGGCAAAATTGGAGGAGACTCTGGAGGGGTGCTTAATAGTGGGTGCCCGGGTCCAGATGGAGAGCCGGGTTGGGGGCTTAGCTGGCTTCTGGCCTGGCACCCCGGGAGGGGGCCCAGGCTCCCCGGGACCCAATGGGAAGCCGGGCAAAATTGGAGGAGACTCTGGAGGGGTGCTTAATAGTGGGTGCCCGGGTCCAGATGGAGAGCCGGGTTGGGGGCTTAGCTGGCTTCTGGCCTGGCACCCCGGGAGGGGGCCCAGGCTCCCCGGGACCCAATGGGAAGCCGGGCAAAATTGGAGGAGACTCTGGAGGGGTGCTTAATAGTGGGTGCCCGGGTCCAGATGGAGAGCTGGGTTGGGGGCTTAGCTGGCTTCTGGCCTGGCACCCCGGGAAGGGGCCCAGGCTCCCCGGGGCCGCGTGGGAAGCCGGGCAAAATTGCCCGTTGCTTTCCACGGGCGGAAGATTTTACACTCGTACCCCGGAAACGAAGCTTCGAGGCTATTGGAGGAGATTCTGGAGGGGTGCTTAATAGTGGGTGCCCGGGTCCAGATGGAGAGCTGGGTTGTGGGCTTAGCTGGCTTCTGGCCTGGCACCCCGGGAGGGGGCCCAGGCTCCCCGGGACCCAATGGGAAGCCGGGCAAAATTGGAGGAGACTCTGGAGGGGTGCTTAATAGTGGGTGCCCGGGTCCAGATGGAGAGCCGGGTTGGGGGCTTAGCTGGCTTCTGGCCTGGCACCCCGGGAGGGGGCCCAGGCTCCCCGGGACCCAATGGGAAGCCGGGCAAAATTGGAGGAGACTCTGGAGGGGTGCTTAATAGTGGGTGCCCGGGTCCAGATGGAGAGCCGGGTTGGGGGCTTAGCTGGCTTCTGGCCTGGCACCCCGGGAGGGGGCCCAGGCTCCCCGGGACCCAATGGGAAGCCGGGCAAAATTGGAGGAGACTCTGGAGGGGTGCTTAATAGTGGGTGCCCGGGTCCAGATGGAGAGCCGGGTTGGGGGCTTAGCTGGCTTCTGGCCTGGCACCCCGGGAGGGGGCCCAGGCTCCCCGGGACCCAATGGGAAGCCGGGCAAAATTGGAGGAGACTCTGGAGGGTGCTTAATAGTGGGTGCCCGGGTCCAGATGGAGAGCCGGGTTGGCAGCTTAGCTGGCTTCTGGCCTGGCACCCCGGGAGGGGGCCCAGGCTCCCCGGGACCCAATGGGAAGCCGGGCAAAATTGGAGGAGTCTCTGGAGGGGTGCTTAATAGTGGGTGCCCGGGTCCAGATGGAGAGCCGGGTTGGGGGCTTAGCTGGCTTCTGGCCTGGCACCCCGGAGGGGGCCCAGGCTCCCCGGGGCCGCGTGGGAAGCCGGGCAAAATTGCCCGTTGCTTTCCACGGGCGGAAGATTTTACACTCGTACCCCGGAAACGAAGCTTCGAGGCTATTGGAGGAGATTCTGGAGGGGTGCTTAATAGTGGGTGCCCGGGTCCAGATGGAGAGCTGGGTTGTGAGTTTGGGTGCCATCCTTGTGCTTCCAGGTTGGATCACTAACAAACCGTTCTGTATCGTTCGCATATCAGTCCACATTGGTTCACCAACAATCTTCTCTGTATCGTTCCAATGTTAGTCCTAAAATTGGAACGATACAGCGAAGATGATTGCTAAACCAATCTGGTAGTTCACCAACAATATTCTCTGTATCGTTCCAATGTCAGTCCTAAAATTGGAACGATACAGTAAAGATGATTGCTAAACCAATCTGGACTGACATTGGCACGATACAGAGAATATTGTTGGCGAACCACCCAAAAGGCAACAATATAGAGAAGGATCCTCCCACCAACCTGACATTATCAGACCCCAGTGCTGTTTGCAACTAGGGCCAGTTATAACTCTACAGCACAAGGTTGAAAAGGGGTGTGCTACGCATCCACGTGTAGCTCTCATGTGACAGGCGCGCCCACACGTGTTTGGGGTTAGGGTTAGGGTTAGTGCTTGAGAGAATTACTGGGCGATAACTCGAAAACCGCAGGCCAAACATGGGCATGCCGCACATCCTCGCGAAGCTCTTGATGCGGTAGACCAGAAAATGAGGAACGCTTCACGAATTTGCGTGTCATCCTTGCGCAGGGGCCATGCTAATCTTCTCTGTATCGTTCCAATTTTATTATATGTGCAGCAGAAGCTGACACGAATGCACCCAGGCTTGACCGGATAGGTATAGGTCGCAGGATGGCCATACCGGATCCCCACGGTGGAGGTTTTAAAAAGGCGAAGAAACGACATGTATAACACATGCGTGGGAACGTAGTTGCATTAAGGGGTACGCGTGTTGGGGGCTAGGGTTAGGGTTAGTGCTTCAGAGAATTAGCGGGCGCTAACTTGAAAAGCATGGGTCGAACAGGGGCAAGCCAAACACCCTCGCGAAGCTCTCGATGTGGTAACTGCAAAAATGAGGAATGCTTCAAGAGTTTGGGTGCCATCCTTGTGCCTCCAGGTTGGATCACTAACAAACCGTTCTGTATCGTTCGCATATCAGTCCAGATTGGTTCACAAACATTCTTCTCTGTATCGTTCCAATGTCAGTCCTAAAATTGGAACGATACAGAGAAGATGATTGCTAAACCAATCTGTTTGGGTGGTTCGCCAACAATATTCTCTGTATGTAGTTCACCAACAATATTCTCTGTATCGTTCCAATGTCAGTCCTAAAATTGGAACGATACAGAAAAGATGATTGCTAAACCAATCTGGACTGACATTGGTACGATACAGAGAATATTGTTGGCGAACCACCCAAAAGGCAACACTATAGAGAAGGATCCTCCCACCAACCTGACATTATCAGACCCCAGTGCTGTTTATAACTAGTGCCAGCCGGGTCCAGATGGAGAACTGGGTTGTGGGCTTAGCTGGCTTCTGGCCTGGAACCCCGGAAGGGGGCCCAGGCTCCCCGGGGCCGCGTGGGAAGCCGGGCAAAATGGCCCGTTGCTTTTCACGAGCGGAAGATTTTACACTCGTACCCCGGAAACGAAACTTCGAGGCTGGCCCGCGCAGGGACCTCCCCCCTGCCTCCACCACAGGCTCCCCGGGTCCAGATGGAGGACCGGGTTACCGCAGTAGCTGAATTCAGCTGCCCTGAACGGTCCGGCCTGCCCCGGAATGGTCGCGACCATTTGGGGGAAGGCTGGGCAACTCTGGGGCAGGCCATACCCTTGTGGGGGGCTGGACAATTCCGGGGCGGACGGGACCACTCACCTGGGCAGGCCGAACCATTCCGCAGAAACAGGGGCTTTCCTTGATCGAGACGGAAGATGCACCGCTCCCTGCAGTAGTGCAGCACAGGGTTGATGCGTGGAGTGAGCGGAGCAAGCCCCTAGTTCAGCTCCTGAGGTTAAAAAATCCGTTTAATATGTGGTCCCCATATAGGGGACGTATCAGATATTAAACTGATAAGAACAGAAACTACACTTGATCTGAGCCAAAAGGCCGAGAAGCGATAAACAGGTTAAGGGACCGCCGTGGACTCCACGTGCAATGTTGACGTGATCACCTCCACGGTTTGCGACAGCTAGCTAGCACAGGAAGCCTTGTTTAATATGCAGACGGAGCGGTCGCGACCGGCAAAACAGCGGCAAAACAGCAAAACGGCCTGATTTCGAAAATGGGCCAGTATGCCCAGGGGCACGGCCACTGTGTGCTGGTGGCAATTGGAGGAGATTCTGGAGGGGTGCTTAATAGTGGGTGCCCGGGTCCAGATGGAGAGCCGGGTTGGGGGCTTAGCTGGCTCCTGGCCTGGCACCCCGGGAGGGGGCCCAGGCTCCCCGGGTCCGAATGGGAAGCCAGGCAAAATGGCCCGTTGCTTTCCACTCGTACCCCGGAAACGAAACTTCGAGGCTATTGGAGGAGATTCTGGAGGGGTGCTTAATGGTGGGTGCCCGGGTCCAGATGGAGAGCCGGGTTGGGGGCTTAGCTGGCTTCTGGCCTGGCACCCCGGGAGGGGGCCCAGGCTCCCCGGGCTGCGTGGGAAGCCGGGCAAAATGGCCCGTTGCTGTCCACACCTGGACGATTTCCTCGTACCCCGAAACAAAGCTTCGAGGCTATTAGGGGATATTCTGGAGGGGTGCTTAATGGTGGGTGCCCGGGTCCAGATGGAGAACTGGGTTGTGGGCTTAGCTGGCTTCTGGCCTGGCACCCCGGGAGGGGGCCCAGGCTCCCCGGGGCCGCGTGGGAAGCCGGGCAAAATGGCCCGTTGCTGTCCACACCTGGACGATTTCCTCGTACCCCGGAAACAAAGCTTCGAGGCTATTAGGGGAGATTCTGGAGGGGTGCTTAATAGTGGGTGCCCGGGTCCAGATGGAGAGCCGGGTTGGGGGCTTAGCTGGCTTCTGGCCTGGCACCCCGGGAGGGGGCCCAGGCTCCCCGGGACCCAATGGGAAGCCGGGCAAAATTGGAGGAGACTCTGGAGGGGTGCTTAATAGTGGGTGCCCGGGTCCAGATGGAGAGCCGGGTTGGGGGCTTAGCTGGCTTCTGGCCTGGCACCCCGGGAGGGGGCCCAGGCTCCCCGGGACCCAATGGGAAGCCGGGCAAAATTGGAGGAGACTCTGGAGGGGTGCTTAATAGTGGGTGCCCGGGTCCAGATGGAGAGCCGGGTTGGGGCTTAGCTGGCTTCTGGCCTGGCACCCCGGGAGGGGGCCCAGGCTCCCCGGGACCCAATGGGAAGCCGGGCAAAATTGGAGGAGACTCTGGAGGGGTGCTTAATAGTGGGTGCCCGGGTCCAGATGGAGAGCCGGGTTGGGGCTTAGCTGGCTTCTGGCCTGGCACCCCGGGAGGGGGCCCAGGCTCCCCGGGACCCAATGGGAAGCCGGGCAAAATTGGAGGAGACTCTGGAGGGGTGCTTAATAGTGGGTGCCCGGGTCCAGATGGAGAGCCGGGTTGGGGGCTTAGCTGGCTTCTGGCCTGGCACCCCGGGAGGGGGCCCAGGCTCCCCGGGACCCAATGGAAGCCGGGCAAAATTGGAGGAGACTCTGGAGGGGTGCTTAATAGTGGGTGCCCGGGTCCAGATGGAGAGGCGGGTTGGGGGCTTAGCTGGCTTCTGGCCTGGCACCCCGGGAGGGGGCCCAGGCTCCCCGGGACCCAATGGGAAGCCGGGCAAAATTGGAGGAGACTCTGGAGGGGTGCTTAATAGTGGGTGCCCGGGTCCAGATGGAGAGCCGGGTTGGGAGCTTAGCTGGCTTCTGGCCTGGCACCCCGGGAGGCCCAGGCTCCCCGGGACCCAATGGGAAGCCGGGCAAAATTGGAGGAGACTCTGGAGGGGTGCTTAATAGTGGGTGCCCGGGTCCAGATGGAGAGCCGGGTTGGGGGCTTAGCTGGCTTCTGGCCTGGCACCCCGGGAGGGGGCCCAGGCTCCCCGGGACCCAATGGGAAGCCGGCAAAATTGGAGGAGACTCTGGAGGGGTGCTTAATAGTGGGTGCCCGGGTCCAGATGGAGAGCCGGGTTGGGGGCTTAGCTGGCTTCTGGCCTGGCACCCCGGGAGGGGGCCCAGGCTCCCCGGGACCCAATGGGAAGCCGGGCAAAATTGGAGGAGACTCTGGAGGGGTGCTTAATAGTGGGTGCCCGGGTCCAGATGGAGAGCCGGGTTGGGGGCTTAGCTGGCTTCTGGCCTGGCACCCCGGGAGGGGCCCAGGCTCCCCGGGACCCAATGGGAAGCCGGGCAAAATTGGAGGAGACTCTGGAGGGGTGCTTAATAGTGGGTGCCGGGTCCAGATGGAGAGCCGGGTTGGCAGCTTAGCTGGCTTCTGGCCTGGCACCCCGGGAGGGGGCCCAGGCTCCCCGGGACCCAATGGGAAGCCGGGCAAAATTGGAGGAGTCTCTGGAGGGGTGCTTAATAGTGGGTGCCCGGGTCCAGATGGAGAGCCGGGTTGGGGGCTTAGCTGGCTTCTGGCCTGGCACCCCGGGAGGGGGCCCAGGCTCCCCGGGGCCGCGTGGGAAGCCGGGCAAAATTGCCCGTTGCTTTCCACGGGCGGAAGATTTTACACTCGTACCCCGGAAACGAAGCTTCGAGGCTATTGGAGGAGATTCTGGAGGGGTGCTTAATAGTGGGTGCCCGGGTCCAGATGGAGAGCTGGGTTGTGAGTTTGGGTGCCATCCTTGTGCTTCCAGGTTGGATCACTAACAAACCGTTCTGTATCGTTCGCATATCAGTCCACATTGGTTCACCAACAATCTTCTCTGTATCGTTCCAATGTTAGTCCTAAAATTGGAACGATACAGCGAAGATGATTGCTAAACCAATCTGGTAGTTCACCAACAATATTCTCTGTATCGTTCCAATGTCAGTCCTAAAATTGGAACGATACAGTAAAGATGATTGCTAAACCAATCTGGACTGACATTGGCACGATACAGAGAATATTGTTGGCGAACCACCCAAAAGGCAACAATATAGAGAAGGATCCTCCCACCAACCTGACATTATCAGACCCCAGTGCTGTTTGCAACTAGGGCCAGTTATAACTCTACAGCACAAGGTTGAAAAGGGGTGTGCTACGCATCCACGTGTAGCTCTCATGTGACAGGCGCGCCCACACGTGTTTGGGGTTAGGGTTAGGGTTAGTGCTTGAGAGAATTACTGGGCGATAACTCGAAAACCGCAGGCCAAACATGGGCATGCCGCACATCCTCGCGAAGCTCTCGATGCGGTAGACCAGAAAATGAGGAACGCTTCACGAATTTGCGTGTCATCCTTGCGCAGGGGCCATGCTAATCTTCTCTGTATCGTTCCAATTTTATTATATGTGCAGCAGAAGCTGACACGAATGCACCCAGGCTTGACCGGATAGGTATAGGTCGCAGGATGGCCATACCGGATCCCCACGGTGGAGGTTTTTAAAAAGGCGAAGAAACGACATGTATAACACATGCGTGGGAACGTAGTTGCATTAAGGGGTACGCGTGTTGGGGGCTAGGGTTAGGGTTAGTGCTTCAGAGAATTAGCGGGCGCTAACTTGAAAAGCATGGGTCGAACAGGGGCAAGCCAAACACCCTCGCGAAGCTCTCGATGTGGTAACTGCAAAAATGAGGAATGCTTCAAGAGTTTGGGTGCCATCCTTGTGCCTCCAGGTTGGATCACTAACAAACCGTTCTGTATCGTTCGCATATCAGTCCAGATTGGTTCACAAACATTCTTCTCTGTATCGTTCCAATGTCAGTCCTAAAATTGGAACGATACAGAGAAGATGATTGCTAAACCAATCTGTTTGGGTGGTTCGCCAACAATATTCTCTGTATGTAGTTCACCAACAATATTCTCTGTATCGTTCCAATGTCAGTCCTAAAATTGGAACGATACAGAAAAGATGATTGCTAAACCAATCTGGACTGACATTGGTACGATACAGAGAATATTGTTGGCGAACCACCCAAAAGGCAACACTATAGAGAAGGATCCTCCCACCAACCTGACATTATCAGACCCCAGTGCTGTTTATAACTAGTGCCAGCCGGGTCCAGATGGAGAACTGGGTTGTGGGCTTAGCTGGCTTCTGGCCTGGAACCCCGGAAGGGGGCCCAGGCTCCCCGGGGCCGCGTGGGAAGCCGGGCAAAATGGCCCGTTGCTTTTCACGAGCGGAAGATTTTACACTCGTACCCCGGAAACGAAACTTCGAGGCTGGCCCGCGCAGGGACCTCCCCCCTGCCTCCACCACAGGCTCCCCGGGTCCAGATGGAGGACCGGGTTACCGCAGTAGCTGAATTCAGCTGCCCTGAACGGTCCGGCCTGCCCCGGAATGGTCGCGACCATTTGGGGGAAGGCTGGGCAACTCTGGGGCAGGCCATACCCTTGTGGGGGGCTGGACAATTCCGGGGCGGACGGGACCACTCACCTGGGCAGGCCGAACCATTCCGCAGAAACAGGGGCTTTCCTTGATCGAGACGGAAGATGCACCGCTCCCTGCAGTAGTGCAGCACAGGGTTGATGCGTGGAGTGAGCGGAGCAAGCCCCTAGTTCAGCTCCTGAGGTCAAAAATCCGTTTAATATGTGGTCCCCATATAGGGGACGTATCAGATATTAAACTGATAAGAACAGAAACTACACTTGATCTGAGCCAAAAGGCCGAGAAGCGATAAACAGGTTAAGGGACCGCCGTGGACTCCACGTGCAATGTTGACGTGATCACCTCCACGGTTTGCGACAGCTAGCTAGCACAGGAAGCCTTGTTTAATATGCAGACGGAGCGGTCGCGACCGGCAAAACAGCGGCAAAACAGCAAAACGGCCTGATTTCGAAAATGGGCCAGTATGCCCAGGGGCACGGCCACTGTGTGCTGGTGGCAATTGGAGGAGATTCTGGAGGGGTGCTTAATAGTGGGTGCCCGGGTCCAGATGGAGAGCCGGGTTGGGGGCTTAGCTGGCTCCTGGCCTGGCACCCCGGGAGGGGGCCCAGGCTCCCCGGGTCCGAATGGGAAGCCAGGCAAAATGGCCCGTTGCTTTCCACTCGTACCCCGGAAACGAAACTTCGAGGCTATTGGAGGAGATTCTGGAGGGGTGCTTAATGGTGGGTGCCCGGGTCCAGATGGAGAGCCGGGTTGGGGGCTTAGCTGGCTTCTGGCCTGGCACCCCGGGAGGGGGCCCAGGCTCCCCGGGGCTGCGTGGGAAGCCGGGCAAAATGGCCCGTTGCTGTCCACACCTGGACGATTTCCTCGTACCCCGGAAACAAAGCTTCGAGGCTATTAGGGGATATTCTGGAGGGGTGCTTAATGGTGGGTGCCCGGGTCCAGATGGAGAACTGGGTTGTGGGCTTAGCTGGCTTCTGGCCTGGCACCCCGGGAGGGGGCCCAGGCTCCCCGGGGCCGCGTGGGAAGCCGGGCAAAATGGCCCGTTGCTGTCCACACGTGGACGATTTCCTCGTACCCCGAAACAAAGCTTCGAGGCTATTAGGGGAGATTCTGGAGGGGTGCTTAATAGTGGGTGCCCGGGTCCAGATGGAGAGCCGGGTTGGGGGCTTAGCTGGCTTCTGGCCTGGCACCCCGGGAGGGGGCCCAGGCTCCCCGGGACCCAATGGGAAGCCGGGCAAAATTGGAGGAGACTCTGGAGGGGTGCTTAATAGTGGGTGCCCGGGTCCAGATGGAGAGCCGGGTTGGGGGCTTAGCTGGCTTCTGGCCTGGCACCCCGGGAGGGGGCCCAGGCTCCCCGGGACCCAATGGGAAGCCGGGCAAAATTGGAGGAGACTCTGGAGGGGTGCTTAATAGTGGGTGCCCGGGTCCAGATGGAGAGCCGGGTTGGGGGCTTAGCTGGCTTCTGGCCTGGCACCCCGGGAGGGGGCCCAGGCTCCCCGGGACCCAATGGGAAGCCGGGCAAAATTGGAGGAGACTCTGGAGGGGTGCTTAATAGTGGGTGCCCGGGTCCAGATGGAGAGCCGGGTTGGGGGCTTAGCTGGCTTCTGGCCTGGCACCCCGGGAGGGGGCCCAGGCTCCCCGGGACCCAATGGGAAGCCGGGCAAAATTGGAGGAGACTCTGGAGGGGTGCTTAATAGTGGGTGCCCGGGTCCAGATGGAGAGCCGGGTTGGGGGCTTAGCTGGCTTCTGGCCTGGCACCCCGGGAGGGGGCCCAGGCTCCCCGGGACCCAATGGGAAGCCGGGCAAAATTGGAGGAGACTCTGGAGGGGTGCTTAATAGTGGGTGCCCGGGTCCAGATGGAGAGGCGGGTTGGGGGCTTAGCTGGCTTCTGGCCTGGCACCCCGGGAGGGGGCCCAGGCTCCCCGGGACCCAATGGGAAGCCGGGCAAAATTGGAGGAGACTCTGGAGGGGTGCTTAATAGTGGGTGCCCGGGTCCAGATGGAGAGCCGGGTTGGGAGCTTAGCTGGCTTCTGGCCTGGCACCCCGGGAGGGGGCCCAGGCTCCCCGGGACCCAATGGGAAGCCGGGCAAAATTGGAGGAGACTCTGGAGGGGTGCTTAATAGTGGGTGCCCGGGTCCAGATGGAGAGCCGGGTTGGGGGCTTAGCTGGCTTCTGGCCTGGCACCCCGGGAGGGGGCCCAGGCTCCCCGGGACCCAATGGGAAGCCGGGCAAAATTGGAGGAGACTCTGGAGGGGTGCTTAATAGTGGGTGCCCGGGTCCAGATGGAGAGCCGGGTTGGGGGCTTAGCTGGCTTCTGGCCTGGCACCCCGGGAGGGGGCCCAGGCTCCCCGGGACCCAATGGGAAGCCGGGCAAAATTGGAGGAGACTCTGGAGGGGTGCTTAATAGTGGGTGCCCGGGTCCAGATGGAGAGCCGGGTTGGGGGCTTAGCTGGCTTCTGGCCTGGCACCCCGGGAGGGGGCCCAGGCTCCCCGGGACCCAATGGGAAGCCGGGCAAAATTGGAGGAGACTCTGGAGGGGTGCTTAATAGTGGGTGCCCGGGTCCAGATGGAGAGCCGGGTTGGCAGCTTAGCTGGCTTCTGGCCTGGCACCCCGGGAGGGGGCCCAGGCTCCCCGGGACCCAATGGGAAGCCGGGCAAAATTGGAGGAGTCTCTGGAGGGGTGCTTAATAGTGGGTGCCCGGGTCCAGATGGAGAGCCGGGTTGGGGGCTTAGCTGGCTTCTGGCCTGGCACCCCGGGAGGGGGCCCAGGCTCCCCGGGCCGCGTGGGAAGCCGGGCAAAATTGCCCGTTGCTTTCCACGGGCGGAAGATTTTACACTCGTACCCCGGAAACGAAGCTTCGAGGCTATTGGAGGAGATTCTGGAGGGGTGCTTAATAGTGGGTGCCCGGGTCCAGATGGAGAGCTGGGTTGTGAGTTTGGGTGCCATCCTTGTGCTTCCAGGTTGGATCACTAACAAACCCGTTCTGTATCGTTCGCATATCAGTCCACATTGGTTCACCAACAATCTTCTCTGTATCGTTCCAATGTTAGTCCTAAAATTGGAACGATACAGCGAAGATGATTGCTAAACCAATCTGGTAGTTCACCAACAATATTCTCTGTATCGTTCCAATGTCAGTCCTAAAATTGGAACGATACAGTAAAGATGATTGCTAAACCAATCTGGACTGACATTGGCACGATACAGAGAATATTGTTGGCGAACCACCCAAAAGGCAACAATATAGAGAAGGATCCTCCCACCAACCTGACATTATCAGACCCCAGTGCTGTTTGCAACTAGGGCCAGTTATAACTCTACAGCACAAGGTTGAAAAGGGGTGTGCTACGCATCCACGTGTAGCTCTCATGTGACAGGCGCGCCCACACGTGTTTGGGGTTAGGGTTAGGGTTAGTGCTTGAGAGAATTACTGGGCGATAACTCGAAAACCGCAGGCCAAACATGGGCATGCCGCACATCCTCGCGAAGCTCTCGATGCGGTAGACCAGAAAATGAGGAACGCTTCACGAATTTGCGTGTCATCCTTGCGCAGGGGCCATGCTAATCTTCTCTGTATCGTTCCAATTTTATTATATGTGCAGCAGAAGCTGACACGAATGCACCCAGGCTTGACCGGATAGGTATAGGTCGCAGGATGGCCATACCGGATCCCCACGGTGGAGGTTTTTAAAAAGGCGAAGAAACGACATGTATAACACATGCGTGGGAACGTAGACCGCCGTGGACTCCACGTGCAATGTTGACGTGATCACCTCCACGGTTTGCGACAGCTAGCTAGCACAGGAAGCCTTGTTTAATATGCAGACGGAGCGGTCGCGACCGGCAAAACAGCGGCAAAACAGCAAAACGGCCTGATTTCGAAAATGGGCCAGTATGCCCAGGGGCACGGCCACTGTGTGCTGGTGGCAATTGGAGGAGATTCTGGAGGGGTGCTTAATAGTGGGTGCCCGGGTCCAGATGGAGAGCCGGGTTGGGGGCTTAGCTGGCTCCTGGCCTGGCACCCCGGGAGGGGGCCCAGGCTCCCCGGGTCCGAATGGGAAGCCAGGCAAAATGGCCCGTTGCTTTCCACTCGTACCCCGGAAACGAAACTTCGAGGCTATTGGAGGAGATTCTGGAGGGGTGCTTAATGGTGGGTGCCCGGGTCCAGATGGAGAGCCGGGTTGGGGGCTTAGCTGGCTTCTGGCCTGGCACCCCGGGAGGGGGCCCAGGCTCCCCGGGGCTGCGTGGGAAGCCGGGCAAAATGGCCCGTTGCTGTCCACACCTGGACGATTTCCTCGTACCCCGGAAACAAAGCTTCGAGGCTATTAGGGGATATTCTGGAGGGGTGCTTAATGGTGGGTGCCCGGGTCCAGATGGAGAACTGGGTTGTGGGCTTAGCTGGCTTCTGGCCTGGCACCCCGGGAGGGGGCCCAGGCTCCCCGGGGCCGCGTGGGAAGCCGGGCAAAATGGCCCGTTGCTGTCCACACGTGGACGATTTCCTCGTACCCCGGAAACAAAGCTTCGAGGCTATTAGGGGAGATTCTGGAGGGTGCTAATAGTGGGTGCCCGGGTCCAGATGGAGAGCCGGTTTGGGGCTTAGCTGGCTTCTGGCCTGGCACCCCGGGAGGGGCCCAGGCTCCCCGGGACCCAATGGGAAGCCGGGCAAAATTGGAGGAGACTCTGGAGGGGTGCTTAATAGTGGGTGCCCGGGTCCAGATGGAGAGCCGGGTTGGGGGCTTAGCTGGCTTCTGGCCTGGCACCCCGGGAGGGGGCCCAGGCTCCCCGGGACCCAATGGGAAGCCGGGCAAAATTGGAGGAGACTCTGGAGGGGTGCTTAATAGTGGGTGCCCGGGTCCAGATGGAGAGCCGGGTTGGGGGCTTAGCTGGCTTCTGGCCTGGCACCCCGGGAGGGGGCCCAGGCTCCCCGGACCCAATGGGAAGCCGGGCAAAATTGGAGGAGACTCTGGAGGGGTGCTTAATAGTGGGTGCCCGGGTCCAGATGGAGAGCCGGGTTGGGGGCTTAGCTGGCTTCTGGCCTGGCACCCCGGGAGGGGCCCAGGCTCCCCGGGACCCAATGGGAAGCCGGGCAAAATTGGAGGAGACTCTGGAGGGGTGCTTAATAGTGGGTGCCCGGGTCCAGATGGAGAGCCGGGTTGGGGGCTTAGCTGGCTTCTGGCCTGGCACCCCGGGAGGGGGCCCAGGCTCCCCGGGACCCAATGGAAGCCGGGCAAAATTGGAGGAGACTCTGGAGGGGTGCTTAATAGTGGGTGCCCGGGTCCAGATGGAGAGGCGGGTTGGGGGCTTAGCTGGCTTCTGGCCTGGCACCCCGGAGGGGGCCCAGGCTCCCCCGGGACCCAATGGGAAGCCGGGCAAAATTGGAGGAGACTCTGGAGGGGTGCTTAATAGTGGGTGCCCGGGTCCAGATGGAGAGCCGGGTTGGGAGCTTAGCTGGCTTCTGGCCTGGCACCCCGGGAGGGGGCCCAGGCTCCCCGGGACCCAATGGGAAGCCGGGCAAAATTGGAGGAGACTCTGGAGGGGTGCTTAATAGTGGGTGCCCGGGTCCAGATGGAGAGCCGGGTTGGGGGCTTAGCTGGCTTCTGGCCTGGCACCCCGGGAGGGGGCCCAGGCTCCCCGGGACCCAATGGGAAGCCGGGCAAAATTGGAGGAGACTCTGGAGGGGTGCTTAATAGTGGGTGCCCGGGTCCAGATGGAGAGCCGGGTTGGGGGCTTAGCTGGCTTCTGGCCTGGCACCCCGGGAGGGGGCCCAGGCTCCCCGGGACCCAATGGGAAGCCGGGCAAAATTGGAGGAGACTCTGGAGGGGTGCTTAATAGTGGGTGCCCGGGTCCAGATGGAGAGCCGGGTTGGGAGCTTAGCTGGCTTCTGGCCTGGCACCCCGGGAGGGGGCCCAGGCTCCCCGGGACCCAATGGGAAGCCGGGCAAAATTGGAGGAGTCTCTGGAGGGGTGCTTAATAGTGGGTGCCCGGGTCCAGATGGAGAGCCGGGTTGGGGGCTTAGCTGGCTTCTGGCCTGGCACCCCGGGAGGGGGCCCAGGCTCCCCGGGGCCGCGTGGGAAGCCGGGCAAAATTGCCCGTTGCTTTCCACGGGCGGAAGATTTTACACTCGTACCCCGGAAACGAAGCTTCGAGGCTATTGGAGGAGATTCTGGAGGGGTGCTTAATAGTGGGTGCCCGGGTCCAGATGGAGAGCTGGGTTGTGAGTTTGGGTGCCATCCTTGTGCTTCCAGGTTGGATCACTAACAAACCGTTCTGTATCGTTCGCATATCAGTCCACATTGGTTCACCAACAATCTTCTCTGTATCGTTCCAATGTTAGTCCTAAAATTGGAACGATACAGCGAAGATGATTGCTAAACCAATCTGGTAGTTCACCAACAATATTCTCTGTATCGTTCCAATGTCAGTCCTAAAATTGGAACGATACAGTAAAGATGATTGCTAAACCAATCTGGACTGACATTGGCACGATACAGAGAATATTGTTGGCGAACCACCCAAAAGGCAACAATATAGAGAAGGATCCTCCCACCAACCTGACATTATCAGACCCCAGTGCTGTTTGCAACTAGGGCCAGTTATAACTCTACAGCACAAGGTTGAAAAGGGGTGTGCTACGCATCCACGTGTAGCTCTCATGTGACAGGCGCGCCCACACGTGTTTGGGGTTAGGGTTAGGGTTAGTGCTTGAGAGAATTACTGGGCGATAACTCGAAAACCGCAGGCCAAACATGGGCATGCCGCACATCCTCGCGAAGCTCTCGATGCGGTAGACCAGAAAATGAGGAACGCTTCACGAATTTGCGTGTCATCCTTGCGCAGGGGCCATGCTAATCTTCTCTGTATCGTTCCAATTTTATTATATGTGCAGCAGAAGCTGACACGAATGCACCCAGGCTTGACCGGATAGGTATAGGTCGCAGGATGGCCATACCGGATCCCCACGGTGGAGGTTTTTAAAAAGGCGAAGAAACGACATGTATAACACATGCGTGGGAACGTAGTTGCATTAAGGGGTACGCGTGTTGGGGGCTAGGGTTAGGGTTAGTGCTTCAGAGAATTAGCGGGCGCTAACTTGAAAAGCATGGGTCGAACAGGGGCAAGCCAAACACCCTCGCGAAGCTCTCGATGTGGTAACTGCAAAAATGAGGAATGCTTCAAGAGTTTGGGTGCCATCCTTGTGCCTCCAGGTTGGATCACTAACAAACCGTTCTGTATCGTTCGCATATCAGTCCAGATTGGTTCACAAACATTCTTCTCTGTATCGTTCCAATGTCAGTCCTAAAATTGGAACGATACAGAGAAGATGATTGCTAAACCAATCTGTTTGGGTGGTTCGCCAACAATATTCTCTGTATGTAGTTCACCAACAATATTCTCTGTATCGTTCCAATGTCAGTCCTAAAATTGGAACGATACAGAAAAGATGATTGCTAAACCAATCTGGACTGACATTGGTACGATACAGAGAATATTGTTGGCGAACCACCCAAAAAGCAACACTATAGAGAAGGATCCTCCCACCAACCTGACATTATCAGACCCCAGTGCTGTTTATAACTAGTGCCAGCCGGGTCCAGATGGAGAACTGGGTTGTGGGCTTAGCTGGCTTCTGGCCTGGAACCCCGGAAGGGGGCCCAGGCTCCCCGGGCCGCGTGGGAAGCCGGGCAAAATGGCCCGTTGCTTTTCACGAGCGGAAGATTTTACACTCGTACCCCGGAAACGAAACTTCGAGGCTGGCCCGCGCAGGGACCTCCCCCCTGCCTCCACCACAGGCTCCCCGGGTCCAGATGGAGGACCGGGTTACCGCAGTAGCTGAATTCAGCTGCCCTGAACGGTCCGGCCTGCCCCGGAATGGTCGCGACCATTTGGGGGAAGGCTGGGCAACTCTGGGGCAGGCCATACCCTTGTGGGGGGCTGGACAATTCCGGGGCGGACGGGACCACTCACCTGGGCAGGCCGAACCATTCCGCAGAAACAGGGGCTTTCCTTGATCGAGACGGAAGATGCACCGCTCCCTGCAGTAGTGCAGCACAGGGTTGATGCGTGGAGTGAGCGGAGCAAGCCCCTAGTTCAGCTCCTGAGGTCAAAAATCCGTTTAATATGTGGTCCCCATATAGGGGACGTATCAGATATTAAACTGATAAGAACAGAAACTACACTTGATCTGAGCCAAAAGGCCGAGAAGCGATAAACAGGTTAAGGGACCGCCGTGGACTCCACGTGCAATGTTGACGTGATCACCTCCACGGTTTGCGACAGCTAGCTAGCACAGGAAGCCTTGTTTAATATGCAGACGGAGCGGTCGCGACCGGCAAAACAGCGGCAAAACAGCAAAACGGCCTGATTTCGAAAATGGGCCAGTATGCCCAGGGGCACGGCCACTGTGTGCTGGTGGCAATTGGAGGAGATTCTGGAGGGGTGCTTAATAGTGGGTGCCCGGGTCCAGATGGAGAGCCGGGTTGGGGGCTTAGCTGGCTCCTGGCCTGGCACCCCGGAGGGGGCCCAGGCTCCCCGGTCCGAATGGGAAGCCAGGCAAAATGGCCCGTTGCTTTCCACTCGTACCCCGGAAACGAAACTTCGAGGCTATTGGAGGAGATTCTGGAGGGGTGCTTAATGGTGGGTGCCCGGGTCCAGATGGAGAGCCGGTTGGGGGCTTAGCTGGCTTCTGGCCTGGCACCCCGGGAGGGGGCCCAGGCTCCCCGGGCTGCGTGGGAAGCCGGGCAAAATGGCCCGTTGCTGTCCACACCTGGACGATTTCCTCGTACCCCGGAAACAAAGCTTCGAGGCTATTAGGGGATATTCTGGAGGGGTGCTTAATGGTGGGTGCCCGGGTCCAGATGGAGAACTGGGTTGTGGGCTTAGCTGGCTTCTGGCCTGGCACCCCGGGAGGGGGCCCAGGCTCCCCGGGGCCGCGTGGGAAGCCGGGCAAAATGGCCCGTTGCTGTCCACACGTGGACGATTTCCTCGTACCCCGGAAACAAAGCTTCGAGGCTATTAGGGGAGATTCTGGAGGGGTGCTTAATAGTGGGTGCCCGGGTCCAGATGGAGAGCCGGGTTGGGGGCTTAGCTGGCTTCTGGCCTGGCACCCCGGGAGGGGGCCCAGGCTCCCCGGGACCCAATGGGAAGCCGGGCAAAATTGGAGGAGACTCTGGAGGGGTGCTTAATAGTGGGTGCCCGGTCCAGATGGAGAGCCGGGTTGGGGGCTTAGCTGGCTTCTGGCCTGGCACCCCGGGAGGGGGCCCAGGCTCCCCGGGACCCAATGGGAAGCCGGGCAAAATTGGAGGAGACTCTGGAGGGGTGCTTAATAGTGGGTGCCCGGGTCCAGATGGAGAGCCGGGTTGGGGGCTTAGCTGGCTTCTGGCCTGGCACCCCGGGAGGGGGCCCAGGCTCCCCGGGACCCAATGGGAAGCCGGGCAAAATGGAGGAGACTCTGGAGGGGTGCTTAATAGTGGGTGCCCGGGTCCAGATGGAGAGCCGGGTTGGGGGCTTAGCTGGCTTCTGGCCTGGCACCCCGGGAGGGGGCCCAGGCTCCCGGGACCCAATGGGAAGCCGGGCAAAATTGGAGGAGGACTCTGGAGGGGTGCTTAATAGTGGGTGCCCGGGTCCAGATGGAGAGCCGGGTTGGGGGCTTAGCTGGCTTCTGGCCTGGCACCCCGGGAGGGGGCCCAGGCTCCCCGGGACCCAATGGGAAGCCGGGCAAAATTGGAGGAGACTCTGGAGGGGTGCTTAATAGTGGGTGCCCGGGTCCAGATGGAGAGGCGGGTTGGGGGCTTAGCTGGCTTCTGGCCTGGCACCCCGGGAGGGGGCCCAGGCTCCCCGGGACCCAATGGGAAGCCGGGCAAAATTGGAGGAGACTCTGGAGGGGTGCTTAATAGTGGGTGCCCGGGTCCAGATGGAGAGCCGGGTTGGGAGCTTAGCTGGCTTCTGGCCTGGCACCCCGGAGGGGGCCCAGGCTCCCCGGGACCCAATGGAAGCCGGGCAAAATTGGAGGAGACTCTGGAGGGGTGCTTAATAGTGGGTGCCCGGGTCCAGATGGAGAGCCGGGTTGGGGGCTTAGCTGGCTTCTGGCCTGGCACCCCGGGAGGGGGCCCAGGCTCCCCGGACCCAATGGGAAGCCGGGCAAAATTGGAGGAGACTCTGGAGGGGTGCTTAATAGTGGGTGCCCGGGTCAGATGGAGAGCCGGGTTGGGGGCTTAGCTGGCTTCTGGCCTGGCACCCCGGGAGGGGGCCCAGGCTCCCCGGGACCCAATGGGAAGCCGGGCAAAATTGGAGGAGACTCTGGAGGGGTGCTTAATAGTGGGTGCCCGGGTCCAGATGGAGAGCCGGGTTGGGGGCTTAGCTGGCTTCTGGCCTGGCACCCCGGGAGGGGGCCCAGGCTCCCCGGGACCCAATGGGAAGCCGGGCAAAATTGGAGGAGACTCTGGAGGGGTGCTTAATAGTGGGTGCCCGGGTCCAGATGGAGAGCCGGGTTGGGGGCTTAGCTGGCTTCTGGCCTGGCACCCCGGGAGGGGGCCCAGGCTCCCCGGGACCCAATGGGAAGCCGGGCAAAATTGGAGGAGACTCTGGAGGGGTGCTTAATAGTGGGTGCCCGGGTCCAGATGGAGAGGCGGGTTGGGGGCTTAGCTGGCTTCTGGCCTGGCACCCCGGGAGGGGGCCCAGGCTCCCCGGGACCCAATGGGAAGCCGGGCAAAATTGGAGGAGACTCTGGAGGGGTGCTTAATAGTGGGTGCCCGGGTCCAGATGGAGAGCCGGGTTGGGGGGCTTAGCTGGCTTCTGGCCTGGCACCCCGGGAGGGGGCCCAGGCTCCCCGGGACCCAATGGGAAGCCGGGCAAAATTGGAGGAGACTCTGGAGGGGTGCTTAATAGTGGGTGCCCGGGTCCAGATGGAGAGCCGGGTTGGAGCTTAGCTGGCTTCTGGCCTGGCACCCCGGGAGGGGGCCCAGGCTCCCCGGGACCCAATGGGAAGCCGGGCAAAATTGGAGGAGACTCTGGAGGGGTGCTTAATAGTGGGTGCCCGGGTCCAGATGGAGAGCCGGGTTGGGGCTTAGCTGGCTTCTGGCCTGGCACCCCGGAGGGGGCCAGGCTCCCCGGGACCCAATGGGAAGCCGGGCAAAATTGGAGGAGACTCTGGAGGGGTGCTTAATAGTGGGTGCCCGGGTCCAGATGGAGAGCCGGTTTGGGGGCTTAGCTGGCTTCTGGCCTGGCACCCCGGGAGGGGGCCCAGGCTCCCCGGGACCCAATGGGAAGCCGGGCAAAATTGGAGGAGACTCTGGAGGGTGCTTAATAGTGGGTGCCCGGGTCCAGATGGAGAGCCGGGTTGGGGGCTTAGCTGGCTTCTGGCCTGGCACCCCGGGAGGGGGCCCAGGCTCCCCGGGACCCAATGGGAAGCCGGGCAAAATTGGAGGAGACTCTGGAGGGGTGCTTAATAGTGGGTGCCCGGGTCCAGATGGAGAGCCGGGTTGGCAGCTTAGCTGGCTTCTGGCCTGGCACCCCGGGAGGGGGCCCAGGCTCCCCGGGACCCAATGGGAAGCCGGGCAAAATTGGAGGAGTCTCTGGAGGGGTGCTTAATAGTGGGTGCCCGGGTCCAGATGGAGAGCCGGGTTTGGGGCTTAGCTGGCTTCTGGCCTGGCACCCCGGGAGGGGGCCCAGGCTCCCCGGGGCCGCGTGGGAAGCCGGGCAAAAATTGCCCCGTTGCTTTCCACGGGCGGAAGATTTTACACTCGTACCCCGGAAACGAAGCTTCGAGGCTATTGGAGGAGATTCTGGAGGGGTGCTTAATAGTGGGTGCCCGGGTCCAGATGGAGAGCTGGGTTGTGAGTTTGGGTGCCATCCTTGTGCTTCCAGGTTGGATCACTAACAAACCGTTCTGTATCGTTCGCATATCAGTCCACATTGGTTCACCAACAATCTTCTCTGTATCGTTCCAATGTTAGTCCTAAAATTGGAACGATACAGCGAAGATGATTGCTAAACCAATCTGGTAGTTCACCAACAATATTCTCTGTATCGTTCCAATGTCAGTCCTAAAATTGGAACGATACAGTAAAGATGATTGCTAAACCAATCTGGACTGACATTGGCACGATACAGAGAATATTGTTGGCGAACCACCCAAAAGGCAACAATATAGAGAAGGATCCTCCCACCAACCTGACATTATCAGACCCCAGTGCTGTTTGCAACTAGGGCCAGTTATAACTCTACAGCACAAGGTTGAAAAGGGGTGTGCTACGCATCCACGTGTAGCTCTCATGTGACAGGCGCGCCCACACGTGTTTGGGGTTAGGGTTAGGGTTAGTGCTTGAGAGAATTACTGGGCGATAACTCGAAAACCGCAGGCCAAACATGGGCATGCCGCACATCCTCGCGAAGCTCTCGATGCGGTAGACCAGAAAATGAGGAACGCTTCACGAATTTGCGTGTCATCCTTGCGCAGGGGCCATGCTAATCTTCTCTGTATCGTTCCAATTTTATTATATGTGCAGCAGAAGCTGACACGAATGCACCCAGGCTTGACCGGATGGTATAGGTCGCAGGATGGCCATACCGGATCCCCACGGTGGAGGTTTTTTAAAAAGGCGAAGAAACGACATGTATAACACATGCGTGGGAACGTAGTTGCATTAAGGGGTACGCGTGTTGGGGGCTAGGGTTAGGGTTAGTGCTTCAGAGAATTAGCGGGCGCTAACTTGAAAAGCATGGGTCGAACAGGGGCAAGCCAAACACCCTCGCGAAGCTCTCGATGTGGTAACTGCAAAAATGAGGAATGCTTCAAGAGTTTGGGTGCCATCCTTGTGCCTCCAGGTTGGATCACTAACAAACCGTTCTGTATCGTTCGCATATCAGTCCAGATTGGTTCACAAACATTCTTCTCTGTATCGTTCCAATGTCAGTCCTAAAATTGGAACGATACAGAGAAGATGATTGCTAAACCAATCTGTTTGGGTGGTTCGCAACAATATTCTCTGTATGTAGTTCACCAACAATATTCTCTGTATCGTTCCAATGTCAGTCCTAAAATTGGAACGATACAGAAAAGATGATTGCTAAACCAATCTGGACTGACATTGGTACGATACAGAGAATATTGTTGGCGAACCACCCAAAAGGCAACACTATAGAGAAGGATCTCCCACCAACCTGACATTATCAGACCCCGGTGCTGTTTATAACTAGTGCCAGCCGGGTCCAGATGGAGAACTGGGTTGTGGGCTTAGCTGGCTTCTGGCCTGGAACCCCGGAAGGGGGCCCAGGCTCCCCGGGGCCGCGTGGGAAGCCGGGCAAAATGGCCCGTTGCTTTTCACGAGCGGAAGATTTTTACACTCGTACCCCGGAAACGAAACTTCGAGGCTGGCCCGCGCAGGGACCTCCCCCCTGCCTCCACCACAGGCTCCCCGGGTCCAGATGGAGGACCGGGTTACCGCAGTAGCTGAATTCAGCTGCCCTGAACGGTCCGGCCTGCCCGGAATGGTCGCGACCATTTGGGGGAAGGCTGGGCAACTCTGGGGCAGGCCATCGCCTTGTGGGGGGCAGGACAATTCCGGGGCGGACGGGACCACTCACCTGGGCAGGCCGAACCATTCCGCAGAAACAGGGGCTTTCCTTGATCGAGACGGAAGATGCACCGCTCCCTGCAGTAGTGCAGCACAGGGTTGATGCGTGGAGTGAGCGGAGCAAGCCCCTAGTTCAGCTCCTGAGGTCAAAAATCCGTTAATATGTGGTCCCCATATAGGGGACGTATCAGATATTAAAACTGATAAGAACAGAAACTACACTTGATCTGAGCCAAAAGGCCGAGAAGCGATAAAACAGGTTAAGGGACCGCCGTGGACTCCACGTGCAATGTTGACGTGATCACCTCCACGGTTTTGCGACAGCTAGCTAGCACAGGAAGCCTTGTTTAATATGCAGACGGAGCGGTCGCGACCGGCAAAACAGCGGCAAAACAGCAAAACGGCCTGATTTCGAAAATGGGCCAGTATGCCCAGGGGCACGGCCACTGTGTGCTGGTGGCAATTGGAGGAGATTCTGGAGGGGTGCTTAATAGTGGGTGCCCGGGTCCAGATGGAGAGCCGGGTTGGGGGCTTAGCTGGCTCCTGGCTGGCACCCCGGGAGGGGGCCCAGGCTCCCCGGGTCCGAATGGGAAGCCAGGCAAAATGGCCCGTTGCTTTCCACTCGTACCCCGGAAACGAAACTTCGAGGCTATTGGAGGAGATTCTGGAGGGGTGCTTAATGGTGGGTGCCCGGGTCCAGATGGAGAGCCGGGTTGGGGGCTTAGCTGGCTTCTGGCCTGGCACCCCGGGAGGGGGCCCAGGCTCCCCGGGGCTGCGTGGGAAGCCGGGCAAAATGGCCCGTTGCTGTCCACACCTGGACGATTTCCTCGTACCCCGGAAACAAAGCTTCGAGGCTATTAGGGGATATTCTGGAGGGGGTGCTTAATGGTGGGTGCCCGGGTCCAGATGGAGAACTGGGTTTGTGGGCTTAGCTGGCTTCTGGCCTGGCACCCCGGGAGGGGGCCCAGGCTCCCCGGGGCCGCGTGGGAAGCCGGGCAAAATGGCCCGTTGCTGTCCACACCTGGACGATTTCCTCGTACCCCGGAAACAAAGCTTCGAGGCTATTAGGGGAGATTCTGGAGGGGTGCTTAATAGTGGGTGCCCGGGTCCAGATGGAGAGCCGGGTTGGGGGCTTAGCTGGCTTCTGCCTGGCACCCCGGGAGGGGGCCCAGGCTCCCCGGGACCCAATGGGAAGCCGGGCAAAATTGGAGGAGACTCTGGAGGGGTGCTTAATAGTGGGTGCCCGGGTCCAGATGGAGAGCCGGGTTGGGGGCTTAGCTGGCTTCTGGCCTGGCACCCCGGGAGGGGGCCCAGGCTCCCCGGGACCCAATGGGAAGCCGGGCAAAATTGGAGGAGACTCTGGAGGGGTGCTTAATAGTGGGTGCCCGGGTCCAGATGGAGAGCGGGTTGGGGGCTTAGCTGGCTTCTGGCCTGGCACCCCGGGAGGGGGCCCAGGCTCCCCGGGACCCAATGGGAAGCCGGGCAAAATTGGAGGAGACTCTGGAGGGGTGCTTAATAGTGGGTGCCCGGGTCCAGATGGAGAGCCGGGTTGGGGGCTTAGCTGGCTTCTGGCCTGGCACCCCGGGAGGGGGCCCAGGCTCCCCGGGACCCAATGGGAAGCCGGGCAAAATTGGAGGAGACTCTGGAGGGGTGCTTAATAGTGGGTGCCCGGGTCCAGATGGAGAGCCGGGTTGGGGGCTTAGCTGGCTTCTGGCCTGGCACCCCGGGAGGGGGCCCAGGCTCCCCGGGACCCAATGGGAAGCCGGGCAAAATTGGAGGAGACTCTGGAGGGGTGCTTAATAGTGGGTGCCCGGGTCCAGATGGAGAGGCGGGTTGGGGGCTTAGCTGGCTTCTGGCCTGGCACCCCGGGAGGGGGCCCAGGCTCCCCGGGACCCAATGGGAAGCCGGGCAAAATTGGAGGAGACTCTGGAGGGGTGCTTAATAGTGGGTGCCCGGGTCCAGATGGAGAGCCGGGTTGGGAGCTTAGCTGGCTTCTGGCCTGGCACCCCGGAGGGGGCCCAGGCTCCCCGGGACCCAATGGGAAGCCGGCAAAATTGGAGGAGACTCTGGAGGGGTGCTTAATAGTGGGTGCCCGGGTCCAGATGGAGAGCCGGGTTGGGGGCTTAGCTGGCTTCTGGCCTGGCACCCCGGGAGGGGGCCCAGGCTCCCCGGGACCCAATGGGAAGCCGGGCAAAATTGGAGGAGACTCTGGAGGGGTGCTTAATAGTGGGTGCCCGGGTCCAGATGGAGAGCCGGGTTGGGGGCTTAGCTGGCTTCTGGCCTGGCACCCCGGGAGGGGGCCCAGGCTCCCCGGGACCCAATGGGAAGCCGGGCAAAATTGGAGGAGACTCTGGAGGGGTGCTTAATAGTGGGTGCCCGGGTCCAGATGGAGAGCCGGGTTGGGGGCTTAGCTGGCTTCTGGCCTGGCACCCCGGGAGGGGGCCCAGGCTCCCCGGGACCCAATGGGAAGCCGGGCAAAATTGGAGGAAGACTCTGGAGGGGTGCTTAATAGTGGGTGCCCGGGTCCAGATGGAGAGCCGGGTTGGCAGCTTAGCTGGCTTCTGGCCTGGCACCCCGGGAGGGGGCCCAGGCTCCCCGGGACCCAATGGGAAGCCGGGCAAAATTGGAGGAGTCTCTGGAGGGGTGCTTAATAGTGGGTGCCCGGGTCCAGATGGAGAGCCGGGTTGGGGGCTTAGCTGGCTTCTGGCCTGGCACCCCGGGAGGGGGGCCAGGCTCCCCGGGGCCGCGTGGGAAGCCGGGCAAAATTGCCCGTTGCTTTCCACGGGCGGAAGATTTTTACACTCGTACCCCGGAAACGAAGCTTCGAGGCTATTGGAGGAGATTCTGGAGGGGTGCTTAATAGTGGGTGCCCGGGTCCAGATGGAGAGCTGGTTTGTGAGTTTGGGTTGCCATCCTTGTGCTTCCAGGTTGGATCACTAACAAACCGTTCTGTATCGTTCGCATATCAGTCCACATTGGTTCACCACAATCTTCTCTGTATCGTTCCAATGTTGTCCTAAAATTGGAACGATACAGCGAAGATGATTGCTAAACCAATCTGGTAGTTCACCAACAATATTCTCTGTATCGTTCCAATGTCAGTCCTAAAATTGGAACGATACAGTAAAGATGATTGCTAAACCAATCTGGACTGACATTGGCACGATACAGAGAATATTGTTGGCGAACCACCCAAAAGGCAACAATATAGAGAAGGATCCTCCCACCAACCTGACATTATCAGACCCCAGTGCTGTTTGCAACTAGGGCCAGTTATAACTCTACAGCACAAGGTTGAAAAGGGGTGTGCTACGCATCCACGTGTAGCTCTCATGTGACAGGCGCGCCCACACGTGTTTGGGGTTAGGGTTAGGGTTAGTGCTTGAGAGAATTACTGGGCGATAACTCGAAAACCGCAGGCCAAACATGGGCATGCCGCACATCCTCGCGAAAGCTCTCGATGCGGTAGACCAGAAAATGAGGAACGCTTCACGAATTTGCGTGTCATCCTTGCGCAGGGGCCATGCTAATCTTCTCTGTATCGTTCCAATTTTATTATATGTGCAGCAGAAGCTGACACGAATGCACCCAGGCTTGACCGGATAGGTATAGGTCGCAGGATGGCCATACCGGATCCCCACGGTGGAGGTTTTTAAAAAGGCGAAGAAACGACATGTATAACACATGCGTGGGAACGTAGTTGCATTAAGGGGTACGCGTGTTGGGGGCTAGGGTTAGGGTTAGTGCTTCAGAGAATTAGCGGGCGCTAACTTGAAAAGCATGGGTCGAACAGGGGCAAGCCAAACACCCTCGCGAAGCTCTCGATGTGGTAACTGCAAAAATGAGGAATGCTTCAAGAGTTTGGGTGCCATCCTTGTGCCTCCAGGTTGGATCACTAACAAACCGTTCTGTATCGTTCGCATATCAGTCCAGATTGGTTCACAAACATTCTTCTCTGTATCGTTCCAATGTCAGTCCTAAAATTGGAACGATACAGAGAAGATGATTGCTAAACCAATCTGTTTGGGTGGTTCGCCAACAATATTCTCTGTATGTAGTTCACCAACAATATTCTCTGTATCGTTCCAATGTCAGTCCTAAAATTGGAACGATACAGAAAAGATGATTGCTAAACCAATCTGGACTGACATTGGTACGATACAGAGAATATTGTTGGCGAACCACCCAAAAGGCAACACTATAGAGAAGGATCCTCCCACCCAACCTGACATTATCAGACCCCGGTGCTGTTTATAACTAGTGCCAGCCGGGTCCAGATGGAGAACTGGGTTGTGGGCTTAGCTGGCTTCTGGCCTGGAACCCCGGGAAGGGGGCCCAGGCTCCCCGGGGCCGCGTGGGAACCGGGCAAAAAAGGCCCGTTGCTTTTCACGAGCGGAAGATTTTACACTCGTACCCCGGAAACGAAACTTCGAGGCTGGCCCGCGCAGGGACCTCCCCCCTGCCTCCACCACAGGCTCCCCGGGTCCAGATGGAGGACCGGGTTACCGCAGTAGCTGAATTCAGCTGCCCTGAACGGTCCGGCCTGCCCCGGAATGGTCGCGACCATTTGGGGGAAGGCTGGGCAACTCTGGGGCAGGCCATCGCCTTGTGGGGGGCTGGACAATTCCGGGGCGGACGGGACCACTCACCTGGGCAGGCCGAACCAATCCGCAGAAACAGGGGCTTTCCTTGATCGAGACGGAAGATGCACCGCTCCCTGCAGTCGTGCAGCACAGGGTTGATTGCGTGGAGTGAGCGGAGCAAGCCCCTAGTTCAGCTCCTGAGGTCAAAAAATCCGTTAATAAGTGGTCCCCATATAGGGGACGTATCAGATATTAAACTGATAAGAACAGAAACTACACTTGATCTGAGCCAAAAGGCCGAGAAGCGATAAACAGGTTTAAGGGACCCGCCGTGGACTCCACGTGCAATGTTGACGTGATCACCTCCACGGTTTGCGACAGCTAGCTAGCACAGGAAGCCTTGTTTAATATGCAGACGGAGCGGTCGCGACCGGCAAAACAGCGGCAAAACAGCGAAAACGGCCTGATTTCGAAAATGGGCAGTATGCCCAGGGGCACGGCCACTGTGTGCTGGTGGCAATTGGGAGGAGATTCTGGAGGGGTGCTTAATAGTGGGTGCCCGGGTCCAGATGGAGAGCCGGGTTGGGGGCTTAGCTGGCTCCTGGCCTGGCACCCCGGGAGGGGGCCCAGGCTCCCCGGGTCCGAATGGGAACCAGGCAAAATGGCCCTTTGCTTTCCACTCGTACCCCGGAAACGAAACTTCGAGGCTATTGGAGGAGATTCTGGAGGGGTGCTTAATGGTGGGTGCCCGGGTCCAGATGGAGAGCCGGGTTGGGGGCTTAGCTGGCTTCTGGCCTGGCACCCCGGGAGGGGCCCAGGCTCCCCGGGGCTGCGTGGGAAGCCGGGCAAAATGGCCCGTTGCTGTCCACACCTGGACGATTTCCTCGTACCCCGGAAACAAAGCTTCGAGGCTATTAGGGGATATTCTGGAGGGGTGCTTAATGGTGGGTGCCCGGGTCCAGATGGAGAACTGGGTTGTGGGCTTAGCTGGCTTCTGGCCTGGCACCCCGGGAGGGGCCCAGGCTCCCCGGGGGCCGCGTGGGAAGCCGGGCAAAATGGCCCGTTGCTGTCCACACCTGGACGATTTCCTCGTACCATACCGGAAACAAAGCTTCGAGGCAATTAGGGGAGATTCTGGAGGGGTGCTTAATAGTGGGTGCCCGTCCAATGGAGAGCCGGTTGGGGCTTAGCTGGCTTCTGGCCTGGCACCCCGGAGGGGGCCCAGGCTCCCCGGGACCCAATGGAAGCCGGGGCAAAATTGGAGGAGACTCTGGAGGGTGCTTAATAGTGGGTGCCCGGGTCCAGATGGAGAGCCGGGTTGGGGGCTTAGCTGGCTTCTGGCCTGGCACCCCGGAGGGGCCCAGGCTCCCCGGGACCCAATGGGAAGCCGGGCAAAATTGGAGGAGACTCTGGAGGGGTGCTAAATAGTGGGTGCCCGGGTCCAGATGGAGAGCCGGGTTGGGGGCTTAGCTGGCTTCTGGCTGGCACCCCGGGAGGGGCCCAGGCTCCCCGGGACCCAATGGGAAGCCGGGCAAAATGGAGGAGACTCTGGAGGGGTGCTTAATAGTGGGTGCCCGGGTCCAGATGGAGAGCC
>CM076967.1:5496815-5514315 GCA_039105355.1 Benthosema pterotum
GTGGAAAGAGGAGCAAGGGAATGTCCAGTTTGTAAGGAAGTATCTTCCTTGGAGGACCCACCCTGCAACCAGGCTCTGAGGAGCTTGTGCGAGGCCTTCATGCAGGAGAGAGCTTCGAAACGCCAGAGAACGTCATCGGGGTCTAAGCAGACGTCACCAGGGACGCCTGAGGTTCTCTGCGGTCTGCACGCCGAGGAGCACAAACTGTTCTGTCTGGATTGTCTGCAGCCAGTGTGTCTCGTGTGTCTCCATTCGGAAAAACACGCCGGCCACGATTTCAAACCCATGGATGAAGTCGCGTTGGACTACAAGGCGGGAGTCCAGAGATCACTGTTGAGGTCTTTACAGAGAAAACTGAAGCTATGCAACAAGGCTAAGAGTGAATACGTGCAAACGGCGGAATTCGTTAGAGACCAGTCCCACTACACCATGCGTGCAATTAAGGAACAGTTTAAAAAGCTGCACCAGTTCTTAAGGCAGGAAGAGCAGGTCCGAATCGCAGCACTGAGAGAGGAAGAGGAGCAGAAGAGTGAGATGATGAAGGAAAAGATCAGAGGACTGAACATACCAAGCCTCGAGGACGCCATCGCGGCCACGGAGAAGGAGCTGAGTGCCGGACACTGCTCGTTCCTGCTGAGCTACAAGACCACAATGAAAAGAATCCACCTCATGCCGCTGGACCCGCAGCCGGTCCCGGAAGGAGCGCTGATAGACATGGCCAAACACCTGGGCAACCTAGCCTTCAGCGTCTGGGACCGGATGAAGGAAGTCGCCTCCTACACTCCCGTCATTCTAGACCCCAACACCGCCAAAGCGGGACAGGTCCTCTCCGCCGATCTGACCGAATGTATGAAAGAGAAAGAGTGTCTTCCGGTTCCCGACAACCCGGAGAGATTTGACTCCCTGAACATCGTCCTGGGCTCCGAGGGCTTCAAGTCAGGGATTCGGAGCTGGGACGTTGACGTGGGAAACAGCAAGTACTGGTCCATGGGCGTGTTGTCGGAGTCGTTTCAACGCAAGGGGGCGGCGGGCGGGCCGTTCTGGAGGATAAGCTCGGGTGAACGCCCGATGGCCTCCTCACTGGCGTCCAAAACGGTGCTCTCGTGGAACCAGGTTCCTCGTAGGGTCAGAGTCAACCTGGACTGGGACAGAGGAAAGCTGTCGTTCTACGATCCTGACAGTGGCAAACACATACACACCTTCACGCACAGCTTCACCGAGGCAGTGTTTCCGTTCTTTAGCACTACCAGTGCCATGAAAATTATACCGGGGATGATTGAGTGGTCGCGATAATGATGTATGGTTGTTGACTGTAGAAACATTATATGAAGTTGTTGTATGGTATAGTGAGGTATAGCGATAGTGAGGTAGTGGATTGTAGTGGATTGAGTGTGGTGGCGACGTATTTATGGCAGATATCGTAAAGATGCCTGCAAATGTCTTGATGCACATACAGACATGTCAATATGTCAAACTCAAGGCCTGGGGGCCAAATCAGGCCTGCGAATAAATTATCTTCAGCCCTTGGGATGATATTTAATTAATATTAGAACTAGCCCTCTGGTATAAAAATAACAATGTTTGAGTGAAATCAGATTATAGTTTCTGGTTAACAGCTTATCAGGTTTTAATAAAGCATCACATAATCATAAAACAGATATTTACAGTTATGCAAACATTCAAAAGCCACAACATACTACCCCTGTACATATACACCTATAACAATATCCATGATCTGAAATAATATCCTGTCTATATAATAAGACCTGTAATGCACTACATTATAGACCATGCATGTAAAGAGAGCTGCTACATTTAAACATACCGGTACATTAAATCTCATTTTGTTATTTTGTATAATCTTGAGGAAAAATGGTGCCATTTGTCCTAAACAAAGAGACAACGCTCTTTTAAAGAAAACAGGAAATAAATACAAAATAGGGGGGAAAAAACTCTTTGCCCTACTATAACATAAAACAATTCCAGGAGACATAACTGTAAAAGTCTGTACCCCCTTGTATACACTACCCATTTCCATTGTGTTAATTATATTGTATTTGTGGCATTTGCTTTGGCAAGTAAACGTTTGTCATCTTGTGCCAATAAAGCTTCTTTGAATCAAATTGTAAATTATTTCCTGTTTCTGAGTTTGTCATGTCAATGACAAACTCAGCAGGAACAGATCTGTGGATCGGATTAAAATAAATTCAATTGTTTCACCTTATATATGGATTGTTTGACTGCAGTAGCTTCTACAGTATTCTATGCTGACTGCAGCATAGCTTCTATCCTATGTGGACTGCTGTAGCTTCTGTTCTATGGTGGCTGCAGTATTTATGTTCAGTGCAGTGGCTTCTATTCTATGTTGACTGCAGTAGCTTCTATTCTATGTTGGCTGCAGTATTCTATGTTGACTGCAGTAGCTTCTATTCTATGCGCCTGAATTAGCACCACTTAATTAAGAAGCTTACACGGTTTTTGTTGGCCAAAATACAGCCTGGAATTGTGGACAAAATCAAAAAAATTCTTTCATTTTATAGGTCATTGGTGTGAAAATGTAATCAAATAGTGGTCCGTACGTGGCTCAAAGGCTGAATAAATGATGGTCCCTGGAACCAAAAAAGGTTGAAAACCCTTGTGTTAGAACAACCCCCTTTGCGTGTCTGTGTTCAGTGAGCTAGCAGCAGTATAGTCCCATGAGCAGAGTCAGCAGCAGCCACAGCACGGCGTGCCGGACTCGAACCGCGTGCGCTCCGCTGGCGTTGCAGAAGTTGTGGCTGCTGCAGCAGGTGATGGTGCTGCCGTTGCCCTCCTCGTCCACCGACGCCGCTGCTGCAGCACCCAGACAGGTCGCCTCCACCGCACACTGCTTCACTATGGACTTACTGATGCCTGCACGCACGCGCACGCACGCATGCACGCACGCACGCACGCACGCACGCAAGCACGCACGCACGCACGCACACACACACACACACACACACACACACACACACACACACACACACACACACACACACAGTTACAGTCTATTTAAAGATGGACTGCCATGATTTTTTCTACTCTAAAACATGATCATCAGGTATTAATGTTATATGAAAAGTAAGATTTTTTTCCCCAAAAAAGTGCAGTGTTTGTTAAACTGTCATTTTTATGATTCCACCCAGCCAGTTCATTAAGTATGCCTGGTTTGCCTGGTGGGTGGTGATGGCTGGAGATCCACCTGAACTGAAGCCACGCCCACAGCTTCAGTTGCATGATAAAGGGGGAGGAGTTAGGGGAGGGGCTGAGCAGTAGAGATATGTTTCCTTATGTTTTCTGAATATGTGACTGTTATAGGCGCAGTATATTCACTGATTTCACTTTATTCAGATTGCGTCCTGTCTTCCCTATAAGTTTTGGTTGCAGGTGAGAAAGCCTTCACCCAATCATAGAGGTAGCCAGCCTTCAACCAGCGATTTCTTCCAAATCACCCAATTAACTGATTGCCATCCCGTAATAGCCTTGTAATAAGTGAGAGAATGATTGTCCTTTGAGACATGTTGAATGTTTTTTTCAGGACCTAAGGTTTCAGAGAGTATGTAGGCTATAGTTACCCAGAACGTAATGTTTGAGAGAATATGTAGGTTATAGTTAGCCAGGACCTAAAGTTTCAAAGAGTATGTAGGATATACTGTAGTTACCCTGGACGTCAGGTTTCAGACAGTATGTACGTATGTAGTATGTAGGCTATAGCTACCATGGACATAAGGTTTGAGAGAGTGTGTAGGGTATAGTTACCCTGGACGTAAGGTTTGAGAGAGTGTGTAGGGCACATATGTCAAACTCAAGGCCCGGGGGCCAAATCAGGCCCATGAATGAATTATCTTCGGCACGCGGGATGATATTTAATTAGTATTGGAACTGGCTCTCTGGTATATTGCACACACCATGATAAGAAATGGTGTGTGCAATATACAATATAATATATAAAGAAGTGTTTTTCTTCCTCAACTCAGTCTTATTTAGCTTTAATATATTTTGACCTGACAATATAGATTGTACAAAACGTTCACTCCGAAAGAACATATAATATCCAAAGATTTGCGCTGTGTTTTTTTTTTCCTCCGAAAAATACCAGTGTCACGTCTCATAGCGTCTCTATGAGACGTGAACACCTGCTATTTTTCAATAAAACTTTAAGTTTTAAGTTTAGTGTAGGATATAGTTACCCAGGACATCTACGATGGTCATGCAGGTATCCTGCGGTTGCGGACATGTTTGATTGTTCTTGTTGCAATCTGCATTGGTGGCAGAGGAGCTGCACACGTAGCACGTCAGTGATAAGACTGGAAGAAACATGAGGAAAAAACGGCAAAATCAGAGACATTCAAAAACATATTGACCCTGAGTGACCCGTGGGGCAAATATAACACGACTGTAAAAACTTTACAGGTGCCTACTGTCTGTTCCTCCATTTCTGGAACAGGGGCGACATCACAAGGGGGCAGGACTGCGCAGCTCTATAGAGGGATAATACTGTATGCACATGCATGCACTCATTTTGCCATTCAATTTGCCACTTGATTTGCCACTCGCTTAATGGCAAATCGAGTAGCAAAGTGAGTTTAATATTGTTTAACGTTATGCTTCAAATACAACTTTTGTATGGGGCCGTCAAGACCAGAAAGTAGTTTTCTGACGCTCAGTATAGGCATTCCTGCATAATTACTAGGTTTGATGATGATGATGTCACATCATGCATACCGTCTGTAGTGCATGAACAACACCATCATGCGACACCTCCATCAATCGGTGGTGTTGAAAAACTACTCGCATTTCTTACTGAAGTAGAAGTATGAATAGTGCAATACAAGTACGTTTGCAATTCTAAATGCACTTTAATAAAATAACAAAAGCACTGGCATCAAAATATACCAAAAGCAAAGGCGTTCATTGCACCGATCTACAAGCTTGCAGTGCGTAGCATCACTTTATGGCAGGGGTTTCCAAATGGACCCTCGAAGGGCCACTTTACAACATAATATGTTGTAAAGTGGCCCTTCGAGGTCCATTTGGAAACGCCATGCAGGGAGGACAAATTATTTCGGAAGTACTTCGGAAAAGTGACTTTATTTCGATGTAAACAGCGCAGCTTTGGCTTAAAAATAACAACAATGCGAGCTGCGGGTGTCTTGTGATTACGCTGGGACTCGATTGTAACCTGAGACAACGCTCCATGACCAATCACAATCATGTATGCAAATCGCTGAGTCGCCCCGCTACACCCACATTAAGAGACGGGAAACTACGAGGAAAATACTCGCCACTTTAGCATATAAATACACATATTAAATTTTTCCAAATCATCAATCTGTTCGGAGGGGTAGTAAGATCAAAGTTAGAACTGTATTAATATGGAAAAAGTGAATTCTGTTAAAAATGACAAAAAATCACTTTCTTGGCTCCCAGGGGAAATTAGCCTTGTGGCGACATGGGGCATAAAGCGCCAGATCTGATCACATATCTTCAAAGGTCCTCACTAATGCACATGATAAAATACCACTATTTTTTTTTCTACTCAGTCTGTGTCTCACAGGAGAGCTGTGGGCAGTTCAGAAACCTGTCCTCCAATGATCATCATGGCATCATCGACGGGGAATCAAAGCTAATAGAAACTGCAAGCTTTTTCTATTACTGAAATATTTGCAATTCGAAAATGGAAGCCACCCAAGTATGAATAAGAAGATGGGTTTCTGGACTGCTGCACAGAATTAAAAATCAATAGTGGCATTTTATCACCTACATTAGTGAGGACCAATTACAGTATATGAACATATGTTGAAAAGTGGTGAAGTGGTCTTTTAAACCCTTAGTGTACTGAACGCGTTTTGGTGTTCTAAGCATTATTGAAAAATAGCAGATCTACAAGCTCATAGCGCGCCACCGAGTGGCGCGCTATGAGCTTGTATCTCTGCTATTTTTGAAAAATCGTGAAAACGTGGTGAAAATCTTTGAATATTATGTTATTCAGAATCTTGAAATCTAGACAGGACACAAATGGGTTAACAGGTTTGTAACTCCTGGGAATAATAATAAAAAAAAAAGCCTTGAAATAAATAAATAAAACCAATGCTGTTGTTTTCAGGTCTGCATATTGAAATGAACGATCCTCTGGTCATTAGTTCCTATAGAAATGTAATGAGATGTTAACCCTTAGTGTACTGAACGCGTTTTGGTGTTCTAAGCATTATGTTTTAACTATTGAAAAATAGCAGATCTACAAGCTCATAGCGCACCACCGAGTGGCGCGCTATGAGCTTGTATCTCTGCTATTTTTGAAAAATCGTGAAAACGTGGTGCAAATCTTTGAATATTATGTTATTCAGAAACTAGAAATCTAGACAGGACACAATGGGTAAAATCAAAGCCCCTCTCACGCCCCCCTACCCCCACCCCCAGAGCAGGTGGTCTTACCTGGAGACAGAGCTGCAGAGAGCAGGACGATGTGCATCAGGATCTTCATGGTAGTATATGAACTCTGTTCATCTGCTGGAGTCACCCAGTGTGTGAATGAATAATACGCTTATGTCTGGCTGGGGTTGAATGCTCTCGACGTGGGTATGTTTGGCTTTGTGTGTGTGTGTGTGTGCGCTGTGTGTGCGCGCGCGTGTGTGTGTGTGTACTGTGCGCACCGTACAAGCTTGCATACTTCACCTGGCATGCTCCTATGTCACAGGTCCACCATGCCACATGCCATCAGATAGAGGTCATTCCATAACTACCGTTTTGGTGGTGTCACCATGTGTGTGTGTGTGTGTGTGTGTGTGTGTGTGTGTGTGTGTGTGTGTGTGTGTGTGTGTGTGTGTGTGTTACAGGACATTCTTGGTGTGGCTCTGGTTTCACAGATACTGATCTACATGCTGTGCGTTTGTCGGTCTTGTCAGTCAGTCAGACAGACAGTAAACAATGCAGTGCATTCAAAGCACTGACAGCATGCCAGCAGCTCATTAGCATAGGAGCAGGGCTATAACCAACCACACATCCCAGTCTCTATTTAATGTTGCTAAAAAGCAACACTGGGCCTTCTAGGGATAACCCTATTCTGGGGTGAAACTTGGGGGAATATATAATATAGGCCAGCAGTAGTGGTCTCCCTTTTACTTTTTCATATGGCACATACCCCAAGTTAACACTAGAAAGACTGAAAACAGTGGCCAGAATTAGCATTTGCTTAAATTCATATTTAGATTTTTTTTCAGACGACCAAAATTTCTGAGATGATAGAATGATGATGGTCATGGAAGGAGAACCTTCTGAAAGCTTCATGGGCAAAGATAAACAACTTTAAAATATCAAAAAAAGAAAAAAAAAAAAAAAAAAAAAAAAAAAAAAAAAAAAAAAACGGTCAAAATGACCTCAGTCTTTCTAGTGTTGGTAGATTCCACTCATTTTCAATTTTTTCCTGAGAGGATACAAATGTGAACCAAATGACCCACTCCATTTGTACCCTTTCAGGAAAAAGGGGTCTGAAAGAAAAATCATTAACATGGTGGAATACATCAGATGTATTTCACCAAGTTAAAGATATGGGGCCATGATTTTTTCTACCCTAAAACATGATCATCAGTATTAATGTTAAAGTATATGAAAAGTAAGTTTTTTTTCCACAATAAAGTGTACAGTGTTTGTTAAACTGTCATTTTTATGATTCCACCCTACCAGTTCATTAAGTATGCCTGGTTTGCCTGGTGGGTGGTGATGGGTGGAGATCCACCTGAACTGAAGCCACACCCACAGCTTTAGTTGTATGATAAAGGGGGAGGAGTTAGGGGAGGGTCTGAGCACATGATGTCACTATATTGAAGTTTTTTTCATTGGCACGTTTGACTGGAAAGGTTCAGCCCCCAGGAAGAAACCCTAAATACAAAGGGAAGACATCATTGCACATAAAAACACACCAAGGGGTCGATTTACATACTGTCACCTCTTAAACATTTACAAAATTGGAAAAATACAAAAATCACGGCACCTCCTCTTCTGATTTTTAGGAAATACAGAATTGGGCAGACTTTTTTTATCATGTCCACACAACATCTCTAAGGTATATTAATGACATATTAAAATGTTGAAAATAGATGGAGTTCCCCTTTAATTCATCTATCTCTGAGACCCCTAATTCATAATGTGTAAAAATCAAAATCAATCATTTTATGTAACTCTTCGCATGTACTCCATTTGTACCATCTCAGATTCAGAGTTACAGACCTCCAGGGGGTCCATCTGGTTACAGACTATAGCTATAGCTAGCTGCAGACCTCCTGGGATATTAAAGGGTTATTATTATCTAGGGTGAAAATTCAGTGTAGAAAACGTGCTGAAAAGAAGCAGATCTAGGGCGTCACCTCTAAACACCTTATCCTTAAACTTCTTTGCTTTTTTTTTTTTTTTTTTTACTATTTTGAAAAGACATTTTCAAATAGTTAAAATGGCCAGCCTTCAAGCTCACACAGGGTCCACAGGGCCATGTAGATTAGGTTAGTTGAACTATTAAAAATGTTTTTGAAAGTAGTCAAAACACAAAGAAGTTTGGGATAAGGGTTTTAGCGTGTGACAAACATGGAGCCCTTAGTACAGAGCCTATGTGGTTAAACCAACGGGTATCATTAAATAGATATAAATAGTTACAGCCAGGTCTGTAGCAGGTTTCAAAACAAACTCCACAGGTGTAATAACAGTGGTGTAAAAGTAAAAATAACAGATGAACAGTAATAGATCTAACATTGGGTGATGATCTCATATACATTTGATAGACACACACATAACATGCCCTTTACTTTCAGTACACACACACACACACACACGCACAGGCACACACACGCACACGCGCGCGCGCACACACGCACGCGCACACACACACACACACACACACACACACACACACACACACACACACACACACACACACACACACACACACACACACACACACACACACACACACACACACACACACACACAGTGAAACTTCATGAACCAGTCAGGCAGATACTGAACGCCACAATATCACTTTGTTTGATCTCTGCCCGGTTCTCTGGTGGCGCCGTGATGTGATGATTATGGATATAAATGCACAACGGATGCTAAAATATGTCCAGTGACATATTTAAAGGGGAACTCCACCCATTTTCAACATTCTAATATGTCATTAGTATACCCTAGAGTTGCTGGGTGGACATGATAAAAAAACTTCCCCCATTCTGTGTTCCAAGAAATGGAGGTCTGAAGAAAACCACTAACATGGCGAAACATCTTTCTGAGAGCGTATGAACCCTAACGGGTTCATTTGGTTCCATTTGTATGCTCTCAGAAAAAAATGTTGAAAATGGGTGGAATTACCCTTTAAGCGCACGCACACACACACGCACGCACGCACGCACACACACACGCACGCACGCACGCACACGCACGCACTCACGCACACACCACTTGATAAGGAGGATAATAACAGACTCTTCGTAGTTGTTGTTTCTATTAAATATTTAATAGAAAAAAACTTCCAAAAGACGCATCAAAGCTGTAACAAACAATGTGTAGCCTATGTACAGTGCATGTACAATGCTGCAGTGCAGTGGTTTTCAACCTTTTTCATACCAGGGCCCTCTATTTATTCAGCATTTGAGCCACGGATCACCGTCTGAGGACATTTTAGCCCCACAGACCCCAAAACTAAAGATTTCCTTTGCTTTTGTCCACAATACCAGGCTGGATATGGGAAACAAAACAGGCAAACATACTGTAGCCTACAGATCAAAATTACCATTAATCTTCTAGTTGTGTAGACTTGGGCTTCCAGATGATAAATATTTTAACTCTTTATGAGTGTAAAAATGGAAACAAATGTTCCCGCAAGGTTTAATTTTTACGGTCTCAAAGAGTTACATCTGGTTGACCGAATTTTTAATCTGGTTCAGGGGTTTTCAACCTTTTTGACTCCAGGGACCACCATTTATTCAGCATTTGAGCAACGGACCACCATTTGATTACATTTTCACGCCAAAGACCGAAAACTAAAGAATTCTTTTGGTTTTGTTTACAATTCCAGGCTGAGTTTTGCAAACAAAACAATGCTAATTCAGATGATGAATATTTTAACTCTTGGGAGTGTAAAAGTGAAACCAAATGGACCCGCAAGGGTCCATTTGGACCACCTGTTGAAAACCCCTGATCTGGTTAACCAACTTAGCTGCATGAGGACCACCTGGAACCCTCTCAGGGTCCCCGGACCTCTGGTTGAAAACCCCTGTTGCAGTGGGTTGAAGTCAGGCGGTCTGGGACAACAAGGAGGCTTTTGATCAGCCAAGACATTTCTGCTTCCATAATGGACTCTAGTCACTCCAGCAGCGACTGGCTGATTATTAGGAAGGAGGCAGTTAGCTGAGTGGGTGCAGAGAGACCCAGCTGGAAATCACAAGGTCATCGGTTCGCCTCCGGGCGCCCAGTCAGCATTCAAGTGTCCTTGAGCAAGGCACTTGACCCCTAACTGCCCCCGCCAACCCCAAACGCTCATCATTCATGAAGACCAACCATGTTTTAGGTTATTAGAAAAGCAATTTCTTTTTTATCTACTACATGCCCATGCCTAGATCCCCCCCTGCTTAGGCCTTCCACTCAGTATGAACAGTTAGTAGTGATAACATAACACAATCATATTAGCACTGGTTATAACTCTCACTCGTCACACTACTTGTATTTTAAAAAAGATATTTGCCATTGAAATAAAAATGGGAGGATGTTAATTGACTACATGGCTAGCAGTGCACTTTGTTACTTCACTTATAACCTCTCATGTTAGTTAAACGAAAAAAAAAATGTTTCGGAAGGCATTTCATGTTTTATATCGCAATGACTTAATTCCTGTCATTCTGTCGTCGGTGTTAAGTTAAAAAAATATATACAAAAGGTTAGTTATATAGGGCTGTATCTCCTCTGATCAATTTCCATCGATAATGACTTCAGGCCAGTTTAAGTTAATGTTGTTAATGGTTTAATAAATAAGATGTTTAGTTCCCATTTTGACATTGGAGACAATCGGCCATATTTGACATACAAAAACAATGTGAATATTATGACGTATGAAGTAGTGTTGCCAAGTTAGCACGAGTATTATTATTAACAAACAAAAAAGCAGCTAGTGTCATACGGATTAGTGGAATACGAAAATTACACCAAAAAGTAAACATGTACAAAATGTATATTTGCTCTGTATTAAAACTCTGTATTCAGGGGTAGTTAGGTGGAGTAAAATGTGAAGAATAACAATGTGCTCTGTGACTGTAGTTTTGTAAGTTTGAAATAAAACAACACTGATTCACAAACAAACTAAACAAGTTTAAATACAGTAAATTCTATGGCACTTTTGTGTGCTTACTCCATCTAAAGGCTAGACATTGCCTAGAGAACTGGTAACGCAAGCGGTAGTTAACATTTATTAAAAGAGTTTAAAAATATATAGGCTATACTGTATATAAAATACCTAATTAATTGTATGTGATCCTACTATATTGAGGCAGCTAAAAATCTTTGAAGCAATCGGCAGGAAAATAAAATAGCAACTTACAACACAACTGTAACTTTACCCTGTAAAAGTCTTCAATCAGGTGATAAATGAATGCATACCACAATCAGGATGCAAAACAAAGACCATCTGCGATCCGATGACATAAATATTATAAGCAGAAGTGTTGTTGAAACAACGTTATGAACAAAATATACAGTAGGAAGCAGCTATTATACTGATGCATTGTTAGTATTAATAATGAGAATGATAATAACAAAACAATGGGTTGGTTTATACTGTAATGCCAGTAGGATCAGACTGGACTACAACATGCTATTACAACAGGTCTGTAAGAGCAGACAAAACGACCAACAACAGTGACATCGCTGTCATACAGTTGCCTCTCGCAAGTTTCAAATGCTTCTGTCATACAGTCTGATATAGGGTTAGAAAAGTGCCAAAACTATTCACGCACAAATAGTTTTGGCACTATTATAACCCTATAGTCTGAAGCAATGGAAGTTCTATCTATGCGTAGAATATAACATGGAACCTCCTGTCCTCCTCCGTTTCGTCTTTACAGTCGCACACATTTATCCAAATGTATGAAAAATAAAACAATAAATGAATGTTGTGAATCCTTCACAAACCATTGTTAACTCGCTGAGGAGTCTACTCAAACAAAGCTCCACAATTATTGTTTTGTGTCAGTTATGTATAGTTATCATGCCGTATAGTAACAGTCAAGGTTATACCGTACAACTAAATGCAAGTGGAAGTTTTAGTTTCATGACTAACAGTGCAGAACTTGCAGTTAAGTAAGTCGTTCCAATAATGGTGCAATGGCGAATGTAATGAGTGAAATAAATGGCTGGCCTAAAACACACGCTACTGAGGACTCTTATTATTCAATATGTCAGGATCCGGTATGTTTCATATTATAGAGCGTTGCAGCCCCGCCCCCCCCCCCCCCCCCCCCCCCCCCCCATCGCCTGTTCCAAGATGCGAAATCCGTTTTCGTCACAGAATTTTCCAAAATGAACTTATAAAGACGATTACGCCTGTCAAAGACAAATCGGGTCGTGACAAATCATGACAACACACACAATGCCTCGGGACAATCAAATCAAATTTGTAAGAAGAAAAACGAAACAAAAAGTGTTGGTTGTGTCCTGCTGTTTACTTTTCTTCTTACTAATTAGACATTGCATGATAATATTGTGTTTATTGTCAAGATTTGTCACAACCCGAAGAGGTGTCTTTGTCCACGGTGTAATCGTGGACAAAAATCATTTTGGAATAGTCTATGAAGAATATGAATGTGGGAATTACTTCTGGGCCGCGGTCGACGTCACAAAAAGGCGGGACTGCTCAGCTCTATTACCTTCCTTTGTAAAGAATGGTACCAGTCCGCAGAAACATCCTGTTTCCTATATCACACGCACACGCACACACACACCCTGGGGATCAGTAGCTTGATTGATTGATTGATTGATTGATTGATTGTCTTCTATGACGTGATCAGTGGTGACAACGACGACACACATCTGTTTGATGACATCACGCCTCTGTGGTGGGCGGGTCTGTTGGGTGTGGGGTTTTTCTGAAGAGAAAGAGAACATTAAGTCATTCAGGTGAAATTGAAGGGGAACTCCACCCATTTTCAACATTCTAATATGTCATTAATATAACTTAGAGATGTTGTGTGGACATAATAAAAACGTTTCCCCTGTTCTGTGTTTCCTAGAAATGGTGGTCTGAAGAAAATCATTAACATGGTGAAACACATCTTGATGACATCATCAAGATGTATTTTTCACCATGTTAATGGATTTGTTTAGACGCTCTTCTCTTTTCTGAGAGCGTACAAATGGAACCAAATGAACCCGTCAGGGTTCATTTGGTTGCATTTGTACACTCTCAGAAAAAATGTTGAAAATGGGTGGAATTCCCCTTTAAATGTGTCAAGAGTATGTATTTTAAACCAGAAGAAATGTTCCTGTTTGTCTGTTTGTTTGTTGTTTTATCCTTAAACCATATTTTATTCAGAATTATATTATTTATTATAATATTATATCATATGTTGTATTATACCGGTAGTTATATCATAATGATGTATTAGAATTAGGGGTGGGACTCGATTAACATTTTTGATCTAATTAATTTGAAGCTTTGTAATTAATTAATCTCAATTAATTGCATACCAATATTGGACCCGAGAAGCATTTTTTGTGTCAATTAAAACAGGTTGGTAGCGTGTGAGTAAGTTTTGCTAAATCAAAACTGTGTCCATACTGCAACGTATTATGTTGAGGTTGAGGCTTAGAGATTAGTTAATAATTTCTGACCAATGGAAGGACAGAACAGTAGGAGTTCGGATCAATGGCCGCCCTTATTGGTTACCCTGATTGGCTTCTTCTTCCATTGCGTGCACTGGTATGACTGGTACCCATGGAATTCGTCCAGTGAAAAAGGTTCTGTGGTGCAAAATCTATGTTGTTCCTGTCCGTAAGAAACAATTTAAAGGTTTCATATGTTTTTTTTTTTTTTTTTTTTTGAGCATACAGTATGTCGATTAACAAGCATCTGTGTGTTGGATTAAAAAGAAATATTGGAAAGTATTAAAACGTGTCTGTTTATTGGTGAAAACATAGGGACACACTCAGCCAGTCATTGGAAGCGGTGTCCACCGCTCAAAAATATTGCAACAATGAAATTGTTTTTTTTTTTTCATACTTTATTATACAAAATCGAGCATTGCTGAATTAAATATTATTTTTTGATACCGCTAAGAATTTTACCGTTGCTCTCACGCAAAAGAAGAGATGAGGCTACATTGACAGGCTACATTGAAAATTGACAGAATTCTGAACAATATGGACCATGATAAGTTCAATCAACTAGAGCATTTTAAAGAAAATTTAAACAATATAAATAACAAAACGTTCAATCCTACACATCAGTGCAGCCTGATAATGTCAGTCGATCTTTCTGACATGAACACATTAATGAATAGGACCTACATAAATATATGTATATATATTAAAAAAAAAAACGATTTTGAACCTGGCGATTCGATATTGATATCATGGCATTAAGAATTGCAATATATTGGCCAATCGATTTTTTTTGCCCACGCCTAGTAAAAAAGTGTGTGGGGATATCTGTACTCCTGAGGATGAGCACACACAGCATCGCGGCCGCGGCAGGCAGGGGACCTACTCGTGTTTGGTGAGAGGGGCTTTGTCGTTGGTGGTCTCTGTAGGGGTCTTTGACTGCGTGATTGTAGAGTGCAGGCTCTTTAAGGTCAGTTGACTGATCCTGGTCCCAGGACACAGATATGTACAACACAGGATGAGAAACGTCTGTGAAAACCATGTCCTCATGTCGCACGCACCCTGGCATGCAAGCATGCACGCACACACGTTCACTTACAGAAGGTTTACACGTTGTATTTCAGTAGTTTTAGTTTTCGTTTTGTGAAAAGAACGCTTCGTTTTAGTTACACATCCATTAGTTTTAGTTGTGTTTTATTCATTTTAGTGGTAGTTATAGTATGTAGTTCAATTTTTATTAGTTTTAGTGGTAGCTTTAGTTCAGTTATTATTAGTTTTACCGTATTTTCCGGACTATAAGGCGCACCTAAAAGCCTTTAATTTTCTCAAAAATCCACACTGCGCCTTATAATCCAGTGCGCCTTATATATGGATTGTTTGACTGCAGGTGCTTCTATTCTATGTTAACTGTAGTAACTTCTATTCTCTGCGCCTTATAATCCAGTGCGCCTTATATATGAAAACAGTTTTAAAAGGTGCGCCTTATAATCCGGTGCGCCTTATAATCCGGTGCGCCTTATAGTGTGGAAAATACGGTAGTTCAGTTACTATTAGTTTTAGTGGTAGTTTTAGTTTAGTTATTATTGGTTTTAGTGTTTGGGATATTTGTTAGCAGTGACATTCAGCTGAACTGAGTTTGAAAAGGCTGAAAAGTATTGTGAAAAAAAAAAAAAAACACTATTCAGTTGTAAAACTAGCACAATGGAAGATAGTTTTCGTTATAAAACCAAAAATACCGCAATTTCTATTGTCATGAATGACCCGAATGAACGGACAGACTGAAACTATAAGGGCATTTAGTCTAAAAGTTTAGTTTTTTGTTAGTTTAGTTGAATTGAGTTGAGTTTAGTAAGCACACAATACAGTTTCAGTTTAGTTCAGTTCAGTTTCAGTATTGTAAAGCCTCGTATTTATTTCTATTGTCTGTTAAAGTGGCACAAAAATAAAGTAACACACAAACACATGCACATGTGCGCATGCGCGCACCCATGCACACACACACACACACACACATACCCGTTACTAGCTACATCTGACTTGTGAAGGGTGGGAATCTTTTGTCCAAACAGCTTGCTGGAGATGATCATGAGGAGACCGCAGCGGTTTCTATAGCAACAGGTGGCGTCCACCGCTATCAGTATCAACAGGAAGATCACCATGACGATGGAGACCACGCCCCCTTTGGTGATAGCGGCCCTCGCTGGGGGAGAGAGAGAGGGAGAGAATTTTACGTTAAATTCTACTTGGATTCTAGTTGCTGACATGAGATTCTAGTTTCTGACACTAGAATCTAGTTTTTGACATGAGATTCTACAACGTACTTTCTGACATTAGATTCTAGTTTCCGGCTCTAGATTATAGTTTCTGACAGTAGATTCTAGATTCTGACACTAGATTCTAGTTTCTGAGATTAAATTCTAGTTTCTGATGCTACATTCTAATTTCTGACATTACATCCTAGTTTTCCTGGAAAAAAAAAAAAAAAATCTACATTCCTGTGTCTGTGATGTTCAACATATTTCATACCAAGGACCAGCACTATTGTCTATATTTGGCTGTGGACACCTATCTAAAAAAAAGTATACTCTAGGGCAGGGGTGGCCAACCTGTGGCTCGCGAGCCGCATGCGGCTCTTCAGCTGGTTACATGCGGCTCTTAAGGGGCTTCCACATGAAACCGTCAAAAACACTCGGCCTTGCGGAGTCATGCATTCCATATACCTGTGGTTTTCAACCTTTTTTATAACAGGGCCCACCATTTATTCAGAATTTGATTTGAGCCACGGCCCACCATTTGATGACATTTTAGCTCCACAGACCCCAAAGCTAAAGATTCTGTTTACTTTTGTCAACAATTCCAGGCTGGATTTCAGAGAAAACAAAACAGTCAAACATACAGATCAAATTGACCATTAATCTTTTACAACCGTACATTCTCTAGTTGTGTAGACTTGGGCTAATTCACATGATGCATATTTTAACTCTTGAGAGTGTAAACATGAAACCAAATGGACCCGAAGGGTTCATTTGGTGTATGTTTTTTGACTTGTCATATACTTTTTTGGATTGTAAACCCTGTTTCTAAATACATGTCTATATGTTTAATAGTGTGTCTTTGCATTGCGCAACTGCACACAAATGCACGTGTCTTATGGCAGGAGAGGGTTGCGACCGTGGCGGCCATGGCGGCCGTCGCGGCGGTTTTCTAACCGTTGTGACCGTTTGGTGTGGCTCTTTGCAGTAACACAGTGAAAAACGTGGCTCTTAGTCTGTGACCGGTTGGCCACCCCTGTTCTAGGGATCCCCAGAAGCAAAGATTTGAGTAAAAAAATGTTTGATTCTGAAATAATATATTCAAATATTTGTGCCGCATTTTCATGATTTTTCAAAAATAGCAGACCTACAAACTCATAGCGCCACTCGGTGGCGCGCTATGAGCTTGTAGATCTGCTATTTTTCAATAGGTAAAGCATAATGGTTAGAACACCAAAATGCGTTAATATGTTTCTGCAAACACAGGATGGGTTTATCTGGCGCCTGTCAACCAATTTCGCTCCAACTCACCTGCAAAAAAACACTAGATTTTCCGCCAGGAGTTTTTCACTAATTTTGGCACTAGGGGTGGC